>JBBPCX010000154.1:21799401-21812775 GCA_037974365.1 Hydrocynus forskahlii
AAACCCCCACACTGGAGAAATATTTACAGCTGAATTGCACTAAGTAATATTCTTAGACCACAACAGAAATCCAAACAGTGCAATACCACTGTGAGAACTCCCAAACCTGTCTGATGGAAGCTTGGAAGCTAAGACGGGTTAGGCCTGGTTAGTACTTGGACAGGTGACCACCTCAGAATAAGTAATACGCTTAGGGTGGCAAAAGTGGTAGACAAGCAACTAGAAGGTCTGACAGTTCCCAGGACTGACCAGATCTTTCTTATTGTGCAAGGTACTCAATTGTTTGTGGGATTTATTTAGCAGGTTTGTAGGATTTATAAAAGGATTTATAAATGACCCTACATAGGGATAATACAGTGAGACTACAGTCTCAGAACTATGGTCTCATCACTCCCTCCTCTTTGCACCTGTGCATGTGGTTCCATCGGCAGCGAGTTCGAAGCCTTCGTCACAGTTACACAGGAAGGAGCCGTACGTGTTCATACAGCCGTGAGTGCAGGGGTCTGTCTCACACTCGTCTATGTCTAAAAGAAAACAACATGAGACAGGTAGAGAAATGCAGTTTTTAAATCCAACCTTTATCAAGTTTAACAGCCTGCCAGGTCATTTTGCACCCTTCTCTAAATATTTACTGAATAACAGTCTCATCCAGCTTATCAAGGTCTTTACGAGTATTTAAATGTTACAGTGTTTTCAAACCAGTGTTTTTATGAGTTGTTCAGTCTGCTGCTACAACACATCTAAATGTGAAATACCTCACCCACACTTAGTGATTTATTTAATTTTAATATTGTATTATGTAGACTTTTGATTTATTTCATTTGCTTAGCCAGAATTATTTCTTTATGACCACAGGACTAGTAATCACATCCCAAATGGAGAGAGGTGAGCTGGTGAAAGTTTTACCGGACGTAAAACAAAACAAACAGCAGACACTGTGTTTGTTTAGTTCCAGACCAGACAAGAAACAAAGGGGCACAAGGGTTATAATATCCACACAGACCAGACCAGAAACACCTGGTAATAATTACTGGGAGAAATTACAAACACCACTTAAGTGACAGCAGTAACTAAGGGGGTGGAGCTAGGAAGATGGGGTTGGGTGGAGCCTAACCAGAGAAACTATTTGCTTGCTGGAATAGCTTGAGTAGTTGCTGCACATGGACGTACACCAAATTGGTTTCACTAGCTGTTGCATTCAATAACCTAAACCTGAACAAAAAGACAGAAATTGATTGCACTGTATAATCATATCAGACTAATATGATTCATGATCCTTTCTTGTTATTTTTTCCTCCCAGTTTAGTCACATCTGCAGTTTCCAAAAATATTAAGAATTTCCAACAGCAGCAACAAACTTTGCACTGCTAATAGTATTGTGTGTGTGTGTGTGTGTGTGTGTGTGTGTGTACCTTGGCATGTTCTGCTATCAGTATTCAGATTAAATCCTGGGTTGCAAGAGCAGGAATATGAGCCTGGCAGGTTGGCACACAGCTGCTGGCAGTAACCGTAGCGACACTCATCAATATCTGGACGGGCGACAATTGAAGAGATTAAAAGTTTGCACATTTCTGATCTCTGAGAATATCAGCTTCAGTACAAGACTAATCACATCTTGGCTTAAGTAAATTTACATTTTTGAACTAAGCATTTGTCACATGATGTTTAGTTAAGGCCGTATCATCCATGGACAGTTTACAGAAAATAAAGGTTATAATTATAGAAATGTGCATTTCCTGAAGAAAGCGCTATGGTGTTTCTGGTGCTTGCTAGGTGGTTGGTATGCTGTCCCAGATGTATGTGTGTGTTAGTGGTTGTGCAAGGCGATTATCACGGTATTCTAGGTGGTTGCTATGGTGTTCCTAAATGGTTGCTCTGGTATTTCTGGTGATTGCTATAGTGTACAGCTATAGTACCCCACATCGCTGATTTGATGTTGGTGCTTGTCCCAAGGTGGTATAAGTGGGATTACAAACGTTTGCTCAGTATTCATTACTACAGGGAAAAAATCAGAAAATAACGGCTGCTACGCAGAACCACATGTCTGATTGAAAAGCTGCATACAAACACACCATTCCTGAAGAGTACAGACTTGGAATGGTGTTGATATCAAATCAATTACTTATGACAAATGAATTCATTTCTCAAAGCTGAGCAGCAGGTTTGTAAAACCTTGCACATTCCATTTAGACAATAAAGCTCTTGTACTTGTTGAGAACGTTACAAAATCTCACATATTCTGTCTGCTTGTTTAGTTCCTTATTTGTTTAGACTATTACAGGCCTGCATGGTGTAAACACAGGCCAGAGGAAAAAGTGGGTCTCCACGCAGACACCTGGGCTTGAATCCAAAGAAAAAAAAATCTCAGTTCTTGGTTCTGCTTGAACATGTTTTTCAGTGACACACTGTTCTCAACAACTGCCTTGAAACTCTTTTCCACATTTTCTTTCCTATGACAGCACTGACTGACTGGCTTCTGGTACTCACCCTGGCACTGACCAGCCACCAGCCAGTAGCCCTCCGTACAGGAGCAGGTGTAACCGCCCGGTGTGTTTATACAAACCTGCGTAGGATTGCACTGATGAGATTGTGCCTCACACTCATCAATATCTGGAAGAGAAGAGACGAGCAATAAGGGCAAAAAGAGAAGAGAGGAGAAACATATATGAGAAATATAAGAGAAGAAAGCAAATGAAAAAGAGCAAAACAAAAGCAGATGTGAAGAGAGGAGAAAAAGAATGGGAGAAAAAAACAGAAGAAAAGACAAGAAGAGGAGACATGATCAAAAGTAGAGAAGAAGAGAGAAGATGAGAAAAAGATGAGAAAAAGAGAAGAGCAAAAAATAAGGGAAGAGAAAAAGACAAAAAGAAAAAGAGAAGATTGGAGAAAAGAAGGGGAGAAAAGGAAAGGAAGAATAGAGAAGAGAGGCGAAGAGAAGAGGAAAACAAGGGAAGAGAGGAGAAGAGAAAAAGAAAGGAAAGAAAAAAATATTACAAAGCTATTATTAAAGATAACTATAAGTCACACAATGTCTGAAACCACATTAGCATGTCTTAGATAACTGACCTAACCCTAACCTCCATGCGGTTTGGGGCATGTGTAGTTTGGGCCGATTCAAGCCTGCAGTTGCATGATGCTAATTTTTGGCTATACGCTTCTGTTATTTAGCCACATTAGCCTTGCAGCTACAGTGCAAAACAAAAGAAGCAGACATCAAACTGTGCTGTGTGTTTCTTCCAACGAACTACACAAGTCACGCCTGTAATTTTTTAAGTGGACGTAGATTCTATAAAGGACTAATTGTTGTATTCCGATGTTAAACTCCCCCTATCTCAAATGCAGTTGACAAGACAAGGCATGTTTGGCCACACGTCTACATATGAAATACAGAGAGCCCAGGGCAAATTGTATATGGAACAGAAAGCTCAATAATGGATACTCTACACCCTGGGAGCACGCAATCAGGTCCTTTCACAGCTTCAAACAAGCCGGTTCCCTCACAGCTTCAAATACATCACCTTTTAATCATCACCAGCCATCTAAAAATAACAATCCACAGAGTTGTGCAATGCAGTTCCCAAAGTGGAGCTTGAAAGTCTCTCTTTCGCCCTCTTTCATATCACTGCATCCCATACCCAGCATATTTCCTTATGTGGAAATCACAAACCCATTCGGTTCTCAGACAGTGAAGTCACACATTTAAAAAGAAAGCAAAGGGTGCATATGTGTGTGAGTAGAGGGCCGGCTGAGTGTTAACTCCAGATAATTATTCTTGTTTATTCAGGCACCGGTGGTGACCGATAGAGGAAGGCGCTAAGGGAGCCATTGTCTAGCGCAGGGGTTCAGAATCAGGCCGCATTCCAGCCCAACCTCAGGCCAGCACCTGCTAGCACTTAAAGGAAAAAATCAAATTTACATCATTTCTACACCAAATGTAGTCCATCAGCCATGACTTGTTTAGTGTGTACGGTATAACACGTAACAATACAAATAATATGGCTATATCTTATATACAGAGAGTAGCAAAGTGACTAAAGCTAGTATTCACCCACTGGCACATAACTCATCACACACTCACCTCAAACTGTGTGTCTTTCAGAAATCTCTCACAAAATTGTTTGTGATTTCTGTGGCATGCTTTGATTAAAATCTGAGGTTTAAGATAGCTGCTTTTGCTGTGTTAGCATCCTTTTGCCCATAGTGTCATACAGCATCAGAAACCACATAAACCACAACCTCAGAAACCACACGTCTATTTGAAATCACTTAACAGCTTGACATGGTTTGAGGCATGTGTGTGATGTTTTATGCAGTTTGCTCGATGCTAATTATCGAGATATTAGCTTCCATTACTTGCTAGTTACTTGCAAATTCTCCGCTCCTCCAAGGAACTTCTTCTGGCTCTGGATTTCCTAAGCACAAGGCAAACCCTGTCCAGATTCTTCTCTTTTGTGGTTCCCCATGGGTGGCATGAGCTGCCTAAGATGACAAGAACAGCAGAATCCCTCTCCATCTTCAAAAACCTCCTGAAGGCTCATCTGTTCAGAGAGCATCTCCTCTCCTAATGCACTTGCATTACTCTTGCATAAAGATTCAGCACTTAATACTCTCCCCTGGTTCTCACACAGTCCTGAATGTGTCCTCATATTGTTCGTTGCTTTGGATAAAAGCATCTGCCAAATGACTGTCATGTAATTGCATTAACCTGACAAAGAAAACTGACTGAAGACACTGATGTGCAGAAAGGGAGAAAACTGTAAATTAGACTATTGCTAACTATCGCTCAGAATCTGCACACGTCAGTGAGGAATGGACAATGGTGGGCAAGGCATGTGGGTTACACATGCGCCACAGCAGGGCAGAGTTAGCAGATGTGAATCAGGGTGAGGAGAATTGGGCCGTTTTTGGAAAGGTTCACTTCAGGTCCTTATATAGACTGATTTGGAGGAACACAGCATAGGCCTGAACTTACCACACTCATCATTCACACAAAACGGGAAAGATAAAGAGAAAAAGAGACCGACTAAGGGGAACAGATTAGGAAAAAAGGGATAAATTGTGTGTCGAGAGAAAGAGAGAAAGAGATATCAAACACTGTGGGCCAATTTTCCACACACAACTTAGCCCTAGACCTAAAGGAGGTGACAGTGGAATATATAGCCATTGATTTGGCTTCAAAATCAGCTTCAGTTATGTGATGGCTTGCATACAAGCTGGCAAATCCTTATAGCAGTCTCAGCAACTGCACAGAACAGCAGTCCATTCATGCCACACGTATGCGCCGGTTGCTTACGCTAGGTTAAAATAAAGAGATTTTAGTTCAAAGGAAGAATGAACAGAATCCATTATACAACATGACCACCTTTACTGCATTTCTCCTTCCTGGTGGGTCTGTTCAGTCAAGCAACACCTTTGCAGTGTTTAAAAAATTCAAATACTATAGCTGGATTGTATAATTAAGGCCAGACACAGTATACAACTCGGGCAGTGCAGGGTGGTCAGCATAGTCTGGTGTAAAACAAGGGAAGCCGGCCTATGTTGAGGCCTACCTGGTGTGGAGAGGAATTTCAAAGCTCCAAATCTGTGCTTTGGTAGATGGTGCCAAGCTCATTAATTAATTATGTGTTTTAAAATGACTGCTACTAATCTATTAGGTTATATACCATAGAGCTAAAAGGATTTAAGGGAAGTGTGGAACAATTTAGGTATGCAGTTCGAATGATGCTAACTGGGGCATAACCCTCCACTGATTGTTAGTGAAATTAGCTTTGTATCTCCTGTGCAGAACTAAAGCAGGAAACTTCGGCTGATGATCTACCAAGTGAGAAAACAGCCAAACTCCATAAGAAATCCACTAGTTCTCCTGTGTCTGATTTGGCACTAATGTTAACTAAACTGATATCATGCTGATGAATGACTCATTTGCCTGCTATATAAAGCACCAGTTCTGTCAGTCTTTCTGAACCACAATTTTTTCAGTGACATCATCTGTCTGTATGCTGACCTCACCAGTAGACCTCCATGGAGTTAACCGAACATACGAAACGGTCTACCGCTCTCCAGTCACACCTCATTTGCTACAGGCGTCACGGCAAAGGAAGAACATGAGCGTTGTAGCTAAAACAACACCAGACTCTAAGAAGACTTCAAGCTAATTGGACACTCCACTATTGCAAGCCCACTTACTGTATTGTAAATTGTATGAATTTACTTATCCATGCTTCACCTGCAAATGAGTTCTTTGCAGGTCTGCCAAAGGTAACATATAATTACACTTTGATGCAATAAATTACTCATAATTTAACACCACTCATTTTTTTCTAATTTTTCTAACTCATTTCTTTCTCCAACTCATCTGTAGTTTTAGGCTGAAGCCCAATTGCTCGCTGTAGACAGCTGTGACTGTCTTAGCAACTGTAGCCCTACAGTGGAAATACAGTTTTTAAATGACCAGTTCCACTGATGGATGTCCGGCTACGGCCATGGTGAATTTGTTTATCACCAGAGTACATAAGATGTATAATTTACAAGCAAAGCACACCACTGTGAAAACAGGCAATAGGAGAAATGTTAGCATTGGAAGACAACTTCCGCAGACTATGTTTGATGGCACCTATGGAAAAATCAATGAGCAGCAAACTAACAATAGCAACAATGAATTAGAGCTCCAGTTCCCCTCTACAGCCACAACTGTAACAAGAACCCACAAGCTGTATGAACAAGAACAAGTGGCCACTATCATGGAGGACTGGAAACCATTGACTGTATATATAGTATATGCATGCATTGTGTGGAACACGCTGTCACTGCTGCTTTAACTGAACATTGGAAACTATGTAACTCAAATCATCTCCATAATTACGTCCAACTCTTTGCTAGAGTGGTGCAGACATGTGGGTGTGGTTTAGGACACATTATGACTGACTTGTGAAGGCTGTGACAGACAGTCTTAGAAGCAATTATGTTTTTTGTCTTCCACGATTGAGTGCCAATGGCAACAGTGGGGCTTTCCCTGTCCTCCCCATTACACTCACTCAAACACACACACACACACACACACACACACACACACACAAGGCCATTAGCGCCAGATGAGTGATGGCATGCTTGCAGCCTGCGTAGTTTCAGCTCCATAACAGCATTTTTCAACACACACACATACACACACACATACACACACACACACACACACACACACACACAGTATAACCCCCTCCCCATATGACGGAGTATCCCACCTACCAATGAGGGCTCTCCTTCAACACCTGATGACCTCACCGCTGGCATGGGCAACCACAATATGCTGAAATAGCTCTGGTCTGAGAGTGGTATCTTTTGTGGCTTACCCAAACAAGGCTTAAAAAACTAGAAAGTCTGAGATTTTCCTAATGCCCCAAAGAGGTGATTATCTGTCTGAAAAACTGAAATGAGCAGTTTGAGCTGAATATCTGGCTCCACTTTCCATCCATTACCCAGTTCCACTTGATTTCAGGGGAATGCAGCTTTTTTACAGGGATTCTCTGGAAAAAAGATGTGTGCTTATGTGTGTGTATGTGTGTGTGTGTGTGTGTGTGTATATGTGTCCTTTTTATAGCATGTCCCTTGTGGATGTGGTGGGTTGCAAATCTACGAAAGTGACCCTAAAAGACACTGGCAGAGGACTGGAGAACACATTTAGGGCTGGCATCTCTCCTCCCTTGGAATCTGCACATTCAGTCTAAAATTACAGCACACAGTCACTGAAATGCAATTCATCAAATTGCCATCAGTTAATACTACTAAGTGGGTGGCAACATTTAAAGAGACAAGCAAAATTTCAAATTTACATGGTTTCCCCTCTATAACCCAAATGTCAATCAGTGGAGACATGAGGTGTCTAAAGATTACCTCTCTTGTTTTCCAAGCTACAAGGCTAACAAGCCATCTTGTATTGGGAGCTTAAGAAACAGCATCGTGCACTTAGTTGCTATGTAAGCCCAAAGTCTACAAACCAAATCAGAATGTTCGTTGGCGGTAACTGCGGATGGACATCTGGTAAGCAGTGAAAGGAGCTCATTTTGCATGCAGAACAGACTGTTTCTGGCCGTAAGTCCGGTTTCACTGTTTTCCAGACGAAAGCAGGTAGATCTGCACAGTATTAAATCCAGCATGGGAAAGTGTATTGTTTGTACACTGCTGCTAGCTTCAAGCTAACCTAACGTGGAGTGGAAAGAAGCATTGTTAAAAAGCCGGTATATTCAGACAAACAAAGGTTTCTTCATTAAACAATGCGAGATTACAGTGGGTTTCCCAATATCAGCACCAACAGCATTACGAGTGTCTGTCAAACTGTCAGTATTTAGAGTGGCACAATATCTTAGTACACTGACACTATCACTGAAACAGTGTTTTTGCAGTACTTTGGTTCGAAAGTCCTGTTGCAGGCCACCATTGTTTTGGTACTGGTGTCATCCACTTGGTAGTAGGTATGTTCCATCTATTTTTTCCTTGCCCTGTTCACAAATGCATTCATTTGTTGTGTTTAGTAGTTACTGCTGTGAGCTTAATTAAGCTTAGCAGAATGTTACCAAAACCCTTCTTAATTTAGGTTATTAGTTTAAAATTTAGCATTTATTTATTTATTGCTATCAACCTCAATACAATTTCTTTGCACATGTAATGATGCAGCAGCTAGAATTCAGTATCCGTCATCATACTGTATTCATTCAAACTAGTGCATGTTGTCCTGTCATGTAGTCTTGTATCATTGCTCTATGCACTCTGTAGTCCTACCCTGGACTTATGTGGGCTTGTGCTGTTTCTGTTTTTCTTCTTTGTGTTGCACCACAGCCTTGGAGTAACAGTGTTTCGTTTCACTGTGTATTAGGCAGAATTGGCAATAAACCTACATGACTTGACCCACTGAGACACTGGATGTCTTTTTCGGGGTGGTCAGGCTGTGCAGAAATCTCACCAGCTTCAGCTGTTTAAACACCAAGTTATCATTGTGACAAAACACAGTATTTGTAAAGGGCATGTTTTACAGGTGGAAAGGATCTTAGGCATTTTTTCAGTCTTGCAAGTCACCCATGCTGCTTGGGCTCAACTACAAGACAAAAAAAACACACGTATCCTAACAGAGTGAAGTTAGCATTCCAAATTATGAAACAGATCAGGCTTTGCTACCGTTAGCAGTGGCTTAAAGGAGGCTGAAAGGAGAACCTCTGCTAAAGTCTTTAAGTTGATAGCCCGTCCCGCTGCAGCCCCATGGACCACCACAGATATGACTAAATTACAGCCCGGTGCTTTATTGTGTCTGTGCACTGTCTGAGACTCCAAGAGACACATGACCCACTAAAATACACTAAGAACGGCGTAAACACCACAGCATAGCTCCATCTAAGATAAACAGACATTCCACCACCAGCCTGCATCACACCGCTCCAGACATAAAATCGCGGCACCCCTGCTTATTTACTGGCTGCTCCTTATTTAGTAAGTTCACTGAGATGGCTCAGAAAGATTAGATGCAGAGACAGATCAGGCATTACCACATCAATTGAACAGGAACAGCCAAGTCGTTTTAAATGTGACAAAGGCAAATTTTGAGCAGGATCAAAAGCTACTCGTACCGCTTGATCCAACTCCAAAGCAGAACGGTAAGAGAGGATCCCCAGGGCTGAGTTACTGTGACATCATAGGTGTTCATTCAACACTGCAGGTGTTAACACCTGGCCACTCATGGGCCACTTTATCAGAAACACCTCCTTTGTAGCTCCACCTTGCTGGGGTACTGCAGCCCAGCTGCTGGTGCAGAATTCATGTCAGCCATCCTCCAGTCTTTTATCAGTGGTCAGTTTCTGACCAAAGAGTTGCTCTTGGCTGGATATTTTTGGATCACCAGCTGCCCTGTGGTCAGAAATTGACCAATGATGAATGGGATGGAGGTCAGCTGACAAGCTGTGCAGCGCTGCAGTCTGTAATTGTGAATCTGTATAGTGGTGCTATAAGGTGCTCATAACATGGTCAGTTCACAGACATTTTTAATAAAATGGATATTTTCTATCATCAGTTTTCTCATTGTGAACCTAAATCTGGCTGAGCGAACCAGGCTTAACCCCTTAAACTGCAGGTTTATTAATGTTCAGACAGTTCATAGGGTTATAGGGGCAGATGATGTCCTGGTGGTTAGGGAGTTGCCCCTGCGATCAGAAGGTTGTTAGTTCAAATCCCAGGACTGCCAGTGACACCACAGAGGTACCCTTGAGTAAGGTACCATCCCTACACTCTGTTCCTTGGGCGCTGTGTCGCTGGCTGCCCACTGCTTTACTTGGTGAATAGGTTAAATGCAGAGAAAGAATTTCACATTGTTCACACTGTGTGCTGTGGTGTAACTATAAGGGCCACTTTACTTTACTTTATGGCATGCTTGCAGCTTCACAGATTGCATGAGGGCATACTCACCAACGCATGTCCCGTCCTCTCCGAGTGCGTATCCAAGCAAGCATGGCGTAGAGGCCCGACTCACTATGGGATAGCTGGGGCGCTGATCGGGGCCAGGTCCGGGGCCCAGCGGAGGCTGAGGAGGGTACTGGTCCGAAAATCCAACCGAAGTGTCAGTGTAGGACCCCTCTGGGTAGGCCGGCCGCTCAACTCTGGCGTAGGGCTGGGAGTAGAGGCTCCGGGGGAGGCACAGGTAACCCCCATTCTGGTTCACACAGCGCATATCCCCCCGGCACGGGTCTGGCAGGGTCCGGCATTCGTCCACATCTGCATTGGCGGGGAGGAAACGACAAGACATCACACATTCATGTTTCCTCAATGAAGCTTTGCCGTACTACTGATTTTTGACCTACTGACCGATGCACTGCCTGGCACGGCGGTCGTAAGTGAATCCCTCTGTGCACCTCTGCAGAGGGGGATAGAAAAAGTATAGAGTTAACTGTACAGACCACTAGTACCCTGATTTACTTTAATACATAGTATTAGGTAATACATAGTTCTGTTACTAGAATATAACAACTAGTGTCATTATCATATAATTGCAATTCTATAAACTACATGCATAACAACACCCATACAGGTCATAAAAGCATTTTAAACTGGTCATAAAAACTCAATAAGGCCCCCAGGCTTTAGTCTTCTAAAATCAGCAGGATACTTATCCTGGATAGTGGGTAAGTATCCTCACTGGAAGTGTGTGGGAGCTATAAAAGAGGGACCGGGGCTTTCATTCATTTCTCGTGCAGAACAGTGTGGAAAGTAGTGACATAAAAAAGAAAGCAGTAAAGGCCATGAAAATGGAGAAACAAGCTTGTTGCGACACAGGGGTAACGGTGCCAGGAGAGCAGAAGCAGCTCAACTTACCTGACTTCTGCCTGACTGAAAGCAGCACAGTACAAATACTAAAGCTGTCAAAATTCTGCAAAATAAAAACAGACAAGCATTAAAACGGACTGGCTCTGGACAGCGTGAGGGAGGTCCAAATCTGCCATTCATTTTGCTCCATGACAAAACTTCCATGAACATTTCTTTTTCTCCCAAAAAACCACATGAAGTGGGTTTTCTGGCACTGAGAACAGTGAAATACCTAATGCAGCTCAGCTAAGGCCTTCTTGAAAGAAGCAAAGGGATGAAACTAACCTCTCATAGGTGGAGGAATTCAGTCCACGTCCTACAAACTGCATGTTTTTATGGATTTTTGTGGTTTCCCCCCTATCCAGATTACAACACGGCAGCAGCAGGCGATGAGTTTTCCTTCTTGCTCCCTACGAGGGGCTCGCAGGACCAAAAAGCAGCGTCCAGGACCAGAACGTCCACACCTGGCTTTGGTTACCCACTCCAGAGTCCCCTAAACCACGCCCCCCCTGCGCTACGATTGGCTATAGCTGTCACGCCTCCTGCGTTACGATTGGGCACAAGTATCCCGCTCTCGAGCAAGGGGTGGAGTCGGGGTGGGAAAAATAAAAAAACCCACCAAAGCCACGCCCATGTTGAATCTGCCTGTTCTTGATTGGCCAGAGCCTCAAGCTGTTGAAAACATTAAAATGAGTTATGGATGAGTCTAAGAATGAGGTAGTGACCCTATTGGCTTTATTTACACACGAATTCGAATTCAGATTTACATTTACAAGCACGACTGGTTGAAGAACAAAAATAATAATAAAATAATTTGAATAAACCATAAAAAGACAACTAATAAACAGATGAATAATAATAATACGAAAAAGAAGACAAACAAGCCATATTTAAATTCTCATTTATGTTAGTAGGTTTGATAGACCCACTGGGCTGGCTGGTTACTCACTATCCTTCAAAATGTAGCATATCCTTCAAAAGGTGTAACATACATGATTAATCATGACATTAAAACCACTGACAGGTAAATAATATTATCAATGACATCTGTCAGGGGGAAATATCAGACAGCAAGTGAACAGTCAGTTCTTAAAGCTGATGTGTCGTAAGCATGAAAAATGGACAAGCATAACTACCTGAATGACTCTGACAAGGACCTAGATCAAAGCATCTCCATGTCTTGTGGGATGTTCTCGCAATGGTTAGTACTTACCAAAAACAGTCCAAAGAGGGACTACTGGTGAACTGATAACAGGGTCCTGGGTGCCCTGTGTTCACTGATGCACAAAGGAACAAAAGGCTAGCCAGTCTGGTTAAATGCCATAGAAGAACTAACTTAATGTGGCATAAATTGCTGAAAGAGTTCATGCTGGCTGTGAGAGAAAGGTTTTGGAACACAATACACCGCAGCTTGCTGCATATGGTCTAGCTGCAGACCAGTCAGAGTGCCCATGCTGAGCCCTGCAAACCACTGAAAGAGTTCAAGATGTTGACTTGGCTTCCAGCTTCCCCAATTCTCAAGCAATCAAGCATCTCTGGGGCGTGCTGGACAAAACTAGTTCCCATCTTGCAACTTACAGGACCTAAAGGATCTACTGTTACTGTCTTGGTGCCAGATACCACAGCAAGCCTTCAGAGGTCCTGTGGAGTCCATGTTTCAATGAGTCAGAGCTGCTTTGGCGGGATGAGGGGGACCTACACAGGAGGTTTTAATGTTACAGCTGATCATTTTATTTTGCAGGAAGAGTTGCTTTTTTTCCCACAGATGTCATTTCCACTGGGGATGCTGAGGATATGTCCCCACCAGTCTTTGCCATGGCCCATGAGCATCCTCAGTTTCCTCAGCATGTGGGTGTTATCATTTAGACATGCAGTCTGCACAGTGCTAGTCTATGAGGAATAAACATTCAAAGCTACATTGGCCTCATAGCTCCAGTCCAAAACCAGTTTAAACTAGCATCAATCATTTGACTGATTTGCAAACTAGGTATATTAGCTACCGAGAAAAGTATCATGAAGTTATGCTTTTGCCTAAAA
>JBBPCX010000154.1:21821014-21845916 GCA_037974365.1 Hydrocynus forskahlii
AGGGCAAGTGTTTGAGTAGAAGAAACCAGACAGACAGACAAAGCTGGTAAAGGGCAAGTGTTTGAGTAGAAGAAACCAGACAGACAGACAAAGCTGGTAAAGGGCAAGTGTTTGAGTAGAAGAAACCGGAGGAAAATGCAGTTCTCTAATTCTTAAATGAATAAGCTGGAAATTCGATGAGTGTGAGTGAACTGAGCTTTAAAGGGGAATTTCACAATTTCTTCCGAAATATTACATGAAATGGTTATGAATACACGGTCTGATGCCTGACACACTAACAAAGACGTGAAAAGCTCTGGTCTCAAATGTACTTTCTATATCTTTTCATGGTGGAGAGACACTTGCTGGGTGTTTTGAGGCAACTGGATAAATCTTGTTAATATTTCCCACTATTTTACCATCAATATCACATATAAAACCCAAGAACTCACATGTAGGTGCACTAGTTTAGGTAATAAATAAAATGGTATTTTTGTGTTATCAACACTGCAATCCATAGTTCCCTTTACCACCACTGTAAAGAAATTTAAGTTGGTAAGTGTGGACCATTTCACACAAAACCCACTCTGTATGATTCTGTTTACATCTCAGCCACTGTGCAGTTATGCAGGAATTTTGAAAGATCAGTGAAATCTATGCGCGGTTAGTAAATGGGTTGTGGTGTGTGTTGAGGTCATGAGTACATAAGTCTGATGTTTGTGTTGTGTATGAGGAGTAACTCACCCCATTGAGGTTTTGGGCGTGTGTGGGTCTTTGGGGTGTGTTGGGGACGCTCTGTACAGCTCTTCCACCGCCCAACCAGCCAGAAACCCAACCAGTAACCCCTCTCCTCCCTTCATTGCCCAACAACTAAAAAGAGAGAGAGAGAGAGAGTATGTGTATATAGGTCACTGGGACATGAAGGCCTGTGTGTTTTTGTACCTTGACAAAAGCTCTGAAAACGGCAAAAACATTTCTTTTTGGTTACTGAGGTTGAGGTTAGGGTTATAAAACTGTACACACACACACACACACACACACACACACACATACATATCACAATACTAAAATAGGACCTATGCATAATCCTGTAAAGGTATAAAATCAAACACCACATCTGTGTGGGAGTGTGCCCTTTACTCTTTTTCTAATATTATACTGACAGACCCAAACAAAAATACAAAGTCATTCAACCAGAACAAACAGATCCCAATATAGACAATCAGGGAAACAAATCCCTCTCCCATTCCTAAAGACCAAACCACAGAGTTTCATCATAACCAATACCAATGAACTCAGTCCAAAAACACCCCACAAGCCCAAGCGCAAAAGCACAAGCTGCATTCAGCCCTCTCCTGAGGACACAGTGCCACAGGACTGACCGCCATAACCATCTGCATTCAAAACAACAAGGATAGGATTTTTTGGGTGGTTCTCAAACTGGCTCTCAAGGACCCCTCAGACTGTCTGCAAATTTAGTCCTGAAGCCTTGTGTCTGGACTTTTAATTTTGCACTATATCTATGAGGCCAATGTAGCTAACAATAAACAAATCATAAATAGAAAAGAACATTTATGGTGCAAATAAAAGTGGACCAGGACAAGACTCCATCCAGCTGAGCTGATATGTCAAATGTAACTTGAGAATGTTGTAAATAGTGTTGTTTTTGGTGGCCTGTCTTAATTTTAGTTTTAGTCTAGTCTTTGCATCAAGCTGTCATTTTAGTTTTTATTAGTCTTAGTCACGTCCAAACTCTTATTAGTCTAGTCAAGTTTCAGTCGACTAGAAGTCTGAGCATTGTTGTCTTTTTAGTCAGAATTATCCACGACTACTTTTGTCTAGTTTTAGTCAATGAAAGTTGTATTTTAGTCTCTTTTTTAGTAATGCAATTCTATTTAACCCAGTCAATATAAGTACCTAATAGAATAGACAAAATCTACATTTTCTTTTAGTCAAACCTATTTCACAATTCAAACAAGGTTATCTTATTATATTATTGTTACCTTATGGACTCAAGAATACTGTACATCCATTCCAGACATGGAAGACACTCCGAATGTATGCCATTTATTTTGCCAACCAAACATGTTACAACTTAGAAGTACACACACATCATTTTACATCAT
The DNA here is from genome assembly GCA_037974365.1 of Hydrocynus forskahlii. Classification (NCBI taxonomy): domain Eukaryota; kingdom Metazoa; phylum Chordata; class Actinopteri; order Characiformes; family Alestidae; genus Hydrocynus; species Hydrocynus forskahlii. Next base: position 21,823,120 of record JBBPCX010000154.1, read on the forward strand.
TAAAAAGTGCAAATAAAATGAAAATGTGTGTGTCTATTGCCATAAAACCCACATTTGTAAAACTGGTCCAAGTCTTCACCTTCAGTGTGTTGGCCTGAACTTACCTGAATATTTTTTTTATTCCTGAACAAATATAGTCTATACAACCAAATCAGAACAGTTTAGGATCAGCTATTTTTGCATGAATATGGGAAAGGCTGCTTATCAAAATGCTGAGTGTGGAAACAGGAAACAGAAATACTGTAAAATAAGATTAATTACATGTTTTATTATTTTTTTTATTAGTAGTATTATAAATAAAAACGCGATTAAATGGAAGGAAATAACATCTCGTCTCGTTTTAGTCAATGAAAATGAAGAGACATTTTAGCAGTTTTTATTTTGTAAACCACATTTAGTCTCGTTCTTATTCGTCAACAATATTACATTATATATTTTATTGTAGTTATCGTCACATGACCAGCACTTACGTTGTATGTGGTCTTGTTTTTGTCACGTGATAAATGTTTGTTGACGATGATATTTAGTCATAATTTTCATTGACGAAAGCAACACTAGTTGTGACCACCTTGATGGAGAACATGCCTGAAAGAATTCGGCCCTGAGGACGAACCACAAAGTACCAATTGTGATTTTTTGCTGTTGATGACCCCATGATTCCATGGTTTTTCCTCTAGTTGATCTGGACAAAAATAACTATTTCTATTAGTGATGGGCCGATCCACGCTTTTCCAGTTCCGATCCGATTCCGATACACGACTGCCGATACCAATACAGATTCCGATATAATACATCTTGTTTTCTTTAATATTAGCATTACTTTTGTTGGGATTGTGCTGTTTGTTAGTAAGGTTACATCACAGAATAAATAAACTACTAACCACATATTAGAGCAAAAAATATACACAACTACGTTGAATTTAAATGCATTCCAAAGGAATTTATTGACACTTCACAAAAAGGTAGCAGCAACAGCTGTAAAATAAAAACAAAAAAATCTTGGCTGAATCATTTAAATAGTTCAAGTATTATGTCCATTTTAGCAGCAACAACTGTGTAAAAAAGCGCTAAACTAATACATTTTAAATAACGTGAATTTGGAGACACGACATGGGCAGAGTGTAATCTAACCACTTCTGTATTTAAAGTGGACCAGCCGAGTTACGAGATGTCCACCTTTAGCCTCGTCGTGTTTTGGGAGGTAGAGAGAGGGGGAGAGGGCAAAAACAGCCAAACAAAACACACAGAATAGCCCCTGAAAGAACCCCAAAGAGGTCTTGAGGGAAATCTAAGAGTCTTCTCTGATATTCCTTTCGCTTTTGGGTTGGCTATTGTAAATTTGTTGCGTTTTTTGGAAAATGACAACGAGCGTCTGCTGCCGACGCATCTCATATTACACAGCGTCGAGTTTAAGATCCAGCGCAAGCTGCAAACTGGACTATAGAGATCGGGGATGTCCAACCGAAATCCAATATCGGATTTATGGCTATATCGGAACCCGATACTGATATCATATCGGATCAGGCCCATCTCTAATTTCTATGTATGTTTCATAAAGCAAGAATATTTGGCTATTAAATTTGACTCACATCTGTTATTTGTTTATTTACTAAGAGTTTAAATAGCCAGGTAAGCATGTGGTGATTCCATCATTTTTGCCAGGGGTTGTAACGAAATGCCTGAATTATTACATGCTCACCTCAAACCAGTGATCATAGTACTCTATAATAGACTGACTTCTGACATTGTACTACCCACTATTATCTATCAACATGTGTTGCATACCAGTAGCCCACAGATAGCATACATTTTGTCCATACGCAAGCCTGTGTTGGTCTGGGGTGAAGGCAAATTTGAATGTTTGACAAATTTAAGGATTTCTTTAGGATGCCTACCATCTGAAGAGGGGGAGCAGAAGGTTAAAAACAGTGACGAAAGACAAGGCTCTGGAGGAAACATGCCCAAAAAAATTACAGAAGAGAGTTAGTTCAAGTCTCTGATCACAGCTGGCCAGTACAGCGCCAATGTACAGCTGGACAATGCTGGCCCAAAGCCAGTCCAGCTGGTGAAGGCCCAGGAGGAAAGAAAGGCTTTTAGAGAAGACCTGGCATGCCCCTGTCTCTCTCCCTCTCTCTCTCTCTCATAATCTCTCTGACCATCTATGACATTCCATTCAGCTTATTTATCTCTTTAACTCTTCTAGGCATCATCATTTCAATAGGTTTGGACAGTTTTCCTTTCTTCTGGGCCAGCCTGTATGTGTGTCTGTCTGGGTTCCTCCCTCTGTCCTTTTAGTTTCACGTACAGGCCACAAACCCATGACTCAAAAAGCAGGCTATTAGGAACAGACTACTAATATACCGCTTATTAGGGTTGTCCGCTAACCTCAACATCTGTGTTTGAAAGCAACTTGCTTTCTAAAGCCAATACTTCAGTAACTAAGCAAGACCCAGCTCAGGCTTCTTAAACTTTGATATGTTCACAAATAAGACACCATTTGTATAGGATACTGAGCAGTAGCTCATAACTGAGACCATATAAAACATCAGAGTTATTTTACCAGCTAGTGAGAAACAGCTCTGAAAGTGAAAGTGAAAGTGACCATTCTGTCATACGTGAACACACCACAGCACACAGTGTGAACAGCACGAAATTCAACCTCTGCATTTAACCCATTCACCAAGTGAAGCAGGGGGCAGCCAGGAACACAGCACCCGGGGAGCAGTGTGGAGACGGTACCTTGCTCAGGGTACCTCTGAGGTACCACTAGCGGTCTTGGGAATCGAACCCACGATTTCCTGATCGCAGGGCGAACGCCCTAACCACTAGGCTACCAGCTGCAGATCTACACTGAGACTCGATAGCCAATTTAAAGGCAATCTAAACATGTTGTTTCTCTCTAGCTAGGTTAATGCTGGTCTTGTGGATAAACAACATTCAAAAACAACATACAAAGTTGGTGGTAACTCATGGTTGGTATTATTTTTGACATTTTACACTGTATCCCTTAGGATTCTTAGACCACTTGTAAGATAGGGCTCTTGCACAAGATGAGCCACCTGCAGCCCACACAGTTTAACAGAAAATAACTCATGCTACACTGTTAAGAAGTTCACGCCCAAATCTTTTGGACACTTCCAAACCCCATGTGGTCCAAATATCCATTGTTCCCCCTGAACCAAAATTGAATATCAAACCATAATCAAAACACTCTAATTGGGTCAGAGTGGGATCCTCTGGACATAAAACATCTAGAGTCTTTATCCCGTTCCACCATGAATAACTTCGTACGTCATCGTACGTCATTCCTCTAAGGGCATTTAAGGTAGGTAAATGCTCATTAGGAACACGAATATCATGGATCCAAACTAAATATGCGATTCAGGAAAATGGTGCTGCACTGACAGCGGTTCCAGAATCCGCTCTTGGGCTTGTGAAATATTATTCTTATTTTTTAACTCAGTTTTCTATCAACATTAGTCATTGACAGTTCCCCAATTGTGGTCTCCCAGTCAAATTATAAAAGGGCCGGCCAAAATTTTATCACAACATATCAGTAATAATCATATCTGTTTCCTAAAGCTAAATTGCGTCAGAAATGTTTTTTAGTCCTGTGATACACAGAATGTGTCCTCAAAATTTACATTTTGAGGACTTTGTACTTTTACTTTTTATTTGCTTTTTTACAAGTAAGTTTTGTTAAACTCACAGCCCTTTTTATCCTCCATCATTTTAACATAATAGCTAGTTAGCTGCTATGTTGGCCTCAAAACAAAACACTATGATAATTTTACTGAATAAAAAAAAAAATCAAGTGTAAAATGCAGATCATTGATACTGGAAAAAAAAAAATTGAATTCAACCATAATTGTCACTATTTTATCCCTTTGATCTAGTTCCCACTCAATAAGAGGACAGCCAGTTGTGTTCTTTTCTATGGGTGGGTACAGCACTGCAGCAAAATGAACTCAACACCCCACAATAGGATAGAGAGGAGGATTACTGCATAAGAGGATCAGACAAATGAGGTTTAAAGAATGAAGAAAACATAGAAGACACGAAGCACAAAAAAGGATAAAAATGACTAAAGATGGGGTGAGGACCGAGGGAATGCAGGAGGAGTTGATCAGAGAGAAAGGGAGAGGGATAAAAAGAAAGAGGAACCCCACCTTGTCCACTTCGTCTTGCTCCAATCCAAGCACATTTCCCATAAGTCTTAGCACCTCATCGCGTTTGTTTCGAGGGGTATGGAAATACCCCAATACGAGATTCTTCATTAGAACTCTGAGAGAGAGAGAGAGAAGAAATATGATAAGTGAGTCTGCTTTACATGTTTAAAATGACTACTAGCTGTTGACTATGTGTACAATAATATGTATATATAGTGCAATATTTTCATTCACATCCCACTCTCCCACTCACATTGCTGTTACTCAGCTACACTGTCTATTTATTGTCTATTCATTGTAGTGTTCTGTCATCCCTGGAACTCTGTTCAATGCTGGTAACAGCCTCCTGTGCAGTAATAAACCTATAGTGCGATACTCATCACTTAAGAAGGTTTACGGAATGTCCACTCTTGCTGTCTATTTATTATCTGTCTGTTTTCCACTGTCTGTTGTAACTTGCACCCCGCTGAATGTTGTATGTTGCACCATGGTCCATGGAGAAACACTGTCTCATCACCCTATGTACGTGTACATAGCTGTTGATGGCCTCGAACCTTGAACCTGTGGTTTACAGGCTTTGAGAACGCAATAGGCCAGACCTGGAAAATTTAAGACACCTTGGGCAAACGTTTCAGGATGATACTTATGATGACTGATGAATTATAATGAATGATAACAGCATCACACGATTCAGTTCTTTTGTTTGCTGATGTTTTAGAACCCACCATCACATTTTCAATACTGTTTCGGAAGGTTGGAAAGATAAATTCTACATATCTTAATGTCACATATAATTAGTGATTTGGTTGGGAGGTTTATTTTGCAAGAAGGCAGCATGGCAGGGACTGAAAAGGTTCTATTTGAAAACCTTTACTAGTCCCTGCAGCTCTGTAGAGACAAGACCGGTTTTTACATTTCAGGTGTAAAACACTGCTTGTTTCTCACTCACTTGTCCACTTTGCCCTCTGTGCTGTTGAGAAGGTTGGTCAGTTTTTTCTGGGCTTCATCCAGCATCTCCTGCCCCACCTCCACTGCAACACACACACACACACACACATACACACGAGTTGACTGTCTTTGGGCAAAGTAAGGAAAATCTCAGTCATAACCTCCATAAGCAGACTCTGTGTTATTCTAACTGAAGCCCTTTCAAACGATAATTTGTAAAACAAATGACGTTTGGAATATGTTTGTGTGTCAGAGTTTGTATGTCAGTTGTACGTGTGTGTGTGTTTGTGTGTGTTTGTGTGTGTAGGTGTGTGTGTATACACAGATATGAGCAGGTTGAGTTTTGTAACAACTTAGGAGAGACCTCGCGCGTGCACACACAGACACATACACACAAACACACTGCTGTGGGAAAGGTTTTCTTGTAGAAAGACAGCCCAAATTTTGCTTATTTGTCTTAGCTGATAAGAGAAGGAGAATGTGGTCATGTCTGCAAAAACGCAGTGGAATGTCTGCAATCTGACGCTGTACAATATTGTTAATATCCTTATCATGACGTTGTCTTGCTATGCTGAAGGCTGCAATGTGCAAATGTTCTCTCGAAACAAGTAACAGTTTATTTTTACATTATGGTCGATACAAAAATTTTAATAACTAATATTTTATTCAATACTGAGACCACAAATACTAGAAAGAATACAGGAAGAAACCAGGAAAGGCTAGAAATGTGGGGGAAACCCAGAAAAACCAGGCAAGTTGACAGGTCTGGCAGTGGCACATCAAAAACAGACCTAGTGTGTGTTTTCTAAAATCAGTCAAAAGTGTTCCACAGATCTGCAGCATGGAGCTTTTTTAAAGTGGAAAACGACCATGAAAACATAAGTGTTCAAACTGCATTTAAGCAAGCCGCTGTTTGTTAAAACATGGTTAAAAGAGTAAAACATGAAGGACTGGCTACCATGATATTTTTGGCCTCTTGCATTCTCTCACCATGATACAAAATCAATTTACGTTTGGCTAAGAGAAGATAAACCATTATTAGTCCCACAAGTGGGAAATTTGCTCAAATTTAGCTAGAAGCGACTTTAAAATGTTCAAGCAAAATCATTTCATATTTGGAGTATACATAGCAATGCGCTTATTTAAAGACTGGATTTTTTTTATTTATATGTTAACTGTGCATAATTAGCCAGTTCTACAAACAAAAATGCAAATATTGATTTAGATCTGGTATAGTCTGTACTCAGTATTAAAGAACTCAGATTGAATCAGAACATCTCTAGTCTAAAGCATGAGCTCCAATCCCTTCCAACAGTTTTTCTTCCATTATTGATTTCTGGCTAAACAAAACAAGAAAGGGGGTGAAAGCATTGCTTTGGCAGCTGATGGAGAAAAAGTGACAGAGCGCAAGTGATCGAGTGAGAGCAAGAGCGAGAGAGACAGAGCGATAGGGTAGAGAGAAGACAGGCAGATAATAAAAAACAGTCTTTCTCTCACTCTCTCTCCCCGTGTCTACCAAAAGCTTGGCTCGTCTTACAAATCGTAAAAAGTCTTTTTTCTGTTAGAAAGGGGAGAGTGAGGAATGCAAAGCATCCATACCATCTTCCACATCCTGCCAGGAAGAGACACAGACACACACACTCGCTCTCCTCCTACAACATTCTAGGACTAGCTTAATACATAAATGCATCCAAACACAACAACAAATACACTTCATCACAGCAAGAAAAACACACTTCAGGAGCCAGTATCTGTCAGTGTTCCTATTACAGTTCACATTTATAGTCTATTGGAAGACTATGAAACTAGAAATAGATACTCGAATTAGATGCATACGTTCTGCAAAGACATGAGAAATGGTTCAAATCTAACACATTATATAAATGGTTACTTTTAAATTATGCACTAATATGGAATTTCTGGAAAATATATACATTTAATTAATGCCTTGTGCTGTTACAATAGTCTCGACATACGACATTTCGAGTTTATAACGCTCACTCCCACTCGGCTTACACGGTTACTGTCATACTTACCCCTGTATTCGAATTAATACCTTAATATGCTATGGACGACACTAGCAATTTCCCTTTTTTGTGTTTTAAAACAATTATAATGATGACACTTCTTTTTCAAACTGTTGTTAAAAGAACACACAAAAGGTTTGAGCACTGATGAGCACTGACATCACAACAGTGGATAACACAAGTGGTCGAGGGGTTTATTCCCCAGGCAGCTTGAATCAGCTGTTTCTTCTGTTTTCGTAGCTTTAAGGAATGGAGAAAAGCACAGTTTTCATGTTGAAATGTTAAGTTACAGGACATCAGCAAAGCTAACACGCATTTATCACCTTGTTTCTTCAGCTTCTCGATCTGCTCCTCCTTCAGGTCCAGCTGGTCAGTGAGCCGAGACGCCGACTCTAAAGCAGCATTTGCCTCGTCCAGATTCAGCTTCAGCAAGAGAAACACACACGCGGTTACACACAATCAAGTCTGTGGATAGGTCGGGATCAAATAGTGACAAATGGAGGGGATGTCTGGATCCTTTTTGGACATATGATAATCCATTTGAGTGGAAGGTTGCCTAAAACTCTAATGGGTGGTCAGAGTGTAAACAGTAGTAGAAATGGTACCCTGATGGGTTTTATGTTGGTTTCAAATGCAAAGACATCTCAACAGTACCAGCAGACTTTCAAATAAAACTGTCTGAAGCGCTTTTGTCCGTGGAAACAGGCTGAAACTTTTCAGTGCACTTGACAATGTTGGTCCTTTGACAGAAAGTGAGTTCTGTGTTTGTGAGTGTGAGTGTGAGTGAGGAATGATACCTGCAAGGCAGAAGCCTTGTCCTCCAATGCTTCTGCTTTCCGTCGCCATTCCTCCTTCTCTTTCTTGTGCTTTTCTAACTCTAATGAGTACATGGCTTTCTCCTCTGTGTGAGAAAAATGAGATAATGGGTTTTAAACAGTCTTTATATTACAATAGTCTGATTCTATTGCTCACTGCACACCAAAACAAAAAAAAAAGTTGAAGGTAGTTGAAAGTTGAATTAGATATCACAATCTATTTAGACAGCGACAGATACACAGTCAAAATAGACAAAGATGGACACAGACAGACAGACAGACATATTACATATTTAGACAGACAGCTAGACAGATAAAAACTGCTCTACATGCAGTTTCAATAGCAGATCAATGTGTTTGTATGCAGGGCTTGCCTTGCTGGAATTGCTCTAGCACCATCTGCAGGTTAGAGAGGGACACTGCATACTGGTTGACCTGTTCCTGAGAAGCACGGAGCTGGACCAAAGCCTCATCTCTCTGCCTGACCGCTCCATTCAGCTGTTCCTGAAGAGACTCAACCTGCAGACTGGCCTGCTGACTGTATCGAGACATATAGAGAGAAATAAACAAAGTCAGACAACCTTATAGTTTTTATATCCAAATACAGATTCACAGAATATAACATTTTACAGATTACATGTATACTTGCATGTTATTGTCAGTGTGTAAAAATACTACCAACCAGAATTCACCCTTGCAAGGAAAATTCTTTTCACAAAAAACTAGAGTTGTCATGATGGCAAATGTTAAACAGTGCATTGTTTGGAAGGGTTAGCACAGTGATATGTGAAACAATTAAGAATTTATTTACTTCACACTTTATACAGCTGGTATAAAAGGACACTTTAATAGAGGCGCACTTACTCCCCAGATAAACAGTTTATCAGCTTTTGCACAGTGTTATATATGATTAGTGATATTCACTCAAACCTGGCGTTTTCCACAGCACTGCAGGACGATGCCAATTTCTCATCCAGCACTGCCACCCTGCGTCTCAGCTCACTCTCGCGGTCCTCAGCTGCCAGCGCCTCTCGCGTGTACGTGTCTTCAATCTCCAGCAGGTGATTCCGCAAGCGCTCCAATTCCAGCTTCTGTCTCTGTTCCTTATCCTTAGTGTGTTGCAGCTACAGGGAAACAAATGTAACATTTATACAGTTTATATAATCAACTTATTGATACAATATATTTATTAGTTTTAAAAAGAAATCCACTGTGTTCATTCTTGTCAAAAACTGAAAAAAACATCACATTAAAATTAGATCCAATTTCACCAGTTTTCCTGCACACAATGCTACTAAGGTGGAAGGGCTAGGGCATGTAAATGCTCTATATAATCTTTTCGAACTGCTGCTACCCCATTAGAGGAGAAAACTAAAAGCAAATTCTTTTATGTCCAGTAACAGACACCCATGCTGCCTGGCATCACCAAAGAAAAGAGGAGAGGGAGGATCAATCCTGACCATCCTGAGAGAGGATAGGACTCCCAGTTGAGGGGGTCTATTGACATCACTGGGAATAGAACTCATAATTTTCATAACTTATATGGCCAACTCAATCATCTGGACAGTTGTACATCTCGAGAGCCCTGATCATATTCTTTTCCGTTTTTTTCTTCTATTTATTTCTTGAAGGTAGAGTCAGAAGTGACATTTACTTCTATCACCGATTATTTTCAGAGGAACAAGCCAACTTACGGTGTTTTCACACATGCCTCATTTAGTTCGGTTGAATCGCACTAGAGTTCATTTTCCTAGTTGGTACGGTTCTTTTGGGCAGGTGTGAATGTAACAATCGCACCCGAGTGCGCACCAAAAGTGGACCAAAAAAGCATACCGAGACCTCCTTGAAGAGGTGGTCTCAGTACGCTTTCAATCGAACCCTGGAGCGGTTCGTTAGTGGTGAGAACATGGTCCGAACTCAAACAGACCCAACTGCAAAAAGTACTGCGCCTTTATGCACTAATCCAGCTGCCGTAGTCAGCTGCGCTGTGCATTATGGGATGAGGAGACGTATTTCTTATAGTTAGCGCTTTAGCAACATAGCCCCATGGCAGCTTGCGGACAAACCTGGAGTTGTGAGGAGGTGTGGAGCCTCATCGAAATTTGATCCGATGATCACATTAGGTCCCAGCTTTCAAAAACTCATAAGAACACAGCAATATTTTGCTTATTTAGCAAACCGTTGGAATTTTCTCGCACGTTAATTCTGACCAATCGAAAAGCAGTTTAAGAAATATGTTCAATGGCACATCTGGCCAACAAGTGATGTAGATGTCACGTGACTGCATTTTGGTTCATTTCAAGTGGTTTGGACCAGAGCAATCAGTGTAGTGTGAAAAGGACTCAAAACGGCAGAAAAATGCTACAATGTATCATTTTTTGCCCATGGTCCGGACCAAATGAACTGAACCATGTGTGATGTGAAAGCACGCTTAGTGAGTCATCAGAACTTGCTGTCTATTTGTAGCTTGTTAGTGAAAAGGCTAAATGATGCCTCACTGCTACATGATGTGGAAACAGAACACAACTGACAAGCAACAAGATATACGTCTTGTTTGACTGTGGCGTGTTGAGTGGCTCAAATTGTGGGTACCTCAGGTTCTGAAAACTGGAAATAAAGACCCACACTTGCCCCCCAGCATTTAATTTATTGACAGCTACTAGACTATGAGGAGAATTTCATCAATACTGCTAAAACTGCTGAAAAATAACAGTTTGATGTGGTCCAAGTCAAGCATACAGTCTGCATAACACCCTAATCGCTAAGATATATTTAGGCATTATTTTTTAACTACACTAGCTGTTGAAGAAAACTTCAGACTTGAAATATGTCTGGGCTGACTGACTACATTTTGGGAGAAAATGCATAAATAATATTTTCTACCAAACTATCACTTTAATTAACTAAACACAGATAAAAGGATGAGAGTGAAAGAGTGGGAGAGTACTGAAGCACAACAGGACATGGCAACACCAAACACACTCATTTTCTTCTACCTCACTCTGTAGGGCTGACGTCTCCATCTGCTTCTGTTTTAGAGCCAGCATCACTTGGTCTCTCTCCTGTTGGAATGCTATGGCCTTCTCCTGCATGGACCTCACCTCGTTCAGCAGCTGGTTCAGCTCCCCAGACTTTCCCTGACAGACACATACAGTTTAGCATGGCCCTGAGCCAAATCAAATCCAAGTCAAACACTGAGATATGAGTTATAATGCCATAGAGTACACCTTAGTTTACAAATGTAATTATGCTTGTGCACACATCTGCACACACATACTTGTTCTCGATCTTTCAGCAACTTTTCCACGGCTGTAGCCTTCTCGCTCATTGCTTTCCACTCAAACTCGCGTTCCCTTAGCAAAAGCGACACCTGCATGTTGGTCTCCTGCAGAGCGCGGAACTCTGTCTCCTTCTCCCGTGATTTCACAGTCACTAACTCATTCTCTTCTTTCAGCTTCTTAACATCCAGCTCAAGAATCAGTGCACGCTCCTTCAGATTTGTAACTGCCTGCTTCAAGACCTCATTATCGTTTTCCCGATTTCGCAGATTTTCACTCACCTGTAGAACATAGATGACATGACAATTATGAAATGACAAATTTTTTTTGCTCATAGTATTCAATTGAAACAGCTAAAACTGCCAACTGTGACACATTTGGAAGCATTCTTGGACCCTCTGCTCGGCATTCACATGCACTGAAGTTTCCTTTCCAGTTTTGCAGATTACACCGCTAGATGTGTCAAGCGCATCCTGTTACCTCAATTTTGCACTTGCAGTTTTTCTTTAGAAAATGGATGTCTAACATACACTTTTGTAGGTTAGATTGGAGCAAACACTTGAGGCCAATAATGCCCACAAAGAGTGCATAGTCACACCGTGTCTTACATGACATATCAACAAGTCTGTACCACCTTGATAAAGAGCTAGATGCGATTTGAGTGATTTGACAAAAGTATGAGAAATGTATTTGTGCAAAAAAAAAAAAAAATTGGCTGACTCTTGACTATTGAGGTGCTTTTTGGCGACATAAGTGTCACAGCTCCAGTGCTAAACCAAAGAAACAACATTCAGACACCAAACACGTCTTGGATCATCAACAAAATCTAGAATTATGGTAAATTTGATCAACTTTAATAATGAGAAGAACAGATTATGGTTTGCGATGATTCATGTATTTAACATGAATTCCAAAACTGTGAGTATCTGTTAATACCTGAACTACTGCTCACCTGGTTCAGCTGGTCTCCCTTGGTCTTGATAAGCAGATCTTTTTCTCGGAGGGACCGCTGTAGGGTGTCGATCTTCTCCCGTGCCTGCCTCAACTCCTCTGCATGGCCTCTCTGTTCACTCTCGGACAAAGAAGCAGAATTTGATAAACGATGGTTGTTCTCTTGAAGTGTTCTTATCATTCTCTCCTTCTCTGCTAGGACTCTCTGTAAGGATTCCAATTCCTGACCTAGACTCTCGCCTTGGAAGGGTGGTGTGGCTCCCTGTAGGCTTGAGGGTGCAACAGCAACCTGGATATGCTCAACCTGGGGAGCTGGTGTGGAAACATCTGGGGATGGTGTAAAGCTGTCCAGCTTTCCAAGCAGGACGTCTTTGGTGCTACTAAGTTGGCTGATAGTCTGCTGGACCTGTGCAAGTTCCTGACTTAAACAGCCCAGCCTTTTCTCCTTCTGCTCATAGCTCTGGATGAGTCTGGTGTAATCAACAGAGAGTTTAGAGCTGCAGTCACTGTCAGCGGACACCTGTCCCTGGAGTTTGAGAAGCTCCTCCTGAAGTTGGGCAGATTCGTGCTGCATATTCTTCACTGTGGTGATCACCTGCTGCTTCCATTCATCCATCTTCTTGACCTGCTGCTTAAGAGTGTCACGCTCTTGCAAAAGTTCTTCAAACTGATTGCTGCTCACACCACCCTGCCCAGAACTACTGGAGTCTCCACTGGAAACCTGAAGGACAGTGACCAATGTTTGGCATTTCTGTGTAAGCGCATCGATCTCTATGTCCTTCTCGCGAATGATTCGGGATAAATTCTGAATAGTCTCTCGGAACATTTCCTGACTGCCTGAAGGGTCACTCATGGTAGACAGGCGCTGGTTTTCTTGTTGGAGTTTAAGCAGAGCAGCTTCTTTGGCTGCAACAATATCCATGATACGATGATATTCTGAGCGCAGCTGACTGTTCTCACGTGTCTTCTCGTTCAGCACAGCAAGCACTTGTTCTCGTTCTACTGCATAAGCTTGAATCTGCTGCTGGAGCAAAAGAACTTCCTGGCCATGTCCGCCTGAAACTCGAGCATGAAGTGCTTGGATTTCCAGATCCTTCTGAAGTACTATCTGTGAAAGCTTGCCCAGTTCGTCACGAGAGACTACAAGCTGATCCAGTTGTTTGGTCAATGAAAGATTCTTCTCGTTCAACTGGATAATCTCTGTCTCCTTCTCCTTAATACCCTTCACAAGTCGCTCAATCTCCACCTTTGACAGGTCGTGCTTCTCGTTGCCATTCTCGCCACTGAGAGAATGAGTCTTGTCCTCTTGAAGGATGTCTACAGTCTGAGGTTGATTTGGTCTCTGCATGCTGAGGGTTTCCACCTCTGACTGTAGCCTTGCAATTTCCTCATCTTTGGCACTAATGAGTCTTTCATAGTTAAGCGTACTTTGCTCATGTCTTGATCGAGCTTGCTCCAGTTCACTTTGCTGCATCTGTAGACTGTGCTGGGATTGCAAAAGCGATTCCCGCTGTTCTTCCGAAGCCATCCTTAAAGCTGCTGCCTCTTCCTGGAGCTCGTCTTTGGCTGATTTGAGCTGTGCAACTTCTGTTTCCAGCTCAGTGATAATATCCAGTGTCTTCGGTTCAGACATCAGCGGTGGTCTGGTCTGCTGGTCCCTCAGACGATCGATTTCTTCTTTTAGATGGCTGTTCTCCTCTTTCATGGCACCCAGCTGCTTGTCCTTCTCCTCTGCTGACTTCCTAAGAGCATCGTTTTCTTGCTTTGCCTGCAAGTTACTGGCTTCTAACTCCCTCTGCATATCAGCAACTTGAACTTGGACTGATGCTACAAAAGCATCCTTCTCCTGTAGAAGCTCAGTAAGTTGCTTCTGCCCAGCCACAGTTATGTCCAACATCTCGCTGGTGTCTTTGTGGTCGGCAGCCATCTGTTCCATCTCACGCTTTAGTTCTGAGATCATCAGGTCTTTTTCCTGGTTTAGCTTCACGGTTCGCTCATGTTCCATCTGCAGAGTAGAAGCGTCCATAGAGCGGGCTCTGGTCAGATCCTCAATGGTCCCTTGATACTGCTTAGCCTGCTCTGATAGCCGCTTCTCTAACTGACTCAGTTCCTCTTCAAGCTGGCTCTTCTCCAGTTTCAAAGCTTCAATGCGGGTGTCCTTCTCCAAGACTACTCTGCTTAAAGACACTTGGCTATCCTGTAACTTCTGGTTGAGATTACCCACATCAGCAAGAACCTGAATGCTCTCTTCTTTCAACTTTCTATTCTCCATCTTCAATTCAAAATCATCTGATGAGACGTTCTCATATGACACCTTCAGCTCCGATACCTGTCTCCTCAAATCATCGAGCTCTTTATCCTTCTCTTCCAGAAGATTCTTTTGACTTTCAACTTCAGTCCTCTGCTCCCCTGCATGACTAAGTTCTTTATGAACAACAGAAAGTTGGGTTTCCTTTTCCTGTAGAAGCTTCTTAAGATTGGACGCTTCAAGACGTAACTCTTTACCAAGCTCCTGAGACTTGCTTAATTTATCCCTTAGTTCCTTCACGGTGGCCTCTAGTTGCTGTTTGCCCATGTGTAAGTCGTTGAGGGTAAAGGCACTCTGAGAGAGTTTCTGCTTCTGATCCTCCAATTCTTGATGCAGCACCTCCTTCTGATTTTGCGAGTCAGAAAGGTCTGACTTTAGACTGACAATTTCCGCTTGTGCTTGAGACTTCTGTGTAGCAAGCTGATCTTTCAGAGTGATGAGATGCTAAATATAAAAAGCAAAAATAAATATTAAGTAAAGTGTATATACAATAAAGTTTATGCCACTCTGGGAGAAGAACTAGGTACCTCTAATGCTTAAAGACTGGTAGTGTCTGGTCTAGAACTAGAGACAAACCTGGGTGGCCTCTTGGTTCTGCCGGTCAAGTTCCTCGAGCTCAGCTGTAAGTGTCTCCACATCGAGATGTGCTTGCTTTAGAGCCTGCTCTCTCTGATCCAGCTGGGTCTTCAAGTCTGAGACTTCAAGCTGCAGGTTCTCAGAGGCCTCAGTTTGATGCAAACGTTCTCTCTCCTCTGTTAGCCGCAGCTTTTCAGCTAAAGCCAGCTGTTCAAGGTGATGGTGACAAAAGTGAAAAAAAAGGAAAAGTACAATCACACCACAGATCCTCCTCATTTTAGAGGTGTTGTATATTATTTTTAGGTCTATTTATATTACTATTGGTACATATATGCTAAATACAAGCTAACACTGAAGCAACTTGAGGCAGACCATTGTAAAGGGTGACAACGTTTTTGGCTAAAATTTTGGCTACGCTTTTGACTACAAAAAACAGTAATGAAGGACACTAGTAGCCTTTGAGGCAACATCACTTAGATGTGCAGAATTGTCAGCTTGCTTACAGCCTGTTCAGAGCATAATTCAGACCCCTGACATTCAGGAATGAAAGTGTGAGGGGAACAAAGCACATCAGCTTCATATCAATTTTTGTTTACCAGAGGATGTAAAACACAGCACAAATTTTCCCCACAGTTAAAAACAACTTAGACTTTGGGCATGTTCCCGACTCCAAGATTAAGCATGAACCCAGAGGTCAATTAAACTTTTTGATGGTGTGTAAAAATGATAATAACAAACCTTCTCTCTCTCTACTTCTTCTTTCTCCTGTGTCAGGGTACCGATGATTGTGTTTAGCTCTAGAATGTCAGCGTGCTCAACTTCTACCTTAGATTCACTCTGAAAAAACACGTGTAAATATGATGCCGGACATATGAAGTATGATACCGTTTATATTATGCAGACCTAAAATGCTATGACAATAGGACACACACACTTACATCACTGAGGGACTTCAACCTGGTTATCTCTTTTTCAGCAGCTACAAAATGAATGTGGCAAATAGCACTTGTTAGATATTTGATTATAACTGCACATGACTAATCAATGGTTATAGTAATATAAATTGATTTATATTTTTTATTTATTTATTTAGATTTATTCTATGTCTGTCTGAGCTAAGAATTTAAAAATGAAACATGAATTACTTACTGCCTTTTCATGATTATATACTGACTGTAACAAAATGTAAATCCTAAGCAAATCCAATATAAAACTTGAAGTACACATTGATAACATCACAGTTACCGGTCAGTGTTTTCCTTAAGGACTGTATCTCGCTGTCCTGCTGGGCTTTGAACATGGCTTTGCCCTCCTGCTCCTGCACACGTGTCTGAAGCTCACTGACCGAACTCTGAAGACGACTGAGGTTCTGCAGAAGTTCTGTGTTCTCTGCCTTGGCTTCCTCCTTCTCACGTTCTAATGCCATCCTCAGACGCCCAGCCTCCTCAAGACTCGCCATCAGCTCTTCATGCGTAGTCTTCTGATTCCTTACCTCCTCTTGAAGAGAACAAATAGTCACCTGTAATTCCTTAAGTCTGGAGGAATCCTGTGTTGCTGCTGGAGTGGCAACTGTGGCACCACCTGCTGGAGAAAGAGAAAAAATAAAAACAACCACATTAGTTGAAGGGTTTACATTAAAACTGGTAATGAATGCCTAATAATGGCCTTTGGTATGATTTAGTAGCACATCGCACAATGTAGTTATTAGAAGTGAACAAAAAACAAAAAACAAAGCACATAAGCAGTCACCATAACTCCTCACCACTTTGTATTTGTTCCTCCAGCTCCTCTATCCTCTCCTCATACTCTGCCAGCTCCTCTCTGTGCCGTTTCGTGATGTCGGACAGTTTCTGACGGTGAGCATCCTGTAATGCTGCCAGTTCATGCTGGTGCTCATCAACCTCCCGGCCCATCGTCTCTCGCAGCTCCTGATTGTGTTAAATCACATTCATGAGAATGATAATAATAATTATACTGCGTTATAAATAAATGATATGCTATTTATTTATTATTTTATACATACAATGTTTTCATTATTATTATTATTATTGCTTCATTTTTCGTGGCAATATCTGAGCTTTACACTGGAATGATAAAATGTTACATTTAAAAGAAAAATGGACAGATGAAAACGTAGGTTAGTGATCACCGATGGAAATATTTTATGAATTATCAAATAAATAGTCTCACTCTGACTAAATCCTCACAAAGAGAAAAAAAACTTGCCTTGATGGTTCTCTGTAGTTTCAGGATTTCTCCCTGGTCCCCATTTTCTGCTCCTGGCGTTTTTGATGCCTGATATAAACAAACATTGACTCTTAATCTGCATCAGTAAGCACAGCGGACACAAACACAGTGCCTATATCATAAGTGTTACCTGGGCTACTCTTCTCCAGTGAGCCACATCTGCCTCCAATCGGTGCACCTCGCTGGACAGCCGGTTGATTTCCTGCTGTGACCACAGCACATCGCTCAGGTCCACCTCGTCTCCGTGGAAACCATGATGGGCAGTTGAGGCGCGAGACAGGTAGGTGGAGGAACTTGTAGTGGTGGCCCCAGTGGTGACAGCGAGCACAGCAGGACCAGATATGGAAGAGGTGATGTCCTGGCCAGAGCTTCTGAGCTTCTGAACTTCCTCCTGTAAAGTATTTTGCCGGGCCTTCAGATGGCTAATCTCTACCTGTAAGCAAAAACACAGTTTTTTTTTTTATTATTTGCTCAAATAAAACACCGTAGGACAGCTGGCTGATATGACAATGTATTGTGATAAATTACACTTTTCTGGGTACTCTCAGTTTCATTTCAATCATGTGGCATCTGTCATCTGTTTTGTGTCTGCTATCATAATATCATGTATATCAAGAAAGAGTTATGAAAAAGTATTAAAAGTATTGCAACTACATTACTGTCATTCCCAGGAAAATATAACAAGAAAAGTCACCTCCTTCTGCTGCAGGAGAGTCCTGTACTCTAGTGACTGCTGCTTGACCTGGATCTCTGCTGCCTCCAACTTCTCCTCCAGCTCTGAATTGATCCTCCTCAGACGCTCATACTGAGATGAGGGAAAGAAAGAAAGAAAGAAAAAGAGGTACTCACAACTTTCATTTTTATTATACACACACACTACTGTGCAAAAGTCAAAAGTTTCAAATGAATATTTCTAAATATTCTAAAAAACCTAAAGCTAATAAAAACAAATAACATTATATAGTAAATGGTGATTTTATGTTCAGTATATCAGTGCATTCCTTGTGTCCAGTATTACTCTGCAGTTTCCATCAGAAACCTGGTTTGACCCAATCTGTCCTTAAATTAAATCAGGAACTGCTGACAGAAAATCAGCATTGAGAAAAATCTGGAACCGAGCCTGTGTTCTCCTCACCAGCTCACACTACTTTTTACAAAAAAATCTTTATACTTTTTACTGCTTTCTGTATGTTTGCATTTATTCTAATGTTAACTTTGCTAGCAGAAAAACACTTTATCACACACTGAGACAAATGGCTTTAAACAATTTGAAGACTTCTGCACGTTACATATTTAAAAACATAAAATATTAATACAAATATAAAACAATCTGCAGTTTAGCTTTATTAAATGCTAACTGACAAAACTTTTGCACGGTGGTGTATAAAAACAAAAATAAAGCAAACACACAAACAAACACACACCTCCAATTTCTGAGCCGAAAATGCAGCCTCCAGTTCCACCAGCTTAGAGTTGGACACATGTAGCTCAGTGGCAGCATCTGTGGTAAAGACAAATGTTCTTCAACAGCAGGAATCTACATATAAAAGCGCATACATATCCACCCACCCCACGTAAGCATTCAAGTTACGCGCACACAAAGCTTTAAATAACTTCATTACCCTTTCATTCATATGTAGAGAAAGATGATGTCAGCAAATGCCTTGGGTTTAAACAGCTGCTCTGCAGTAGTTACAATTCTCCACGTGGCACCAGTCTAAAAGCAAAATAATGCAGCTGCTAGACGGACAGTATACAGACTGGGCCTCTTAATGTTATACATCATCATAAAACTCAATGATAATTATACTGCTACAAATTTTAATAATGGCGTCAGAGATTTTCTGCTTCTCAGCAATGGATCAATATACTGTGCACCTTCACAGTACAGACCCCGTCTGTCTCTCTCTCTCTGTCTCTGTGTCTGTCTGTCTGTCTGTCTAGCTATACGTCTACCTATCAGTACATCTATCTAATCTGTATGTCTGCCTCCCCTGAAGTTTGATAAGTACAGAAAACCCCTGCACATTCGCGGTTGAGAATTCGCAACTTTAGTTGTTGGGGGAATCTAACTAATAACTGTTCGTGGAATGCCCCAAAAATGAGCAGAAACTGCAAATATTCTCTGCTTTTTTTTTTCTTTTTTTTTTGCTGTTTTCATGGCAATATACATTTTTAATGTGTTTTAGTACAAAAGAATTAAGAAAAACATAATCTACTAATTTTGTAACGTAAATTGTATATTGGCTGCTGCCCAAACCCCCTGCTCCTTCTGAGGCTTCTGGCAGTTAACTTAAGCGCCAGAAAAAGTTTGAGAGCGCGCAGGCATGGTGTGAGTGGGGTGTGACCGAGGCAGATGAGCAAGTCGCTCTCCAGTGTCTGCTTTAACACAACTCTTCCTGAAGCACCTGAAGAAGAGGCGCCGCCCAATGAACTGTAAATCTTCGTCTTCAATCATTATCGTTCATTATTGTTGATTACCCAAATATTTTACAGTATTTTTATTTCTGTAAATTAAATTAAATTAAAGTATTACTGTATTTACCCTGCTTATACCAAAGAAAACAAGCTTTCATGAATTAACTGCAGGAGACAGCAGCTCAGTGTACATTGTACAGTACGTACACGGGTTTACCTTTACATTTTCTTTAAGGGTAATGTATTAAGCTGAGTTTAAAATTAAAGTGTTTTGGGAGTATATTTGGGGGCATATTAAAGGTTTACATTATATTAGGCTTTTTTTTTTTTTACCACATCACAAATTTGCAGTTTTTCACAATTCGCAGATGCTCTTGGAGTGTAACCCCCACAAATTTTGGGGGTTTACTGTACTGCAGTGCAACGCAATACTATAGAAAATGGAAGACACAAACTTGAATTAAGCACTTTACTCATTGCACTAAATCTCATTAAAGAGAACTAATTATGCTCTGTTTGTAATCACACATGCAATCGGATTTTCTTTAAGTACTCCACAATATGGTTAAGTACTGAAGAACTCCACAATATGCTCAGTAGAACCTCCTGTGACATAATTCATCCCGATAAACACTGCCGACTATTGTAAAATCAAAACACTGAAAGAACAGCAGCACAGCAACGACCTAACTACCAGGACAACGAACAGCCAATCATGTAATACATAGAGAAATCAAATACAAATACATAAATATGAAGCAATTACAGCAGAGAAAAACAATACAACACAGTGGCAGTGCTTTATTCTCTTGTTTCTCCTCAGGAAACAAAGCCCCTCTGCTCCCCTGCATGTTTCACATGATCGGCTGTTCACGCGCATGGGGATTAATCACAGACTGAGTATCTAAACCTGGATTAACATAAAGTTGCACAATGAGTTAATGCACCACGTGTGTATAGGTCTGATCTTGTGAAGCTAAAACTTGTGAGACAGACCCCAACACACTGCTCCTCCCACACTGCAGCAGAAGGGTCGTCAGTTCTTGTTCTGGAGGGCTGGTGTCCAGCACAGTTTGGGGATTTCCCAAACACACCTGTTGACTGCCTGGTTTAGTGAGTGTGTTTGAGAAGGGGAACTACCAAACTGTGCTGGACACCAGCCCTCAAGGACCAGATTATTCGTGGCTGGTATAACGGATAACAGGCTCTACTGCTGCAAAACAATCAAATTCCTGACTGAACTGTTTTGGTTCTGGTGATAATAAAGGCCTTCTTGCTGTGCCAGTTCTGTTTTTTTTTTAAAAATACTCTCTCTGAACGGCAGCTGACAGAAAAGCTAAAGGAATAACATTTTACAGTTTTGAGCCCTACATTTCTTAGGTATTAGTACTGGAGCTAAACAGATCATGTACTGAAAGCTTGCGTAATGTAACTAGCATGGTGCCACCTCCATGTCTACATCACACACCTGCCCCAGACTGTGTGGAGCAGATGAGACTGCCTTGCTTACACAGCTTCTGACAGTGATAAATATTAAAAAATGGAGTCAGCCAAGACGTGTTTGGGGTCTAAAGTTGGAAGCAAAGCGCTGAAACATCAGGTATGGTAACACAGCCAACAAGTTAAAAAGGGAGCTAGCCATGTTCAAACTGCATGCCTAAATTAACACAAATTTATCTTGATTAATTAAGTTATTCATTAAAGAATAGCATTATTTCCTCAAATGTCTTTTAGTTTCAGCGGCCTCAGTCCATGCTTAGAGACAGCAGTGTGTCATACAGAGTCTGAAACCACTTAAGCGAGTCCATTAGGCGTTACTGAACAACATACAAGGCGAGTCTTGTAACTGTCTAGGAATAACTTTCAATTAGTTGTTCTTGTAGCTCTGTCACAAACTAAAAACTGACAACAAATATGCCTAGGTAGATCAACTGCATTTGATGTAAAGGAAAAGTCTGTAAAGTTCGCATAAAGTTTCCTTTAACTTCCCTTTCACAAGCGGGTCCCCTTAAACAGGTGATGTAATAAAGTAAATGTGATAAGTAACAAATGAGGTACAAAACATTTAGCAGAATGCTGGTCAAGAAGCATCTCTGATGTCCAAGTGTGTGGAGGTCAGTGAAACAGATCTATACACCCAGAGAAACATGACTCATAGTCCGCTCTGCTGGAAGCTCCTGATCAAAGTTCTCCCGCTATGCTGGCTGTGAGCTGTCTACTAACACTGACATCGTCTCACACACTGTGTTTACTTGGGGCACTGCTGGGCGCTTATTCTGGCGCTAAAATGTGCAGATTTGAATTTGACCGATACACAGTTTATGGCCTGGGATAAGAGAACTACACTATTCAAAACACACAGAAGGCCAAACACAGGCGTAACAAACTAGCCTACAATGCTTTCAGGTTTTGCACACCACAGGTGTTTACCATTTATCAATTTATTTCATAAAACTGCAGTTTTTGTCTTGTTAAGCACTAGAAAGCTGTTGAGCGAACAAAATAAATGAAAATATGTCAAATAAAACAAGCTTCCATCATAACACGAAAAAATCTGTAACAGTGCATGTCTGACAGTTACTCAGTAAAATGCACTCATTAATTGTTTCATTCCACTGACTGTCACTTAATAACTTTTTAAATATCTAACACTTGTCTGGTGATCCACATTTTAATTCCAGTTCAAATTATATTGGGTGGCTTTTACTAGGTGAGCAATGATGAATAAAAAAAGGACATTTACTGCCTAAAAAGTGCTTAAATGATTTACATAATGAACATTTATTAATACATACAGTACATCTATTAGCAATTTGAGGAAATCTTAGGTGAACATGTAGACAAAATATAGACAATGTAGACAATCTCAAAATCTCAGTGTGTACAAAACCTTTGAACGGTAGTGTCTTAGCTCCTATACCATGCTACACTACAGCTGAGTCAAGAAGAAGCCAAAAGACTGATAAAGGTTTTCATTTAAGCAGTGCTAAACACATTCACTGTCAACAAGATGTTGGTGGACTAATTTATGATGTAAATGTTTACTGGATGCATTGATCA
>JBBPCX010000154.1:21846016-21875919 GCA_037974365.1 Hydrocynus forskahlii
TGTATAATTTATACAAAAATATGACAACTATATAATAATTATGAAAATAAACATATATATGAATCTACAATATAATTATTTTTGGTATTTATCATAAAAGGTAACACAATCACTATGGTTATTAGTTATATAGCTGTCATTGCTACTAATTATGCATGATATCATATTTTAAGAACAGTGAAATCTCATTATCATAGTAGTTATTATGATTACTATATTACATGTTAT
Organism: Hydrocynus forskahlii; assembly: GCA_037974365.1. Classification (NCBI taxonomy): domain Eukaryota; kingdom Metazoa; phylum Chordata; class Actinopteri; order Characiformes; family Alestidae; genus Hydrocynus; species Hydrocynus forskahlii. The sequence continues at coordinate 21,846,245 of JBBPCX010000154.1, forward strand.
ACAATCATAAGTTATTATTATTACCATATAGTTGTCATTGCTATTAACTCTGTGTGTAGCAACGGTTTTAAGTACAGTGGAATATAAATATAATGTGTGTGTTGTCTCGCCCCTGTGATGAATCGTCTGACAGTATCCTAGAGACATCTGCTCATATCGGATCGCTGCCTGGCCGGATCATCCAGCTCCTGAAGAAAAAGCCTCCACGAGCTCCTAATAGGTCAGACCTGTCTCTAAAACTCACCTCCTACTTCTTCAGTTCCCTCCAGAAGAATGTCTTTGGTGAAGTTGGAGATTTGTCCGGTGAAGGAGGACAGGCTTCCCCCGACCTGCCCGAGGGACTGACCGAGTCCGGAACCCAGACCCCCCAGCCAGGACATGGCACACACTCAGACACACACTCAGACAGACAGAACCCTGGGACCAGGCTGACCTGGTCCTCCTCCGGCTGGCGATTAAAGCCCTGCTCCTCCACACAGCGCCTCTGGCTCCTCGGACATTGAGGAGCTCGGTCCGGACTGATGTTATCTCCAGCAGCTCCGAGTGAAAAAAAACAGCCCAAAATATAAAACTAACGCCTTTGCAAGCAAATATAATACCCTGAAGCGTCACTCAGGGGTCAAAGAATCCATGTAACATCCACCGGAGTGAAGACAGCGTCCAAAATGGACAAAAAAAAGAAAACCGTCTTTGTTTTGATTCTCCGGCTCCGGTCTTGCCAGCTCGACTGCGGCCATCACCCTCACAGGAGGACGTGGACCGGAGCAAAGCATTATGGGTCTCTGGCGGACCCAAGATAGTGAGCAGAGGCCGAGAGCGCCTACTAGTGGCGTGCGATCCGATACCAAGTAAAAACAGAGCCAGTATCGCCGATATCGATTGCGATTTTTTAAAAACTTTTTAATACTTAAGGTGAATTCATCATCAAATTACTAAATATGAATGCATGACCTTTAAGTGTTTTTGTGATTATACCTCTGTATTATTGATTAAAAACTGGATTAATTAAAACCCAGGACAGAATTTGGGCAAAGTTATAGATAGGAAATTATCATAATAACAATAACAATAGAACAATAATAAAATTTGTCTTAAATAAAAAAGAACACCAAATTATCACACCAAACTACAATACAAATAAACAATAAATAAAACATAAAAAATATAGTGAAAATACAATAAATAAAGTGCAAATAAAACAACCTCCAAAGCCTTAAGGGCCATAAGGGCCCACATATTCCCAGAAGCCCCCCTGTGGGCCCTTAAAGGTTTTTGTTCAATAACAGTATCATGTTCACATTTTTCGCTTTTATTGCACAATGTCTGTGACTTAATAAATCTGCTCCCTTTGAAAACATCCACTGATGTTGCAACCACACCCAGGTGTTTCTTGGCAAGTTTGCTCAAACTCGGGAATGCTGGCGCATTGTTTTTCCACCAAAGTAGTGGGTCCTGATCCTGAGGAATTGGCCTCTCTTCTGAATATTTCAATTAGCCCATCAGTTGTCCAATGCTGCTGAGATGCAAGGACTTGAGAGTCAAATTCTGTCCATATTCCACCTTTTGCTGCAGGTGCAGATGCAGCAGCCTCTGCAGACAAGCCTGAAGCAGTTGAAACCTTTGAAACTGAAACACGTTTTTCAGTTTATATCTCCCTGGTTGCTTCCTCAAATGGTCTCAGTGCACTGATGGAGAGACTGATGACAGACCATTCTTCCTCACTTCAGCAAGGTGAGGCAGGGGACTGTGGTAACTGCCTCCTTTTGCTCAGACAGTCTCCCCCACATGTAGAATACAGAGTTCCATCTTGTCTCAACTGCTTCAATTAGTTTATATTCAGGGAACTTCTGCTGCTTCTGACTTTCTTTGAGCTTGTCTGCAGCGTTAGTGCTATGGTGAAAGAGAGCAACGATAGCATTGCTTTTCTGATGAAGCTCATGCAAGTCAGGGTGAGCCTTGAAAGAGTCTTTCACCACCAAATTCAAAGTGTGTGCTTTTGTGCACAGCAGCAACCATGTTGGTGCCATTATCGATTACTACAGCCAGAGTCTTGTCCGTTATGCCCCGTTCTTCCGCGATCCTGGTTAATTGCATACAAAAATTGTTTGCACTGTGTTGTCCATCAACAGAGCACATCTCTAGCTCGTATGCCAGCATTTACCAGTTTTCATCTATGATGTGCCATGAGACATTTAAATAAGTGAAATAATAAAATGATTAAGTCTGCAGCACATCTATTTGTAGTTTAAATATAGTAATCATCACAGTTAACACAAAAGGGTAATTCTATTCAGTCAAATCTGAGCTAAATGACATTCAATGTATTTATTTTAATCCCAGTAAATGTATTCATTTAAATAACACCTTTCAATTGGATAAATGTATTATATCAAGGTCCTAGCATAATTTATACTTTCTTAGTTGGCTAAAGTAACAAATGACCAGTTGCACTTTGAAAATTAATATTAAGGACAAAGATAACTAAAATATTTTCACCGCTACCATCTACCTGGATATTCTCTGCCATACTGAAAGGCCTATGCAAGTGTCCTCTGCCTCTGAGGCGTGGGTCTGTGACTGTCAGGATCTAGGAGTTCCTCTACTCCTCTTTCTTTTGTGTAGCTCAGTGTTTTCTATCTTATGGCTTTTCATATGTTTATATAAATGTGTAGTGTTTCCACTGTCTTACAGCCTTTTTACATGTTAGACAGCTGTTGTTTCATTTTCAGGTTCAAAATATTGCCACACCATGCTCTTCCTCTCTGCCATCATGTCTGTTTATGTGCTCTGCTTCATCTATGTGTGTGTGTTTCTCTCTCTTTTACTCAGTGTATGTGCTCAAATATGCAGAACAGTGTTGAAGAAGGCAGCCCAAGATAGTGAGCAGGGACCAAGATCGCCCACTTTCAGTTTCTAACCTCTGACAGTTTGTAGTTCCTTCTTAATCTATTACAGTGTTCCCTAATACAGGTCTCTTTTTAGTGCTTTCTCTTTTCTCTTACCCGACGTTAACTCAGCAAGGACTTGTTAGCTGATTAGTCGGATGAATTATACTGGGAGAAGTAAAAACTCGAATGTGAAGAAGGTGTGTTGTTTTGTCTTATTCTAGTACAGTGTTTCCTGTCACAATGCCATAGTTCAGTGCTTTCTCTTTTCCCACTTCAGTTCAGCAAGGGCTTGTTAACGAGCTGAATAGTTGGATGAGCTGTGCTGGGGAAAGTGAAAACTTAAATGTGAATAGTATTAAAGAAGAGGACAAAAGATCTCCCACTCACTCGCTTTGTGTAGAAGGAAAGTCCCTTGTAAATTGGCATTATTTTTTTTTTCATAGAAGTCTTTTAAAATAAACGCCTTTACTGGAAAATGAATATGAGAGAAAGAAATTTTCTGAAAAGAGAGATGTGTAAAAAGACAGACAGGTGGTTTGGGTGCACACACCCACCCACCCATTAGATGATTACTTTTTGTGTTAAGGTCCTACTTGATGTCCTAATTAGCTAAAACAGTGCAAGATAAAATGCAAACCTTCTTAAATAAACTTTAAGCAAAGTTTTGTTCTATTTCCGTCATACATATTTTGGCTTATAAGAACAGGTTGTCTTATTTTTGTTTAAGGTTTTTTTTCTTCAGGTAAAATGTTTTGGACAAAGTGTTCACATATGCCAGTGTTGAACAGTCTGTCAGTGTTCATGTGCAGAAATTCTCTGTTAGCCAGATAGTTTAGGCCTAAACTTGAGGACTGTCCAAAAGGAATGTCCCTCAGCTCTTTTCCTACTGGACAGGCTTGACTTTGGGCTTAAAGGGGACATATTATGCAAAAATCACTTTAGTTATAATAGGTCTATGGGCTATACAAAACATGTTCATGAAGTTCTTTGCACAAAATCACTCTCACATAAAGAGATCTCACCAACTTTATTCTTGACAGTTTCAGTCCCTTTCAAAATGAGCAGTTTAAGGGCTGTCACTTCTATGCAATTAAGCTGTTGCTGGCCACACACCACCCATCCCATGCTAACACTGCGCGTTTAAAACACACGTCAAAAAGTCCGAAAACAGAGGCGCTATTCAGCCCTACATGTTCAACCCTGAGTCGGATCCAGAGCAAGATGAACACAACACTTTATGTGCTCGTGAAACTAGCAGACAAAAATGGCGGATCTTCAACTAATCTAGTGGGTGGGGGCTCCACAAACTCTTACGTAACAATAGATGGGCTGTCTAAACGGCTCCTATGAGCATCTGATTCCTGACACCAAAATCTTTCTTTTCATTCACAGAAAATGGATGTGGTTTTTTTTTTCGTGCTTGGAGTGTTTATAGGAGCAGTAGAGACCCAAATGGAAATACCAAAGGATGCAAAAAGTGAGTTTTACATAATATGTCCCCGTTAAGCTGACTAAAGTTAGAAAAACATTAATTAACAAACACTAATGTCTTTCTTCTACAAATATAAATATTGTGAGATCCATGAAATGTTAGCACTGCCCCTGCAGATTTCTCTGAAGCCCACTAGCTATAAGGTAATGCAGGTATGTTTTGTAAACATGGCCATTTAAATACATTATCTTTTCATTAGGATTAACTTGTTTTCATGAAGGATACTGTCATTTTCTGGTTCTCATCGTTTTAATGTTTATTAAAATAAATCAGAATGCAGAAACAAAATTGCAAGGAATAGAACTGTAACAAAATAACCCTCCATTATTAAAACCAAGTTAAATCAGAGACAGTCTGCATTAAATAAAAGTCTTTAAAGGATACTTCATATGTTTTAATAGATTTAGACAAAGGCAGAAAGAGACAAAGGCAGAAAGAGAGAGAGAGAGAGAGAGAGAGAATCATAAAATTGTCCCAAAGAATGCCTGTGCAGATGGTCAGTACCAGTTTCACAAATTGCACATATGAAGCACCACCCTGCTTGTATAGATTCATAGATTTCTTTCCTTCTGTACAAGTAGAGTATTTGATACATATTTAATATACATTTAAAATTTATATTCTTCTATCTGCCACCAGGATGTGATGCTTGTGGGTGCATCTCCGGTGTGTACGTCAGCAGAACGATCATAACCCAGAGGTGCAGAAGTGCCTACAAACACACACACACACACAAACAGCAAGAGGCAATCAAATAATAGTCAAATAGTCACAGTATCCACATGTTTACATTCTTTTATATGTATATACACATATTTATGATGATATCTATAAATATCTCCAAATATAAGGTAGATATCTAGAACTCTTTTACTCACCATATACAGGATTACAAACACTCGGGCTGCAGGGTAGCGTCTGAGAAAGATCCCTAACCGGATACTGGAGAAAAGAAGCAAACAAGCAAACGAATTGAACTCAGTCATTCAATAAACAGACATATTCAGTAAGAAAATTATTCACTTCTTAAAACCCATATGTATTTTACCACAAAGTCTCACCTGAAGCGATCTATAGTGCTGGCTGCTTTGCGCACTTTTCCATACACTCCTGTTGCTGAACTGTCCTGGTCACTGAACAGAACTGGGGTGTTTCTCTGCCTTGCACCTTTTTATAGCACAAAATAAATAAAGTCAATAATGTAACCAGTAGCAGGTTTTAAAATAAATGTTCAGTTCTGTACTAAGGTCTTAGGGAGATGTGAAAACTATTTAAAAACTGTTTAGACGAACAGTTTTTTTTTCACGTTAATATTGCCAATACTTTTGTCCACATAGTTTTGTATGACAGCTCTGTCCTAATACTTTTGGCCATAATGTTCAGTTTAAACAGGTGTGTTTTTGGGGGCGTGGAAATGGAAATAAATGCGGGGGAAAAAAGGGATAAGCGAAAGACAAGGAAAAGACGAGTGCAGGTCATCACTGACCGCGTTTGTGTGTCGGGGAAGTTGGCCTGAGGTATCACATGAAGTTTGGTGGGTTTTGGATGAAGTGTGTCCGAGCAGTACTATCTGAAAGTTCAGGGCGCCAATATTTTTGCAAATCATTTTCGCCCTGGAAAAATGGGAATAACGAACGAATGACATGACGTAGCAATAAGCTGTGAACAAGCCCGCTATTCCAGATCGGGCCCGATGTTTTACAGCTGGAACGATGTCTCTATCTTGAAAGCCCTGGGAGGAGTAGGGGGTCAAAGAAATGGGTGAACGGAAGAATAATAATAAAAATAAAACCTAAGAAGAACAATAGTGTGCCTTTGGCTGCTATGGAGAAAAGTGAAATCCTGAAACAAGTGATAAGTATCCTTTCAGAAACTGCTTTGTGCTGACCTGGTCCCTCCATGGCAGCCATGTTGATGTGTGGGCCACCGCTCTGGCCTCCTTGGACACCCTTGAGTTGCTGCTCCAGCCTCTCCAGCTGGAAGATGAGGGAGCTCTTCTCGGTGCCCAGGGCCTCCAGCATTGTCTGTTTCTGGATCAGCGTTTCCGTCAGCTGGTGCAGGCGCCCCTCCAGCTCCGCCTGACTGCTGCTGCTCAGAGTCTTGTTGGTCAGCTGGACAGAGGGGTGTTTATATGTGAGCTTGTGAAAAAGTATGGTAAATACTAGATGATACGCCTGATAATGAGGCAGCTTCTTCCATGCCACATGCAACAATACACATATAAATGTCTTGCTATACTCTTTATCCTAGAAAGGGTGTTTGGATACTTCTGGAAAAATAGCACATTTTGTTTGTGTCCCAGTAAAAAACTTAAATGTTTCTTAATGACACTATTCTACATTTAAGTTGTACATTTATGAAACTGAACAGTACGCAGACATTTATGAGTTTACAAAAGTTTCTTAGGATATAAACTGACTTTACATTTATATGTTTACTAGGGGGCAGTGTTTTGTCCAATTTTTTATTAGGTAAAATTAGACATTGTACATTGGCATTGGTACATTTATTTACTCAGAACACACAGAAAACTATGGCTAAATTAGGGGTCATCCAATACCCTAAAATGGACCTTTTGCTTAGTTTTACACTCAGTGTCACTGTAATACCAGATACTTCTCTGGTCCACCCATCTATATTTGCTTAACAGACAACACCACAAATTTACATGCTTGTTATGACAACCTATAAATCCCTGCTGAGTGTCTACACACATGTTTACATGCATCCTTGTGTTTGTGCAGTTAAAGTATTATCTGAGAGTGTGCGTATTTGAGGGAAATCAGTCACCTGATTCCTGAGTTTCTGGATCTCTTCTTCCCTGTCCTTAATCCGACTCTGCAGTGAGCTTTTAGTACGGTGCTGTTCATCCTCCACATACTGCAGCTCCTGTGACACACATAAAAACACATGATATTTTATTACTATATACTTATAACAGGAAAACAAACAAAACTGTCTAGATCATCTAATGACCACACATATTGCTTTTTGGTCTACAGATTGACAGTATCTTTCTTTCTCTCTCACATACACACACCAAACCTGTTTGCAGCGTTCCAGCTCAGTTTCCACCTCTTGTTTGGCTCTGCTCTGCTGCGCGTGTTGCTCTTGTAGCTCCTGCAGCTGTTCCCTCCAGTTCTCAGCCTCCACCACAGCCTGGCTCTCCAGCTCCTGCAGAGAGTCCACATGGTCAATGTACCACGCCTGAAAGCACCAGGCCCAACAGCACAACACCTATTTGCACACTGATGAAATACTATAAACAATAAAAATAACATACTACGCTTAAAAACAAACAAACTCTCACCTAATCACAATTACTAACATTCCCAAATGGATGCAATTGAAGTGACCTTAAGATTAAAGCATCACAGGCAACAATGTGGTTTAGAGCAACTGTGCAAATGTGTTTTCTATTTGCATGTTATGTGGGAAATAATAACATCCTTAAGTGCTGGACTTTGTCTACCTGTGCCACAGTAAAACACACCATGTTTCTACTGTCTCTACCTTTAATGAACCGAATCAACCTCGTCAGATGCTGCATTCATTATTTTCAGCAGAATCTGCATCTATGTGTTTCGTTTTATATCTATTTTCTGTGCAGGGAGTATATCCACCTGTATCTCTGACCGGAGGCTCTGTATCTGGGCTTGTAGTTTCTGAATCTCCTCTCTCTGGAGCTCCTTCTCGTGCCGCAATTCTTCCAGCTCCACTCCTGCCACTGCTCCTCCTCCATCCAGCACCTCCAAGCCTGAGCTTTCCTTTAAACTGCTGATCAGCTTCTCCTTGGACTTGAAACACCAGAAAACCCAATAACGAAATAAGCTTTGAATTCTAATGTTCTGAGATAGGAAACACTTAGGCTAGATAATAAGGGCACGCTTTTAAGAATATTTGAAGGAATGATTCACCTATATGGTAGGTATTACTGACAAATGGCCATAAGTAGAATATAAAAATGCCCATGGTCAACCCACTGTGAAGTCAGGTACGTATGAACATTTAATGCTGATCAGGTGGTGTTTCTTTAGTTTTAGGGTTTGATAAGTTCCACACAGGCTGAAAGTATGAGTGTACAGACATAATATAGCGTGGCAGACCTGTAAGATGCGAGAGGCTTTGTTTTTGTAGTCCTGCAGCTCCTGTTTGGCATAGTCAGCAGTGACCCGGGCACTTTTGGCTTGCTGCTGGAGTTCCTCTGCTCTCTGCCTTTCCTCAGTCACTCTGCGCTCCATACCCGTCAGTGACTCTGCTAATGTCTGCCGCTCCGCCTCCACTTTGGCCAGCCGCACCGCAAACTCATTCTGACAGAGAAAGGCAAACAAGGGTTGAGCATTGAGACGCAATGACTTAACATTTTCATCAGTAACTGATTAATCACGCACAAGTAAAAAAAAAAAACAACCCAAAAACAAACAAAAAAAAAAACCGCACAGTATTGCAATTTCCCTAAAATGTAGCTGAATAGCCAAAACATGGTGGCCAAAGTAAATTTAAATCCCGTCTATGGAAGCTCATACCCTATCAATTATCATCTTTCTAATAATATATTGATTGAAAACACACACTTTAAATAAGTTGTATTTGGCCTCAAGCATGAATTTTGATCTACAGGACACCAAACATGTCTTGACTATCTCACTATGTTTCAGATAAGGGAGATCTGACTTTTTGACTTTTTTTAGCTGTTCATTTTCATTCACATCTTTCACGTTTACCTCCACACACTGTCTCTGTGTGGTCATATTACCTGCATCTGCCTGTAGCCGTCCTGTTCTCTCTTGAGGGCCACCTCAGCCTCTCTTAGCCGATCTTGCAGCGTCTGCAGAGCCTGAGAGTGCAGACTATTTCCCTGACTGTGATCTTGTAGGATCCTAGTGGCCACAAACAGCAGTATTCCCATTAATAAATGAAAAGGAAGGACAGAGAGATAGTGAAGCATGTCACCCTGAACAATGGTGACATCTGAGCATGGTCCAACTAAAACTGCTATAATAAACTATTAAGATAAGAATGTTGGTTAACTGAATGAAAGAAATCAACATTTAATATAAACAATATAAAATACTACAAAAATGCTGTAATATATAGTACCACCTTTAAGTAAGACAAACAAGATTTGTCACACAGATTTACTGTTTAAATTTTGTCAGAAAATTCATTCCGATCTGCTACAGAGATGGTTTTAATTTTGCTACTATTTAGGCTGCATTATTAAAAACAATGAAAGACACTAAACAGAATCCATGATACACTTTGGCCAGGACCCACCTGGTTCTCTCATTCTGAGCCTCCTCCAGAGCAGAGCTTCGGGCCTTCAGTAACTGATCTGCTTCGTCCAGTCGCACCTTCAGGACGGCCAGCTGTGCGTCTTTAGCTGACAGGGCCTCAGTGAGGTCATCGACCTGGGAGCGCAGCTCCCTGACCGTGCGGTCTGTGCGAGACTGCTCCGTATTCCACTTGTCAGCACGAGCTCGGGCCTGGTTCAACTCTGCAGGGACAAGACCTGATGGCTTATTGTTTGATTTGCATCTAAATGAAGTGATCTAGTTTCAGATAGCCTTTTCTACCTAAATAAACAATTTTCCTTTAATTTCTTTTTCAAAACAGCAGTGAAAAATACAGTAGCGATATCAAAACAATATTAGTAATTGCAGGGTAAATAAATTAATACATCACTAAACAAATTGTACTGTCAATATGCCAAAAAACAACTTTACATTTTAAATTTTAGAATGTGCAAAAAAGGCAACTGCACAGATTAGGACCTGCCACCTAAACACAAAGGCTGTGCCTGAAATCGCGCACTTGCACACTTCGAACACTATGTTTTAGTGCATAGTGTGTTCACACTGACAACAAAGCTGAAACTCGGTGCTCTGAAAGCGCCCGGATGGTGCACTCATAACAGCCAAAAAACTCAGTGTGAAACGATGGACACTAGTCACACTAAACGGACGTCATTTTCACTACGTAGCGGAAGGGGAGGGACTTTTGACAAGTTTTCAGAGTTGAATAACAATGGCCAACAGTGAGATACTGGTGCAAGCCCAAGCTGAGGCAACTGCTTCGTATAAATGTAAGTTACATTAATAAAATTATTTTACTGATGTCTACTGCAGGGTGCTGCCTGTCACTCTCTCTCTCTGACAACAGTTATGGATCATTTGTTTGAGTTTGCGATTATACCGACCTAGAAGAGTTCGCACACGTAAATGTTAGCAGTTTTTAGCCGGTTAGGCGCTCGTAGATTGGTTAGACATGTTATAAATGTTCTATGATGTATGTGGGTGGGCACTAGGCACTACATTCCAGTGCACTCACGTAAGTGCGCGATTTCAGACACATATTGAAAAACTCATCAGCAAAAAGCACGTAGTTCACTTGATATTACTGCCCCCTTGTGGACAGCATTTACTACAAATTGCAGCATTAAGCCTACTGCTGACATTTAACACACTTCCTTGTATTTCATAAACTAATGTATTAAAATATACTTGAATATTTAAAAAAATTATGTTCTGAACTCAATTAACAGGCTTTCAACACCGCATCATCTCTTACTATTAATTGCAATTACTGCTTTGTTATGTAGCTGTGATCTTACCCTCCTGTGTGTCCTTGGCTCTCTGGACGAGGGAGGCCATCTCCTGGTTGAGTGAGGACACTTCACTGCGCAGGAGCTGGTTCTCCAATCGTAAGCTGGACAACACAGGGCCAACCTGCTCTTCCGGGCCAGCTGTGTCCACAGTGGCCGGAGGGTCCAGTGGGGCAGCAAGCCCAGAGTCAGAACTCTCTGGAGTATCGCCTGCAGAGAGGAAGGAGCATTTGAAGTATAAAAATAATGCAATCATGATATAAAAATAGAATTAGTACCTTAAGAATCACACCACTTACATGCTTTAAACTTCTTATAATTACTAAACAGAAAGGCAAGGTAAAATTTAAAACTACACTGAGAGACAATTTCAGTTTCCGAAAGTTTATTACACATTACTTTATTGCAAGTTATCAGAAAATTATCTCAAAGAAAACCACATTTGAGTGTACCTTGGCTGAAGTCCCGACCGGAACCATCCTCGGTCTTGGCACTGTGTGTGCTGGCGCTAAGTGAGCTGAGGCTGGAGTTTCGAGACAGACCCCTGATGGAGGGAGGCGTGGCTGGGGCCGAGGGGACTGTCTGGGGGGGTGCAGCCACTGATCCAGCAGTTACCTGGTACTGAGCCTGGCCTTCAGTCAATCCTATTGCTCGGACCTCTCGCCTCTCACTCTGCGGCGGATCTGAGCTGTTTAAGAAGTCAAACAGTAAGTCATCATCCACTTCTGGTTTTTTGGGCCTGATGAAGTTGGAGGAAGCTCTAACGCCACTGCTGCTGTTGCTGCTAGAAGGGGCGGAGCCTAGATGAGTTGCACTGGACACATTGGAAGTGCTGGCTAGTACAGTAGCTTTGGATTTCTTAATGTTCCCAGCAGCTGTGGAGATGAAACCAGATGTTTCGTGACTGGAGGATGAACCGGTGTATCCATGCTGGGGTTCATAAGGTGCTTTATACTCTTCCACGTTCTGCTGAGATAAGACTGGTTCCACAGGGTTGTAGGACGAAAGGGAGGATTTTCGGTTTGACTGTTTAGTCAGAGCGGTGGCCGCTCCCTGGTCCACTTTATTCAAGAAGTCCTCTGCTCGGCCAGCCAAATCAGCCAGCCAAGACATCCTGACAGCTGCGAAGTTATAACACATATCAGTTTAAAGACCCATCTACAACAACAAAGTCAGCAACTGTAACATAACATCACTGTATAAAGTCACTATATCTGACATACCACTGAAAACCCAGCATACAAGTACTACAGCAGTGCATGGTCATAATCTCAGTTTTTTTCTTCAATACAAAAAACTATTTTTCTTTCACTTTTTCATTCCAATAGAAAAGCATCTGGTGGTGGATCCTATTGGATATTCCCCAGTTAGGTGCTAATGTTACCTAACTAAAAACCCTGCAGCCTGAACAGGCACACAATGTTGACGAACATCAAAACAATCTCTGACCAGTCAATAAGCACAAAGTCCCCTCATATCAATAACTGTAGATCCTATTTATCTGGGCTTACTATCATGAGAAATAAGTGTTGTTTGTGTTACTTGGTAGTTACTAATAAAATATGAGCATCCGTATATACATATCAGATTGACAGTACTACTAAAATGATTCAATGCCACCTTTTCTCTTCTGTAACCAGTACTGACCTGATATACTTTTTAAAGCGTTAAACTGTTCATCAAAGTTCAGATTCATTTTTGATATCGGTCCTCTCGCTGAAACTCATCAAGGAGTGAACACTACCTTTAAAATTTCAAGCAATTGTAAAAAGGTACATCTACAGTAGTCTAATCACTTAGGATCTTCAAGTGGGTTTATCAGTCAGAGATTAAGCATAGTCATGGGTCTATACAGCACAAGCTTAATCCCGGTCATGACTGTCATATGATTTAACAATAACTCTTGTAAAAAAAATCCTTTGACCAACTAAACTGCCAGAACACTCTAGCATTAGTTAGCTAAGGCAACTCCTTCTCTGTAAATCTCTTATGTATTCACATACAAATACAAACAAAAAGTTAAGTTTTACATTGAATTTCTTTATGACAGCGTGTTCAACGAAAACGAGCACATTTTCAGCGTTAGTATTATAAATTGTTGGGAAAAATAAATAGATAAACATAGTTTGCAGGGCAGGAAGGTACTTAGCTTCTTTAGCTTAGCCTGACCTGGGTTAGCTTCAGCTTTAGCTTAGCTAAGCTTCCACAGAGCTGAGGGTGTAAATATTGTTTTTCTCTGTACCTGAAGTGTCTTGGTTTCACCGAAGATGGGAATATATATGTTTCGATGGCATTTTTCTTCAGTAAAGTGAGATCCAATCGCACTCAGTGTGAGCCTCGAGTCTCTGTTAGTACACCCAGCGTCAATGTTTTCATTCCTGAACTCAGCCCATCAGCTGAGGTCCGGCTCTACGTGGCCGAGGCTGGGAGCGCCTCTACCGGACAGAGTGAGAGCTGCTGCCCCCTGCTGCCACTCAGCCAGACCCACACTCTCACAAACTCTCCCTCCTCCAGGGTTTAGGCTAGGCCCCTTACATCCACTGCTTCCAACTTTGTGGATACTAGTTAAAGAAAGCCCTTTTCTATTCCAGCGTGACTGCGCCTCAGTGCATAAAGCAAGGTCCACAAAGACATGGTTGGATGAGTTGTGTATGGAAAAACTTGTCTGGCCCGCACAGAGCCCTGACCTCAACCCCACCCCACACCTTTGGGATGAACTGGAATGGAAATTGTGAGCCAGGCCTCGTCCAACATCAGTGCTTGACCTCAAATGGTCTACGGAAGAATGGGCACAAATTCCCACAGAAACACTCTTGTGGAAAGCCTTCCAAGGAGAGTGGAAGCTGTTATAGCTGGAAAGGGGGGACCAACTCCATGTTAAAAGTCTATGTAATTGAATGTCGTGAAAGTCCCTGATGATGAAACGGCCAGGTGTTACAATACTTTTGTCCATATAGTGTCTGTCAAAATGAGATTTCTTTATTATAGTTGCCATATTTCAAGCAGTATTCAGAATAATTTCTGGACAATAAAGTGTCACTGGATGAAGATAAGCAATTATATAGAAATGCTAAATCATAATCTCAAGGAAATATTCATTTTACTATTCAGGTCAGTCTTCTGACATATTGGGAATGGACTTTCAAAAAAACATCCTGTATTCACACAAAATCTGGTAATCCTTTCCACATCATATGTGGAGAATATAGCTTCTGCTCAGCTGAAATGGAGTGTTTTCAAAAAAGTGTGTTTACTTATATATCAGGTGTTTATATATCTCCTCCGTGTTATCACATTAGGCTGAACATTTTTTAAACCACACCTTTACTTCCACATAGATAGATAGATAGATAGATAGATAGATAGATACGTCTTTATTGTCATTGTACTGAAGCAGGATGCTACACATACAACGAAACTGTAGGGGCTACTTAGCGGTGCAAACAAATACAGACAGTACACAGTGCAGACAGTAAACACAGTATAGACAAACATTAAACATGAAGTTGCGGACAGACAACAATGACGCACAAATTACAAATCAAGAATTATAAAGTATTGCATTTACTGAGGTGAGATAAAAATGCCATTGTGTATAACATTACACTATGCAAGAATAAAAGATGCACATATTGTAGACAGTGTTGTGATTATTGCACATTGCCCTGAGATTGTGGAAAACTACAGCGGTTGTTGCACATTGTGAGTGGTAGTGGTATGAGTTTGTGTGTATTTACAGCAGTGATGGCTTGTAGGGAAAAAAACTGTCTCTGAGCCTGTTGGTCCTAGTTCTGATGGACCTGTAGCACCTGCCAGAGGGCAAAAGGTTAAACAGGTCATGAGCAGGCTGGGTACTGTCCCGGATGATTCCCTCAGCTCGGCTGAGGCAGCAGGATGTGTAAATGTCTTTCAGTGCAGGGAGCAGGCAGCCGATGATTTTCTGAGCTGTCTTGACTACTCTCCGCAGTCTCTTCCGGTCTGACTCTGTGCAGTAGAACCATACTGAGGTGCAATATGTCAGTATGCTCTCGATGTTGGAGTGGTAGAAGGTCACCAGCAGCTTCTCGCTGATGTTATTCTTCCTGAGCACTCTCAGGAAGTGCAGACGCTGCTGTGCCTTTTTGATGACCGCCATGGTGTTAGCAGCTCAGGAGATGCCGGCAGAGCTTGTGGTGCCCAGGAAGGTGAGGGTGTGCACCCTCTCCACACAGTCACCCTTAATGTAGAGGAGGGGTGGATCTGCCCTGTGCATCCTGAAGTCAAGGATAATCTCTTTAGTTGTTTTAGTGTTCAGAGTTCAGTGCTGTTTGCCAAGCACCACTCAGCCTCAGGACCTCGTCCCTATAGACAGACTCTTCTCCACCAGAGCTCAGCCCCACCAGTGTTGTGTCATCAGCAAATTTAACTATTGTGTTGCTGATGTAGGTAGGTCTGCAGAGGCCTCTGCAAGTGGCCCAAGCTTTTCATCGGTTGATCACTTCAGAGCTTTAGCACCTTATATTAGACAAAAATGATCCAAAACAAGAAAACTGCACAGTAGTTTTACTGGAGATTTTGAACCAACTTGTTCTTTGCCTGGAAGCTAACTTCTGCTTAATGTTACTGTGGTTGCTTTATCAAAATAATAGTACTTCATACCCCAAAATAGTGGGAATGTTCATTACCATCTTTTAACATGCTTTATAAAAAAAAAACACTACGAAGTACGAAACAGGAAGTACGAAACAGTGCTTTCTTTATTTCGCCGCACTCATCTCAAATGGCCAAATCTTATTTACAAGGCATGCCACATCAATACGATAACCGACTTAAGGACATCATTAATAACCAAAGATCAATAGTCAATAACACATTAGCTCCGAAGGGAATAGAGGGATACTGGAAAAAAAGAATTATACGCTTTGCCACTGAAAAGAGGTGCTTGATGCGCTTGTTTCATATTTGTTCCAAAATGAGCAGGTTTTGTCCATTTAGAGGAGTGTTTTATTTCATTATTGGTCGTTCTTCAGATCCTCCAATGTTGAGATCAACCAGAACTTCCATTACGGAGGAATAACGGAGTCAGAAAAAGACTTGAACTGGGTGTGGAAACACATTTGCAACACCACTCCAGATTCCAGATGGATAAAAAGCTTCTGGGAGGAAAAAACACATCATAAAAATTACTTCAATATCATCAGATTAATAATTAAAGTCCTCTTTTAAGATGGTCATCAATTAAGTTCCATTTCCCTCAAAGGTGGGCCAGATATAAAAATCACACCTATGAAGATTAGGATGAAAAACACTGACATTTCATTTACCCAAAAAAACAAAACAAAAACAAACAAACAAAAAAAATTCCTCAAAAAGCAACACTAAATGTGAAACAAAATGAAAAAAATAAAAATAAAAAAAATTTAAAAAAATTGGTACATTTTTTTTGTAAATAAACCAGTGGACATTCTTTTCCTAAAAAAGCAAGCCTATGAAGAAGGAAAAAAAACAACAAAAAAAACCAACAAAAAAAAAAAAAACAACAAAGAAAAAAAAACCACGACAGTTATATTTTATGAAGATGTCATGTTTTCTCATTTTCAGAACTCTTGCGCACACAATTGCACAAGTAAGTCTCGCACTGTCTCGATTCACACACACACTCTCTCTCTCACACACACACACACACACACACACACACACAAGGTATACATGTATACAAGCTTTCTCTCACACTGTCTCTCAGTCTCTCTCTCACTCACTCACACACGCAGAGGCAGGGTTGGGTTGGGGCACATAGCTTCAGCTTCAGTCTCAGTTCCCTGGTGCAGTTTGCTAACACATGCAGGAAGAGATGGAGCAGGGGCAGTGAGGGGGACAGGGTGAGGTCGGGGACGAGGGGTGTGTCAGATGAGGCCTCGTCTCTTTTTGTAGTCCTCCAAGTTGAGCGACCGGCGAGGAGCTCCGTCCTTCACTGGGAGGGCATTGGAGCTGACTGACAGAGACTTAGCCTCTGCAGAACACAACAAAGATACTCATCAGCTACCGCATCCTTTACTGCACTGACTTAACATCAGAGCACAGAACAATATAAGGCATTTCCATGCAGCTCCGTTTATGTGCATTTTAAAATGATGCACAAACTAAACTGAGTCGTTAATCATATGTGTTTGTTCCACAATAAATGGAAGACCTTTAAAAATGTGCTATAGTCTTACTATTACAAATAACCTGGATATATAAGTAGAGCAAGATGAAAAATAATTTGTGGTAATAACAGCAATACTAATTAAATAATTATGTGGCACTAATGAAAAACTAAATGATGACTCAGTGGGTGATTACAATCCTACAGCCTGTTCCTTATGGTGGCCCTGAGAGTCAAAACACAACATTTCAGAAAACACAATGACATTTTAGAAAATGAGGGGTGGGGCACGCAGTTTGAAGTTACTCGAATTAGGTATGCATTTGCACTGTGAAGACTGAAAACTGCTGCACATTTGCGTACTACTTATGTCAAACCCTGGTTATTATTGATTCGCTGTCCTTGTATCATGGCATTCAAATGTGAGGAGTATCCGCACCGTCTTTTCAGTCCTAATTCTCTCAGGCTGTTTTCAGAGTGCTTAAGAACATTTGAATGCCATGATACGAGGACAGTAAATCAATAACAACGCTGTATGAATGGCGTATGATCCGTATTTCATTTTCCTCATCCAACCTTACAACAGTTTTAAAATACAAGGACTAACAGGAATACTTAGAGCTGTCGTGAGTGACATGGGTACTGTCCAATCACAAACAAGTTTGGTCCTACCCTTTCCATTTTCTGAAATGTCGTTGTGTTTTCTGAAATGTTGTTGTGTTTTGACTTTCAGGGCCACTGTAGTTCCCTTCTAAGGGGAAAGTGCTTAAAAGATGCAGAAGTCAATATTTCACATTTTTTACCTTTATGACTGACCGGGGAATAAATAGGGGTTTAACAATTCAATTAAACATGATATGACAATGCAAAAAAAACATGACTACGCATCATTTAGAAAAGGCATTCTATTTATGATGCCTAATGCAGCTGCACTGTTTGAACTCCATTTTGCAGCTTCCTTCTAGCTCTAATGACATTAGTTTATGCTACCACTAAATAGTCATAGCAGTTGCGTCTTCATTCAAAGAGTTTAAAGTATCATGAGGAGACTGAATAACTGGGTATTGTGAATTGAACCAAATCAGGCAACATCTTTCACAGACTGTGTCCACTTCTTCATGTTGGTCTAATTCTGTTTTACCCTTTCCAGGATTTTCACATTACTGTAATAGATTGAAGCAGATTGATTTGTATTATCTTATATAAACTTTTTACTCAAACTCCCTTAAATTTGTGAATCATTTGAATGGAAATCCACTAGGTAACTGGACACCAATGAGTGAGTGTTTCTGGAAGGCTGCTGTAAGACTTCTGAACTATAGAGACCTGCAATGCACTGACACTCACCAGCATTGGGAACCTGCAGGTCGATTTTGACGTCGAAGTCGTGAACTTTAAACAGATCCTCTGAGAGGTCACTGGTTGGCTTTGATACATCTTTTTCTTTCTGGTTGGTCGGTCCCTGCAAAATACATCCAAATCACACGCGGTGTTCAGAAAAGGACAATGCTGCACTGCATAAGGACTTTGTTAGTACAAACGGAGTTTGATTTTGTGATAAATCACATTTATCCATTATATTAGTGCATAAAAATATATATTGCTCACCTGTTTGTTGCCCTGCTGTGTGTTGTCCTGACCGGAGCCTGAACCGTATTTCTGATTAAGATGGGCAAGGATAGCAGCGTGGACAGAAGGATCTCTGGCCTGTGAAAAAGGAAAAATTTAACACCCTAATCTCCCCTGATGAGAGAACTTGACACACTTATTACTGTAGCCATGCAATTCCAGTCAAAACTTTAAGATTTATGGTCAGCTTAGGCTAATTGCTAACAAAGCGCAAAACTTAGGCCAGTCACACTGGTTTTAAGTTTCTATTTATACATAAATTTAATGAATAGGTAAAAGCCTGTATGCAAAACTAAACTTATATATATGCCACATATATATGCCACAGCATTCACATTTTATCTAGTTTGTCATAGGAAAACAAGTTCCCCTCAGAGTCCAGAACATGGGGGGTGGAACCATCATAGCAGTTGTAAAGAGGGACCAACTCCATATGAAAGTCTATATATCTGAACACTTTTGTCCACACAACACTCTAGGTCTCTGCTGGTTTTCGCGGGAGTATAAAATATAATATGGACAAAAATTAATGGGACACATGACCCCTGTGAAAACCAGCCAAGATATAGAGCCATAAGCATAAAATATATGTCTATGCGTAGAGCTGCGGGCACTCATGAGCACAAAAAAAAAAAAGCAACGAACTTTCAAATAAAATGATTGTATAAAACCTGTGTTAACGCGCAACAAAATATATGTATAAACACACGCGCACACACAATGTCAGCATAGGTAGGGAGGGAGAAAGATTCTTACATTGGACACCATAGTTGGCTTGCATTGTCGCCTGGTGAAAGGGTCCATTTGCTGGTTCTTAGAGTTCTGACCCTCAGCCTGAGAAAGGGGCAACACTGTTAGACTTCCAGAAAGTTTTATTAGAAAGAAAGTGTTAACACTCAGACAAGGTCTAACATGTACATACCACCAGAGCTTTCTCAGACTCCACAATGTTCCAGCTGCGGTTCCTCTGGTTGATGTAACTGAGACAAGAAGCAAGAGCAAAAAACAGAAAGGTGGAAAGAGGGGAGAAAAATATCAGAGTTGACCAAGATTTGACTGTTTCTGATTCAGTCATTAAGTTGCATGTTTGCATGTATATTCTCACCTGATAGCAGAAATGTTTTTGGTTCTCTGTCGGTCAAGAGCTTCAGCCCTCTCCTCCAGTTCATTCAACTGATCCTGCAGCATTTTTACTTTCTCACCATCACCACTTTCCTCAGCCATGGCCTACACACACACAGTAAATACATTTATCTCCCATAAGTATTACATGTATCTTTCTATTACTCTGTTTTGTCATCTAAGTTTTATTGCTAAGCTATGACATTTTGGACAAAAATGAAAGGAAATAAAAATTACAACTAACAGTTTTATGTGTTACATATTTACTTTAGTGAACAGTACTTCCTCCACATTAATGACCTAAAATAAAACAATGGTTCACAGACAACGTCACCTTTTCTTTGAGGAGTTGCGTTTTCTTCATAGCATAGTTTGGTGGTGCCTTTCGGAATCGATCCTTCTCTTTCACAATCTGTCAACGTAAAAAAAAAAAAAAAAAATCTGTTTACTATTTCTAAAATGGCTAAAAAAAAAAATGAACACATGTTAAAAATATTTCTGCGCTTTGATCCAAGACCATAACTCACATCCTCAATATCTTTGTCATTGAATTTGTAGTTGAGAGCCTCTTTGATGGTTTGCTCCTTTTTGGTGATCTCATCGAGAGTAGGAATCTGCATTCCAGCAACAATCATCTGCAGATTATGAATTTAAGGTTATAGATATTGTTTTCTGTACAGAAAGAAAACAAAGAGTTGTGCCAAGTTTGTCATCGAAATGATCACACTCACAGCGTCTTTCCATTTCATGAATTCATTTTCTGTGAATTCCTGATTAGATACAAACTCAAGCCGGAATACTCGAGTGTCGTTGCCATGCCTTAACAATGAACACAAACAAACAAACAAATCAGAATGCAAATTAAAACAGAGAAAGTCTAGGTGAGCTCTAAATGAGCGGCAGCTTACCGTAACTGTAGGCCCTTGTTTGTTCTTGTAGATCCCAATTGGTAGACTTTCGCCGTTTCCACCACATCCACAATTTCGGCCACCTAGAGATAAATATTAATAAACACGACCTATTAAGGCTCAATTAACTCAGAACAAATGGTCCAACGCAATATAAATTCTAAATAAATCTGTCAACTTTTCACCAACAAAAGCCTTGATTTTCATCAGTTATCCTGACGTACCCGGTACACAGGTTTACTGCTGCTGTTGCCAATGCCAATACGTACAAAACAGCCAGTAACTGTTTTGGCGAAGAAAGGCATGTGACACCAGCGCTCCAGCTTGTGCCGTGACAGACGGATCCGGTTCAGCTCCTCTGGCAATGATACAGGCTGAGACTTAGGAGGAGCCACCTCCTTCCTGTAAAATAAATAAGCGGAGAGGAAGTGCAAAAAATATTTAGTTTAAGCTTCAGTATAGCTTCAGTACAGGGTTGGGCCAAAAATCTGAAACATTAATATATCTGTACCATTTAGCAACTAAAATTGCTGTAATGGTAACCTATATTTTCAACACTAAAGAAAACCCAAGAGCAGTGATCCTCAACTGGCGGCCCGCGGGCCACATCCGGCCCGCCAGAGCTTTCCATCCTTCCCCCCGATGGAAAATGAATGGACATTTATAGAGCTAGACGGCTAAATTCTGCACTCGCCCGCGGAAGTGTTCTGAGAGTGCGAGTTCTCCTTATATTAAAATTTCTCTGATATTAAGGAATCAGGAATAGCCTAGTGAGGAATGAAACAAACCTTCAATCTGTCAGTAATCCGCCGGTCATGGCGCACGCACTTCCGGGTTCACTAAGTGCAGTGCACACGCATGGAAATGACTTTCAGCTGTACTTTCAGCTGTACTTTAAGACTGATATGTGTGTATATATAAGGAAGCCCAAACGGATGCTTTGGTGCGAATTGTTTTTCAAACTACGCAAGTGATTGTGATGCCAAATATCGCAGTCACCCCCTAGTGGCTTGCTGCAGTACAGGTAATATGAGTCTGTTAACATTGACTAAGGTTAAAGAGTAATAGAAATTTTGAAGGAAAATGAATATACCAAATAATACTATATTACTTAAGATATAATATTAATTATATTTTATTTTAAGAGAGCCTCTGGCCCTCACGGTGTCTGCCGAGAAAAACTCTGGCCCTTGGACAAAATGCTGACGACCCCTGCCCAAGATGTTATTCTAGTGTAATTTACAAGCTGTACATAAACCTATAGAAAGGAGGAAAAGCAAAGGAAAACAAATGTAACTGAAAAACCTTTTGATTTCGGTAGTAATCAACATTGTTTCCAAGCTTACTTCAAAGGCACAATTAATAAGGCTCTCGGGCACACCCTGGCCAAAAAGAAATATGTAACTATAACTACAGGTATAAAATACCTACTTGCCTCCATTACTGAGTTCCCAATAGATTTTCTGGGTTTAAGTCTAAGGATATTCCTGCTTGGCTACTAGTGGGCAGTGCACTGCTTCCTTCGCTACAGATATGAGTTTCATCATTACCATCGTAACAGTGTGCCACCAACAAGTGCAGAACTTGCTTATGACTTTTGAACACGTTACAAACAAAAGCTTAGCACAAACAGTAACGGTTCATTTATGCAAGGACATTCTATATACAAAGACATTCTAAAAAGAAAGTAGCAATGACATTTACCTACTTGTTTCAGTTCTATTTTTGCCATTTTGCACAAAAGAAATATTTGATATGCCCTTCAGTTGTTAGACATGGTTATTTGCAGTAATAATATGCAAATGTTAACCAACAAAAGTAGGCTTACTGTTTCCTAATAGTTTTAAACTCGGAAGTCTTGAACTATTTGCATAATGCATGCTCAAATACTGTAGTGAGACAGATGAAAACAAACAGGATGCAAACTTGTGAACTGATGTGACTAAGGGATGCAATTTTGTGCTACAAAATATTATACAACAAACATGAAATGCTAGATTTAGGCCACGATAGTTCTTAAACACAGAGGTATTTGCTGTCAATGTTCTAATTACAGAATAAGCACATAAACAGCTGGTGTCATCATTACTAAAAGATCACAATAACACTCACTCTTCTTCTTCATCAAAGGATGACGATCTTGAGCTGCGATCGCTCTTTACTGATGACTTATCATCGTCTTCCTCTTCCTCCTCCTCATCGTCGGAGTACACTTCGCTGGCCTTCAGCGGTTGTCGTTTGGCCAGGAGCTCAGCTATGAGGTTACAGTACATAAATTAGAAACCATGAGGTTTAGGCTATGCGAACGTTGGTCTAATTTAACTGTTCCCCTTAACAATAAATGATTAAAGAAAATACAAATATTACTTATTCACTACTATAACTACAACTCAAGTCCCACCTGTTCTGTTCTTCTTTTTCTCACGCTCAGCTTTCAGCTCTTCCATGGCCTGGGATTTTTTGTCTAGCTTTTCATCTCTCTTAGACCTCCTCTCTTTATTATGCGACATCACCTATGCAGATGAACAGAGGGCATTCAATAAGCATAAGGGACAATAAGAAGTGACCCCAACAAGGCAACACGTAAATACCTTTTGTCAAGGAAATTAGCTCTGACATGCTTAGTATTGCATGTCACACTTCTGCCTAGCGTCCAAAGGGTTTGAAGTGTGGCTAAAAAAACCCCACCTACTCTGCCAGTACGCCTCAGGGTCATCAGGACCGGCTCTGCAACGTTTCTCCCATTTACTAGCTACTCTATGATAGAAAGAATTTTTTACTGCACAGGCCTTATACAGTATCTTGCATTAAAAGGCCCACTGTCATGGCAGCTGCAAAAGTGTATTGCATTATCGGTGCACAGCTGCATGGATTGATGATCAGAACGTAACTGACAAAAGTGTGATAGCTGTGGTTGTTTTAACTGTGTTCTTTCCTCAGGCCTCCAATTACTACTATTATACAGTACATTCTCTGTCCCGCTAGTTTATTAGCACTACTTACTGCTGTTTACCTTTTTTCTGCATTTTGCACATGCAACTCTCTGCTGCTAGAATACAGTATCTGTCATAATACTATATTCATTCCTACTGCGCTGTAGCTTTCAGCTACACTACTTGTATTGTCCTGTTGCTCGTGTTTTCTTTGTACTCTCTTTTTGCACTCTGTGTATTTTGTCCTGTTCACACTTGTGGTCTTGTAGTGTTTCTGTTTCTATTTTTGTGATGCACCATGGACCTGGAGGCATGTTATAGGGTTTAAAACAAACCTACTTGACTTAATATGTACCTCTATGAGCGAATAATGTGATGCGGGCACTATACCCTAGAGGACCTCAGTATAAGGTCTACTCACCACCTGAGTATCTGTGACCTGAGACAGCTTTTTCTTTTCTTGCTCCTCCTCTTGTTTCTTCTTCTTCTCTTCTTTTTCTTTTTTCTTTGCAGTCTTCAGTTTCTGCTTGATTTCAAACCTGTACAGCAAAGAGGGAAAAGAAGTGTGATGAACATGTGTTCCCTTAAAAAGGACATTTTCCTGGCATCCTGGGGTGGAGAAATGCATTGATGCATTATGATCCATCCAATTGTGCACACCAAAAAAATACCCGGCTGTTTCCAGAGTGAAAAGGAGGGACGAGTGTGATTTTTTTCCCCAGTATATCACGTTTATGTACACGTTTATGTATACGTTTATGTTTAAGGTTATAAACTGAACCAAATCATCTTGCTTGAAGGTATTCCCAGCAAAACATGTGGGTGAATTTAATCATACAGGTGAATTTAAGTTAAAGAAACTCTTCTTCCTCACCTTCGTTTGAGCACCTCTCTTTTCTCTATACGGTTAAAGAGCTCCTGCTCTCTCTCTTTCTCTGTCATCTGTTCCAAACGTGCCCGGTCCTCCTCGTCTCCCATGAGATCGTCTCCATACCCGTCCCGGAACACTTCGTCCTCAGAGGAAGACTCTGAATCAGAGCTGGAGGAGGAGCTGTTGCTCTCCGAGTCCGACACCTCACCTGTGAGATTCAGTAAGTGTGTCAGTTTGCAGCCATGATGCATTTACAGAGGTGCTTAAAGCTTTGTGAACCCTTTAAAATTTTACGTATAAATCCAATAAAATATGTAGAAGTAGACTAAGGCAACCCAATTCAACAAATGAGACAAAAGCATTATGTTGGTCATTTATTAAATGGGCAAATTACATAATAACATATCTGTGAGTGGCAAATTTTCGTTTGTTGGTTCAATTCAGAATTCATTGGTCCATTAATAATGGCAAGACATCCTGGCCCAGGTGTAGCAAAACAAGCCCAAACCACGATGCACTCTTGGACCACTCCTGGGAAAAGTAAGACATACTTTTACCACTCACTGATATGTAATATTTACCTTAACAAATAAATGACCAGGCATAATTTTCACCTCATTTGTTCAGTGGAGTTCTATTAATCCACTTCTAGGGATTTTATGAGCATCTGATAATGTTTGAGGTCATATTTTGGCAGAAATATAGAAAAGCACCACAGTATATATGGGTACATATATACTTTGGCAGAAATATAGAAAAGCACCACAGTATATATGGGTACATATTACACCTACAGCAGTTTCACTCATTCTAAGGGAAAAAGCAATCGCATAAAAATGAATGATGACTGTATTTGGTAAAGCAAACAACAAAAATGTCATAAGTGAATGTCGGGTTCAAAATAAAAACCAAATGAAAGAAACATTTGCTTTCTTTGAGAATTCTACTTATCTAGTTTAATCTGACTGATCACAGCACTCTCCTACCCTCTTCTGGTGCGGAACTCTCTGCTGAGCTGTCTCCATCTGAGCTGCCTGATGAAGCTGCCTTGTTCACCTTCTTCTTTGTAGCGTTCTTCTTTTCTGCTCCTTTACCAGGCTTCACCTTCTTCTTGGCTTTAGTGCCCCCAACTGTCCACTAATACAGACAAAGACAATTTTTGGCTTTGGAAATTAACTGAACATAACTGACTTCAATTTTGGAGAATTCTGCAAAATCTAAGATATGGGTTTTATTGATACACTAAATTTTATTCATTTAATCCCTGCTTGATCGTGGTTCAGTCACAGATTTTTTCTGAGAACGGCGCCCAAACATAAACAACCAGCACAAGGACGAGGGGGCGTGGCAGACGAGCCCTGGGCGTCACAGTCACCTGTACTCAGAGGTAGAAGGTTTGAAAGTAGCCAATCCGTTACTTCTTTCTCCCTGCTGCTGACTGGTTGCTACCCTGTGACGCATCTCTGGCAGTCCAGAATTTCCCCCGTGGAGCATTGGGTGTTTTTCGCTTTGTTTGCCTTAAAGCCCTGTATTTTCATTTCTGTAAATTAAATTATTACTGTATTTACCTGCTTACACTAAAGAAACCACACTTGCATGAATTACAGTACAGTCTATACAGAGATATTTCTAGCGCTGCGGGAGACAGCAGTTCAGTGTAAACTGTATAGTACGGATACGGGTTTATCTTTACATTTTCTTTAAGGGTACAGTATTAAGCTGCGTTTAAAATTAAACTAAAGTGTTTTGGGAGCATACATGGGGGGCATATTTACCACATCACATATTCGCGTTTTACTGTACTGAATAACTTTTCCAACAAAAACACGCACCAAAGACACTATGTTCTTGTGTAAAATATAGATTTTTTTTAACTAATGCAACTGAGCTATAAACAAAAAATAATTACTCTTATTGTAGTAGCATATTTGGTCTAATTATGTTTCCAGTAATCTGTTAAAAGACAACGGATCAATAACTTGGATGAATAATCATTTTAATATTGAGAAAAACAATTTGCAATAATATTAGTCATTATCATGTAGCCCTATGAAACAGTCTCCAAACAAAACCTCACTCTGAAACTGCAGTATGATCTAGCAGGCCCCGGAGAAAGTTGCAGTGCTTGTTTCATAAGTAGTTAGATAGAAATACCTGGTCTCATTTAACCATGTGAAGATGTGAAAAACTTTGTACATATAAGATTTTTTCCTTCCGTTGCTTTTAAAAGCATTTACTTTCAAAAGTATTCACTATTCAGAGCATTTGGAAACCACAGAAAATCAAATGATCAACTATGATGAAAACGACACCAAGTATCCAGGTGTTGTATTTTTGCCATATTGTCCAGCCTTTTGATAGTAATGAACTTGATGAACAGTTAAGAGGGCAAATGGGTGGCTTAGAGAGGATTAGGGTACTGTACCTCATCATCACTGTCAGAAGTCTCAGAGTCTGTAGATGCTGCAGGTTTGCTAACAGGCTCCTCCTGTCCATCTGAGTCTACTCTCTTTCTCTTAGCTAGAGTCAGCAGCTCCTAGAATAAGACACAGAAGTGACATTCTTGAATGTTTTCCAAATAAAATGCTGCATATTTAAGCATACACAACAATACTACTCTCCTTAAAACAATCCTGATGTTCTCTGTACACCATTTGGAACATTGTTTTCACAAGCTGATTTACAACAAAATGTCCTGTCATGACAGATCAGGTGGTGTTTAATCCACTTCTATAACTCTCCTTCAGCTAGCTACTCGGTTTATTATATTTCTTTCACTGTGAAATTTTCCTGAAGATGATGAAAAAAAACAGCATTACAGATTTTGGAGGCTAACTTAAGCATGTGTCCATCATGTTGGAAGAGCTTTCTAATGAGTGAAGAGGGGCACATACATTTGATTTGACAGCTACAGTTTACAACAGTAATCATAAATCCAAGTTCAACATTGCTTTGGTATGTCATGCTGACCTAACGCAAAAGACATAAAATCTAAAGTATCTATGTCTATTGATCAGTCAAAAACCTGAGAAAACATGCCAAAAAGTATTCAGACACTTAATTTAGGTGCACTCACTGAGTAATCTCCAAAGAAAAGCACTGGCAATTAAATAGGTTGCTTTGTAGTAGCTGCACACCAGCCATTCAAGGTCACCATGCCCAGTGCCGAGCATAAATTAGAGCTTTATAAAGACCCCAGCAACTGAGTAATGGAGCTCCTTAGGGATGAGCTGGAGCAGCATTTGTGATCCAGAAGTAATCATTCAGCATCATTACCTGACTCCACTAATGTTGCATACAATCAAATCCCCACCAACATCTAGCTTTCCCAGGACACTGCAGCAAAGGAGGGAAAACCTCCCGCTATTAAGACCCTTGATTTTAGAAGGTTTACAAAGTTTGGGGGGTTGTGATGGTGGCCAGACAGTGAGATCATAGTCTGGAGGTCATTTCACTGCTGGTTTATTGGACAGACTTTGGTTAATCCATGACTGTTGGGTGCTTACGGCGGTGACTCTGAGCTCCAGGGTTAAAATTAGCTCACAACAAAAACAGCACACGGTGCTCAGAGCCTAGGGAAGAAGGCTTTCCCCATTAGAAGACCTCTCATTCAAGTGTAAACCTTGTAAAGTGACCCACTAAGAGTGGCAAAATAGACAATTTAACCTAATTTAGCCTCAAAAGCTAAATGAGCACTGGTTGCTCACTATAAACTAATTTAAAAACTAAACTCGGTGCTTGAACTTGTGTTAAACACCCGGAACGTGATACCCAAAAAGCAAAACACAAGTATTATCATTTTTATCCAAACACGAACAGCCTGTTTTCCACGTTGGTGTTTACAAGCAGCACTGCTACAGTTCCAATTAGCCTCCAATTCTAGCTAGTTGGTCATAAACACGGCCTTAAATTTGTGTCTGTCGTTCTATTAGAGAAAACGGGAAACGTGCTGAATACCTTTGTACGTGTTGCTATAAAATGACACTGATATAAAAGGTTGACAGGCCCGGGTTTGTTTTGTTTTCTCACCGCTAACTGAGCTAGCTTAGCCTGAGTTAGCTGTTAGCATAGCTCATGCTGCAGTTAGGAAACGCAAAAGGAACGATGTTGTTAAAATGATTATAATATAATGATTTTACCTGGTCTAAATTGTCGTCACTGGCGCTGTCCTCTGAGTCGGAGTCGATTACGACCCGGCCTTTCCGTTTCTTTACGTTCACCATGGTTAGCCTGCCTGGCCCGATCCTGCGTTTGTTTGTCGGACACCAACGAGCGGCGAGTCCTCCGAGAGGCCGGGGGCGCCTTTCTGAGCGTCAACGGAACAGTGATACGAAACGCTTAGCAACGATTGAGACGCTGCTGCGCTGGAATGTACCCTGGAAATGTATGTATGTATATACACAATATGGACAAAATTATTGGGACGCCCGACAATTACACAAACAGGGACATTAATGTCATTGTATTCAAATACATAGACTTTAATGTGAAGCCCCCCTTTGCAGCTATAACAGCGTCCACTCTTCTCGGAAGGCTTTCCACAAAAGTGTTCTTCCACACCGAACTCATCCAGCCATGTCTTTATGGAGCTTGCTTTGTGCACTGGGGGACAGTCATGCTGTAATAGAAAAGGTTCTTCCCCAAACTGTGTCCACAAAGTTGGACGCATGTCGTCCAAAATTTCTTCGTATGTTGAAAACACACACACACACACACACACACACACACACACACACATTTTTCAAAATATCTGCATAAATAAACTGTTAAGATGGGAACAAAGTCACTGGTGGTAAAGAAATCTGGCTCAGTAAGTTTCTCTACAGTATGACCAGTCTCACAGACTTATGGGTTTAAACAAACGGTGGATTTACCTTTTAATATATTGCCTACAACAATATTTCTATGGAACCACTATTCCAGAAAGAGAGATTTATCATTAAAGACACTCTTTAGACAATCTTTAGCTGTAAACAAATCCCTCCACTCTGATTAGTGTAAAACGAACACTTTCTACGGCTCTTATGTACTCCAAAACGAAATGTAATTATATATATATATATATATATGTATATATATATATATATATACAGCACACTATATC
>JBBPCX010000154.1:21876847-21910112 GCA_037974365.1 Hydrocynus forskahlii
ACAGTATACTATATCATTTATAGTTTGTACTGTACTGCAGTCTACTATACCATACTTTACTATATTGATTTGTACTGTACTGTACTACATTATACCATACTGTTATTCTAAACTATGCTATTCTGTCGTACACTATACTATACCCTGCTATTCTATATTATGCTACACTATACATTACAGTGCTATAGTATGTTGTACTATACTATGCTACACTATTCTACACTATACTATGCTATACTATAGTACAGAACTTTTTATTTGATATTTATTTACATAAGGCAGAGGCACTATGATAAACATTGTTATTATTATTAACAAGAACAAGAACAAGAACAACAAGAACAACAACAATAATAATAATAAAAATAATAATAATAATAAAACTGACTGCATCAGAGCAGGAATCAAAGCTATTTAATACAATCAATAAAATGTAAATAAAATAAAAGTACTTTTAATCCCTTATGATCTCACAACGTCGGAACTTTTGCAGTCTTGGTTAGTTTCCGCACGTGCTGTTTTTGCGGCGGAAAGCCATGGAAGCAGGGTGAGGTACAGGAGACCTGTTTTAGGAAATATTTGATTAAAAACTCGATTATAATTATATATTCTTTTAGGTATTTCTGTGTATTATGGCCTCCCAACAGTCTCCTTGTGCCCACAATTATTTCTGACCTTGCTAAAATTTTGTTTTTCTATTGTAAGTACCACAGTTGACCCTGTTTTGTGGATTTAATTTCTTGATAAGACTTTTTATCTTTTTCCGCACATTTAATTGAAGGTCAGCCACTGTGATGTTTTAGCATCGAAGTCCTGTGTCTGGTAGGCCAGATCTGGTTGTCCTGCTCTTCTTTTTGAACTGGTTTGACTGATTTTGGTCATTTTAGAGGTCAGTGCTGTGTCCAGGATGTCCAGGGTGATTCTCCAGACCTCAGCAGGAGTGTGTGGAATATTTCAGCGACAGCTTCTCCAGCCCAGGCTTTCACATTCAGTCGTCCTGAGCACCAGGACAATTTATGAAAGAGATTACAGGAGGCCAGGCCAGGCTCCAGACACTCGGTGGCCCTGGCAGAAGATCCACTTCGACTTCTCCAAGGGCCTGGAGGGGATACGAAAGCAATTTGGGCTGCTAAAGGATGAGTTCATGGGGCAATGGACAGGGCCTGAGGGCCGCCCTCTGTTGGAGAACATGCTGGAGCAGACACAAGTGCAGTGGGAGTTCCGAGGACCTGAGTCCCTGAGTCAGTGGGTGGTGTCTTCAGACCGAGAGATTGGGGGCCGGAGTGAAGCATACATGAAACTGGGTAGAAATAACACCACCTGCATGCTGTATGGGACTCTATGTTCAGTCCCACCTCGGGATGGAGAGACGAGATACAGTGGATACTGCACACTGCGCTCCAAGCAGCCACTGGTTAGTAGTTTGCCATTCAGGAATCAGGCACAGGGGTGGGCGACACGATGATATATCATTATATTTGAAGATGTCTTCATGATTCATGATACACGGTACTTATCAGAATATTTTATTTTTCTGATTTCATAAGATGGAGCAGGTATTTGATAGGGCAAAACAGATGCCATGTATAAGTAATGCTACATAAAAATACTGTGATTTTAAAATTACACACACTGATTCACTAACTCACTTGGACAGGACAAACTGTACTTTCTATAAAGACTGTAAAGAGTATTTCAGTTTCCACATCCCAGACTTAGCCTGAACCTAGACTAAATCATCACTGATAATGACACGGCATTTAGTCTCCTTAGTCTTTGTTCTGAGAAGTGAATGAAAAAGAGTGTATAGAACAAATAATGTTTTGGTTTGTAACTTTGAATTAATCCTTTAATGCCCTGACAGTCCTCATTCGACCGGAAGAAGCACTTTGACTGGTCGAGCTTCAACACGTTGTATCTGCGTATACGTGGAGATGGTAGGCCATGGATGGTGAACATTTCAGCGGAGACATACTTCTCCCACCAAAGAAATGACATTTACAGTTACTTCCTGTACACTCGAGGGGGTCCATACTGGCAGGATGTTAAGGTTTGTGCAGTACTTTAAAGTTATTTGTACCTACTATATCATTGTTTGGCAAAAAATGTAGTTAATACTTTAGACTATAAACATGGATAAAATGTACATTTACATTGTTAGGCAGATGCTTTTCTCCAGTGACATTTTAGGCATATCAAACATAGGTGAATTTAGTTAGGGGTCTCACCCAAGGTTTCCAATTGGTGTAGTGTGATGTCACCCAAAGTGGGAATCAACCCACATTCTCCAGCTTGCAAGGTAGTGATTGTACCCACTACACCAACTATTAACCAATTTTATTGTTGGAATACACATAAGTAACAGATGGGCTTGTTCAACACAAATTTGAGGCAAGTATGATGAGTAAGGCATATATGAGGCACAGTGCTAATTAGTGGGGTGTAAGCTTACATTACTTGTATCTTTGGTGCATAACTGTTGACTCACTATGTTGTATGTCAAGTCAGTTTCAAAAGGTTTTGAAAATTTTAATTTAGTTCAAAATTGACATAGCTACTACTGCCAGAACCAAAAAGAGGTGAAGTCTGGAAAACAGGCCTTCATAGTGAATTGTTTATACTGTTTTGTTCTTTTGCAGATTCCATTTTCCAAGTTCTTTCTCTCAAGTCGAGGCAGAATACAAGACAGCCAGCATGTTCTCTGGCTCGATAAGGTTGGGTGAACCGTATTTATCACATTTAGAGAATATTATATGGTGACTGCTATTGAGAAGTTGACATTTGCCTCTCCCTCAGTATGTGTAACCTTTTTTGGGCTTGTGTGCAGGTGAACACTATTGGCTTCTCCCTGGGGGACAAAGCAGACGGTCCATTCCAGCTTGAGATTGACTTCATCGCTCTGTGTAATGACCGTGCTCACACTGAGGAGTTTGCATATGAACTGTATAAGAGGAACCCAGAAGTTTGAGTGGCAGTTTTGATTACTAAACACAAAAACCAAGAACTTATAAAACAATACATTTATTTAATAGCAAATAAAAAAAAAATCAAATTATATCTATTATTTGTCTTGTGTATATACAAAAAGGTTGTGTATAAAACTTTTTTTTCATTTGAAAAAGGGTTAAAAAGGTCAAACAAACACTAACAAAAGAACAGACAAAAGCTAAAGTTAAAATGTACAGGTAGCAGTCTAACAAAAACCCTAAAGTATTAAGCCACAGCCAGGCCACGTCTGGCACCAAGCATTTTTTCTTTCTTCTGCTTCCTGTCTTCTGTATGCTTGATGCGACGCTCCTCTCTGCAACAGAAAAAAAAAAGTTATGGTTCCCATTCAACAAAGGTGTGAACAGACTGCTCTCAGCTAAATATTAGGGATACAGTACAGATGCACAATAACAATCTGCAGATTTTTGTCTCAAACTAATTTTACTGTTCCGTGTTGTAGTTTGTCATGAAATGAGGTGGGTAAGTGCACTTCTACATGATTCTTCTACATTTGTACAAAAATGTTTTCATTTAAGAAGGTCACTTTGACTCCCAGATCTTGTCACTTATAACTCATTCTTTTGTTTGTTTTGTGTAACACTGTTTTTAAATTAACTCTTCATAATTTTTTTTGTGCATCACTAATAAGTATATATGCATTTTTACACTGCATTTACATTAAATGTTCTTCAGTAAGAATAATTTAATCAGTTAAATTCTCAGACTTACACTGAGGGGGAAAAAAAAATAATAAAAATAAAAAACACACTGAGCTGTTTTTCTTTGATTATCTCCTCCTCATTCCTGCAAGGAAACAGCAAATCGTGTTTTTTTTTTCCAAAGGAAACTAGCATTTTTTTTACTCACCTTGTCTGTACCTGGTGCTGTTTGTAGTTTTTCTGGTGAGATGGAATTGTCTGGGACTTATTCAGAGATGTGTTTTCTTGTGTAGAACTAAAAGGCTTCAGCTTTCCTATTAATACAAATGAAAATATGTACTGGGCTTGATTACACATACTACATATATACATACACAACACACACACACACAAACATGTACCAAGACCACTAACCTTTGTGAGGCTTGTAGCTCAGGGGACGAGAGAGGCTCGCTTTCAAATCAAATGCATTTTTCTTGTTAGTTGATGGAGTGGTTGACACACCACTGAAGACAAACGGAGTTGTTCCTAATATTAAATATCCAAATAAATAATTGATAGAACATTGTGATTCAGACCTTAAAATTTTAAGAATTCAATTATTGTTAAAATTTTGTTTTTAATAAGTGGTCACAGTTTAGATATCCTGTTTTACCTGGCGTTTTGTTTATGGAGACTCTGTTCTTGTTAATCCCCGATTTGGTGCCGACAGACTTTCTGCCTGGAGTGGGGGTGAGAGGAATCATGGGGGACATCCGAGCCGGAGTCTTCACCAGGGAACGCTTGTGTTCATTATCCTGTGTCCCCTGAGAGAACCTATCAATACCCACACATATGTACCTTGAGTTTCAGTTCATCAATTCAGTGGACACTAATGAAGTGCCACAAAGTCTTACCTGACATTGATTTTGTTGACTGAAAGGACAGAGGGCCTGAAGGGTGCGCCGTCCTTGAGAGCAGACTTGTTGGCAAAGGTCTGAGTGAATCTGTGCTTCCCTGCAGCTGGTTTCCTCTCCTGCACACCTGGGCTGAACAGCGTGGCTCGACTTGTTGGCGGCTTCTGCTGATAAACATGTACTTTTGAGCCCAACGCCACGCCATCTATAATGACTAATTTTAAACAAATGTTAGGGATAACACTGACTAAAAGGCAACTGTTAACTTACAGCCACAGTCTTTGCATCACCAGTTTTCTTTACTGTGTTTTCAGTCTGAACCTGAAATGACATAAAAGTACAAAAATAAAAACATTTCCCCCACCATGTTTATAAATAATTACACATTTCCTACATAAAATTAAGGCACAGAGAAAAGCACCAGTCAATCAGAAAAACAATAGCCCGGGATTTGACAGAACGTCCAGAGATCCAATATACTAGAAATAACCACCTTTAGGTCCTTAACAGTGTTTCTGAGTGCCTCCATCTGCTTGTTCTTCCTCTGCACGTAAGAATCAATAGACTCCATCTTGTTAAAGTGAGCCTCATGAAGTTTCTTGAAGTCTAAACAAACAACAAATTTGAGATGGTTTTAATGACATGTTTGAACACCACCAGTAAACAAGACTCATTCTTGCTCCTAATAGATCATGTGCAGAGTCCCTGGCAAATGCTTCATTTAGATCGCAAGAAGTGTTATATTCCATTTGGTGCTTGAATGGAAGAACCACTCCTCAAAAGTACAATGGACCTTGGTCAAAGACATAAGTCCAGGGTCCTGGAACACATTAGATGCACTGAAAAAATCTGCCTCAAAGCTGTCCATGTACCCCAACACAATGCTCAGTATTTACACTGTAGCATTTACAATGCTCCAGGAGACTACACTTTATAGGTTAATATGCCTCAGCGGTTAAACAAATAATGAAACATGTCTTTACTGGGAGTGGTAGGTCTCAGGGGTACTTTCTTCTTCAGCAGACCTTCATGACGAGGAATTCTGCCAGCAGACTTCTTACCCACACCTGTAAATAAGAGGAGAGGGGTCAAACATCAAACGATGGGGATATCATGGCCACTGGGGAGGGGGGAAAACCCAACAGCAGCAAAATATTGGCTGCAGATGCCATTATTACATGTCCATGGACAATAATTTTGTATAAATTTGCATACCTTTATCTCTTTGCTCAGTGACAGCATCATTTTTAAAAGATTCAGGTTCAGCTTCTATCTGGTTCTTATTGGGCTCCACAGACAATGTTGGAGTCTTTGTGTCCTTAGCTGAGGACACCTTTCTCTTCTTAAAGGTCCTTTTGCCCTCCTCTGGTTCATCCGGCATGGCATTGTCCTACAAACGAACAGTCCTCATTACCGCCCATTTTACTTCAAAGGCAAAAAAAACAGCTGTAGTACTGTCCGGACTGACTTACCTGAGCTGGGCTCTCTTCCAGTTTGTAAGGGTGATCCTGATCGAGAGATCCTTTGTCAGAATGCTTCCTCTTTGCCTTCTGACCCCTACCACGGCGCTTGGTCACATTTGAAGGCCTGACTTCATCCACTCCCTGTTCAAGTATCTCACTTGAGGCAACCTTATTTCCCTGATGGACACAATGCAGATGCAGCTGAGGCACTTTTAAGTAAAGTAGCCCATTATAGTCACGCGTGAATACACACGCAGTATGAATTAGTTAAACTGCATTTAACCAATTCACCAAGTGAAGCAGTGGGCAGTCAGTGATGCAGCACCCGTACTACCTTGCTCAAGGGTGCCTCAATGGTGCCACAAACCTACAAACATCTGATCACAGGGGCAACTCCCTAACCAATAACCAACTAACTGCCCCAACAGTAACAGTAAAGGGGGGGATAAAACACACTAAAAATGTATAACTAGTGGGATTGACTCACATTCTCCGAGCTCTCTTGTTGTTCAAAGTGCTCCTTCAGTGCTTTCAGCAGCTTCTCAGCCTAAAGGCAAACATAATTCCCGTTTAAACGCAAGGGAACAAGTATCTCGTTTAAAATGTGTTATTTTGTGGCGTATTACTTCAGAAAGACGCATTAAACACACCAGGAAGATAAAACTAGAAAAACTGAACATAAAGCTAAGCTCCTGTTCCTCAGCAGCATAGAGATCTCGACTTACCTTTATGTTAGCTTTCAAACCAACGCTCTTGGCAAGATGCTGCAAGTCTGCATACTTCAGAGATTCTAAATCCATAATTACGACAAATGCCCAGGAATTTAAACGTTTAAAAAGCACAAAAATGTGAATAAGTCTCTCTGCCGCTATTCACTGCCCCTTCTGCCGTTTATTTGTGTCCACCGAGCCAACGCGCCCTCGCCGGTTGAAAATCAATTTTTTTAAATCGCCACCTCACCGTCTGATTGGCTGGCGTTCCCGGAGTTTGTCATTTTGATTGGTGCATGACAGGATGTGGGTGGAGTCACACAAGGCCGCCCTATTTTAATGTTTGGTAGCTTGCCTGCTAACAAGACGAAAAACAGAGAACAATGTCTCACAGAAAGCCCAAATTACTCTCAAAAGATAACAAGGACTGTGACAGCACCCAGCGTACTTTACTTACGGAAAACCTGAGCTTTGTGGAGGACCCAAAAGAACACACGATGGCCTACGCGAATTGCAGCGTTTTGCTCTGTGCCAGGTGCAGCAGAGTCGTGGCAGACTCCCTGGGAGTTTGTGGGGAGGTGAAGAAAATCAGATCTGTCATTTGCCTTAGTAAGTTTTTGGTTTCGTTTGAACATACACTATATGCACAAAAGTATTGGGGGAGTTTGGGCTAGGCCCCTTCTTTCCAGTGAAGGGCTCAATCGTAGTGCTTCAGCATACCAAGACAGTTTGGGGAAGAGCCTTTTCTATTCCAGCATGACTGTGCCCCAGTGCACAAAGCAAGGCCCAGAAAGACATGATTGAATGAATGAGTTTGATTTGGAAGAACTTGACTGGCCCGAACAGAGCCCTGACCTCAACCCCATCCAACAACTTTGGGGTGAACTGGAGCAGAGATTTTGAGCCAGGCCTTCTCGTCCAACATCAGTGCCTGACCTTCTAAGTGCTCTATCGAAATGAATGGGCATAAATTCCCACAAACCTTGTGGAAAGCCTTACAAGAAAAGTGGACGCTGTTATTGCTGCAAAGGGGAGACCAATTCCATTTTAAAGTCTATTTATCTGAATGTCTGTCATGAAAGTCCTTGTTATTGTAATAGTCCCAATACTTTTCTCCGTGCTAAGTTTGTAATCCACGTACAGCAAGTGTATTATAATCAGATCTATTGGTGTTTATTATGCCTACCCTGATTTATTTTAGTTGAAAGTCTTAAAAATAAGCTTTAAACTCAATAACGAACCTGTAAAAGGCCATTCAGCCTTTTTCTGAGCTTCTGCATAATTTATCCATACAGATACACACAATATAATTCAGATTAGGTTTATTGGAAAATGGTTAATTGTGGTGAAACGTCAAGACTTTCTTTTCAGTGGTGGTGAACTGAACCAAAGGACAATAAATCCACAATCCAGATAGTCATTTATTTTAATCCACTTACTTATTCTGTCCTAAATCTGTTTGTGCAGAAGTCACTGTGGATGTGAAAGTGAAGGAAAAGTTAGAGTTGTACAGAGATGGTGTTTTGACCTTCTGGTAAGTAGGCTGTTTTAAGGCAACTACATCCTTTACTATGGCTCAAATCATCTTAAAAATTGTGCTTAAAAAAAAAAAAATCTAATCAATTTTGCCCTTTCATATTTATCACCCAGCACTTACCAAGTTCTTGAATGCAACAGCTGTCGTCGTTCTGTTGGTGTTGTTCTTCACTCCACCCCACCACATTTGTCCTCCTTGCGGAACCTCTTCTTGTTGCGGAAAGACGCGCTAAACTGGTGAGAAGACTGCGCTTTTGCTTCTCTGACAACTTTGGCTCCCAACCATACACATTTCACTGTGTCCAAATGAAGGCAAAATGAAAAGAAGTCAAGTCTCAATATTGATTTTAATTGTATTTACTGTTATTTTATTCAGCTACATGTTAAAAAATTGTGCAGTTGTGAAAGCCTCCAAAGTTAGTTTTGAAATGAGACCACTGGGAAGAAGTATCACTGAGGTAAGCATTTCTTTAACTTCATTGTTAAGGGCATCTTATTAATGTGTTACTTTAATTATACTATATAAATATTTAATTTATATATGTGTGTAAATTCTCCAAATGCCTTTTCCTTTCCATGCGGATTGTCCAACCAGCTGCAACAGGATTTGGAAGGTCATTTGACGCAAGTGGACATTTTGAAGAAAATGCTGGAAGAGTTGAGCATTCCCAGAGTGGCCAGGAAGACAATCAAACCCAGTGCCAGCAGTCTTCCTCACTAATGCAGGGTGATGAAAGTGTATATAAAGTTGGTTTTCATTACAATGCTGACAATTCTGTTGAGATTTACAAGCCATCTAGTTAGATGAAAATCGCTAATAAATATCTACGTCTATACCCAGAGGTCTATCAAGACAGCTGCAAAGATGCTTCTTTTCTTAGAGAAAAACTGTTTATGTAAATACAAATAAATAGTGTTCATATTGTTTCAAGTAGTCCCTTTTTGTGAAACAGCAACTTCCTAGCAGGTGAGTAGTTCTTAGAAGGAGCATTTTAACATGATGATTATACAGCATACTGCAAGTGTATGATCATCTGATCTTGCTGATCCAAAATTCTTATTTTCCTCTGAGCTGAGAGAATGTCGGTTAAGAAAAAAACCAGGCAAATGTAGGATTGGCACCATGCTGTTTTTATTGCTAAAATTCTGATGCAGTTTTTTTTTATTGTACAAAATCAAAAAGAGGTTCATCTTAGCATGCTCAGCGCATCTGTAGTGCATAGATTTAACCAAACATACAATATTCTCATCCATTGGCAAACAATGCAAATTACAGCAGGGTTATTAAACAGGAGCGACTTTAATTTGTTGGACCAGTCCAAAATAAAATGTACAGCAGCTAACAAATTTCAGTTTAACATTTCACACTTTTTGCAGGATCTCAGTAAATTTTAACTCTGATTACAGTAAGCCTAGGTATTCACTCCACTCTGCCTACTGTCATGTAATTCCATATCATTTATAACCACGGATGCACGGTGATATTGAACTTGTATCAGCATATAGCTGCTGAAACAGAAACCAGCAGCATTGGGCAGATATTTCAAATTGATTTGATTATTAATTGGATCTTAGAACAGGAGAATGTTGGGCAACTATCCAGAAATATCTATTTGTAGCCTTATAGAAATAAGATACATTTCTCCAATTAGTCCCATTTTCTACATTTTATAAATGTTTATTGGACCTGGCATTTTCATGAAAATTAACAGCCAGCAATTCTAATATCTGTGCATCCAAATTTACTAGTTTAGCACATTTCCTTTCTCCCTAAAAAGATATTTAAAAGTCCCAAAAATCAACAGCACTGATGCCATTGAAAACATTAACGCTTACATAAGGTTTCAACAAGGACTAAAATAAAGAAATGCTAAATTAAACCTTTGGGGCTTGACATCTGACCCAAAAAACAAATCACAAGTGACCACTTGCTTGATGTTTTCACATTTCTGCATTATTTTTTTTCCAAGCAAAGCTTAATTATTGCATGCAGCACAACACATTTCTTACCCACTTCTACCATGCAGCAGATATTTTTTTCCTGCATTCCAATATAAAAAAACACCAATTAATACTAGGCTTACAATTAACCATTGCACAATAATGTCCACTTAAGTCTGTTGTGGTTTTTGAAAGAACCGTTGGTACTTAGAACTTGGAATCTACCTATGTCGTCGACAGCTAGCCAACACGTTGCTCCTATTGCTTTCGATTACAGCTGACTGCATATAAAAAATTCTGTGCGTTATGATCACGGTTTCTGCTGCTGTACGGTTTTAACAACAAAACATGCAGTACATGGTCGACTGAAATGTTTCTCGCCATCGAAAATGCCAAGTTTAAGTACTACATTCACCTTTTTTTTTTTTTTTTGGTTTTTAATGACCAATGAAAGTAGTTTGATCAACTGCTGACTGGC
The DNA here is from genome assembly GCA_037974365.1 of Hydrocynus forskahlii. NCBI lineage: Eukaryota > Metazoa > Chordata > Actinopteri > Characiformes > Alestidae > Hydrocynus > Hydrocynus forskahlii. The sequence continues at coordinate 21,887,519 of JBBPCX010000154.1, forward strand.
CAATTAGCTTGGGATATTTCAATGTATTCTACCAAAGGACAGTTGGTATGCGCCGTGTGATGGGCCTCAATACTCACTACAGCTACAAGTATGCTACAGTTTTCCATTCCACGAAACACCATTCTGGCACTATAATTCATGCATATAGTAAGATTATTGCTTCTAAGTAACTAATGTAAGATGTATTATGGCTTGCATATATGTGTAAGTGTAATCTAAAAAATATATTTTGCATTCCAGTCCTTGAGGTATTTATCTACATTACAATATTTTGATTGTTAGGGCATGTTTGTTTTTAACGTTACTATGTGTAAACTAAAACTAGGCTATAATTTGTGCTACTCGGAAGCTATCTAAGAAACCGTTCACCTAATGGCCAGAGAGCCATCTGTAACTATGTGTGAAAAAACACTAAATTACAGAAAATTATGTAATTAGTTTCTGCTTCCTAGACTTGAAGTGCATAAAGTAATTTCACAACTGGACCAAATTACCACCCCCAGTTCATAGGCCAATGCTGATACAACCAGGAATTCCACTTACTTGATCATAAAAATAAAAAAAACATTGCATTTGTCCTTTTTTTACTTTGATTTCAACTTGTGAGGGCCAGAGACCAATTTTACAAAGGTAAGATTAGGGTGGGAGATGCTGGTCAACATTTTTTGACACAAAATACCCTTAATGTTCACACAAACTAGCAGAATTACAACATCATGCATTTTGGCTTTGCTATTTTCACACTAGTAAAACAAGTGACAGGTTCTTTAGCCAAACGGCGATGATACTTAGGGGAAATGATGTTGGCTACCTAATCAAACATGATGAACAAAAAAATGGACTTTCCCTTAACAAACCGAAGCCCATCCTAAGTTTAGTGATTCTGCCAAAGCTATCTGTGGTTCCTAGTCAAGGAAAGGATGCTCCATCCTCTGTGGTAGCTAGTCTAACCCTTAACTGCTTATCTACTTTGCTAATATTCATTATAGTATATACTGTGTTTTTACTACAACTACTTTATTCTGCAAGCATCACGTTCAGTCATGCATGGCCACATATAATGTTGGCACAACAAATCCCGCTACAGCAAAGTAAGCGGATGAAACTATACATCATTTAATGGAAGACATTGGTGATTTTGTTGTTTTTTTCACGAACAACTCGTCACTCGTTTGTACAATATACACATTTATCTCAAAACGGGACAAAAAAGGGAAGGGCACGCATATTGCACATATCCCACATCCCTGGATGTCTTCCAAAGGATTAGGTTCAAGATCTTGCTGGTTTTTGTGCAACTGGAAATGAACGGTTTTGGATAAAAACGCTGTTAATAGTCCAAGTGGAAAATGTGCAAGAGCACAGACATAAGGGTGGGCTCCCTCAACTATGGTGTATATATTTACGCATTGTCAATATGCAACTAATGTAGTATTATGCTACAGGTACCATCATACAATGTCAAAATGTGTTGTATATTATAACTGGGTTCCATGAGACAATTCCTACATTAATCCCTTTGGAAATGGTCACAAATCTTACAAAAACTATAATGTGAACATATAGATGGCTTTAACACCCCCAAAATGTAGTTCTTCTGATTCTGTTCTATGATTATTACTAAAATTAACACGCCCTAAAACACTAGCATGTCCACACAAAGTAAAAAAACACTACAGCAAAAAAAGAGCTCTACTACCGCCCACTCTTCCTATGAAGATAAAAATCATTTATTTTTGACTTGTTCCTGGGGTTTTACATCCTTTCCAATCACCAATACGGCTGAACCTTCAAATGCTAAGATGTGTGCAGTGGAACATGTATTAGTATGGACAATATGCGGGATTATAAAAAATACAGATTTGGTTTTTATTGTGTAAAGCACTGAATTTGTCTCTGGCATTAAAATATAAGGAAATAAATGGAGTTAAAGCTAAATAGAAGGAATAGCTGAGTAGCAGCTGAGCCAAACATGGCTAACAATGAACAGAAGCCAGCAGCTACCAATAGTCATTCATTTAACGTTAACTGGTGCTTGTTTGCTTTTCTTCATTGCTAGCAACATTAGTGTTTTTGACTGAAAATCAAAACTAAACAATGTTTTGTCTCAAAAGCTAATTTCATAATGTAGGCTATAGCACAAAGCACTTTAAACAGGATAATGGAGGTTAAGGTCGAAGGTATGTTTCTTCCATAGTTGTTGTGCTAATCAAGCTCAAGTCAGGGAGAATCTACAAGAGTAGACGTAAGCGTAGTTTTTTTTTCAGTAACCTGCCTATTAATAAAAAATGTTCATTTTAAAATACTCAAGAAAATGATGGATTTTTGTGTTCCTCTGTGATGGAAGTTAAGTCTGGGATCAATGAAAACCAACTAAGGCCTACTACAAAAGTACAAACCTGATTCTGGACTTCAAATGAACAAAATGTAACAGACTATACACAGTTTGAAGAACAATATTGGAGTAAAACTGAAATAGTCTATAGTATGAATGGTTGAATGGTTTACATTTCAGATGAGAAGGTGATTATTTGATTCTGTGATTTTCCCTACGAGGAGAACAGCTGATGAATGGATGCAGGTGAGCTCCATGACTGCTCGACTATGAAGGTTCGTCGTGATATGAAATGCTGTCCAGGAGTGAAGCTGAGGATACCTGAAGGAAGAGGGTATAGAGCAGAAATAGAATTTCTTATATGTACAGAAAATGGGTGGCGTGCTCTTTTTAAAAAAATACTGCAGAGGAGTTATAACAGCAGGTTAAAACTGCAGCCTCATGGCCACGTATAATGGACATTTAAATCTTTTCACTGTTATGAACTGAAGGAGCTTGATGTAGGATGTAAACACTTACAAATTCAAAATATAATTCTCTGCCCAGTCTGTATGGTCCACATATGGAAACTAAGCATAAATCATTTACATATTTCCATCTATAACAGTTTAGCCTTGGCCACTCATGCTGCAGTTATAATGAGTGATGCAGCCCAGTTTAAACAGCCTGATTCTAATTCTAAAAGATAAAGTTTTGAAAATGGTCACTTAAAATATTGGTACATACAACTACATAAACATCATTACCAGACATCAAAGAAACAAAAAATATACAAAAAGAAGAATGTAGGAATACAGTACCACTGAGTGGAGAAGTTGTTTTAACTGTAGAATAAGAGTTAGAATCTGAGGCAACCTTTACAATCTGGAAACCACCGTCTCTGTGGTATGAACTGAACAGAAGTTCTCTCTTTAGTTTTTTAAATGGAAATCAGAGATGTGACCTGCAGGAGAGGTGGTGTGGAACTAAGACGACATTATCATGTGTCGTTACTGGATGTTATTAAAGGTCTCCTAAAGTCCTGTATGGCCAGATTCCAACAGTTTACTGATTCCCTACGTAAAAAGCGTACAATCATTTCAATCCATACTGAACAGCAGCAGTTTAAATCAGCGTGCAGAAAAGTTAAATTATGTTACCAATTTAAAATTGTGCTCCACTCTTCTGAGTGCCACTCATTTACTAGCTTTTGTGCAGATGAGAATTAGGCATCTGAGCTCTTCCAAGCAAAAGTGGGAAGGGCAGGACTTATGCAATGTCCACACTGCCTCACACAAACAAGCTCCTTTCCCCCCCCCAAGAGCTTTTAAGTGTGAAAAAAGAGAACACTGAATAATAGTGCATAATAAGCCCTATTTAAAAATTAAATCCTGACCTTAGAGTAACAAAAAACACATCACAATCAGAAAATATATGCGTTACAAGCTTACTGCTCAAACATACCTGATATAACTAATCAGCCCCTTACTAGGTTAATTGGGTGTCTTTGGGCAGGTAATGATCCCAGATTGTGCTCTTCTCTGCCTTCCCAAGACCTGACCCCCTTTATTATAATCTCTTTTTTAACTTACTGGGTGATGGTTGCTTAGTAGTCGTAAGCCAGTTTGTGCTGAGACAGTTCCTTCAGCAGGGCAGGGCACACACAGAATCTGGAGAGACAAAACAGTTACTGAATATTGCAAATAAGCCATTCTACATGCCAAAGGCTGATGACAGCAATAGTTAAAGCGCAAACTTATTACCTACAGCTGCAATTTAACAGTGATTTGTAGTTTATGTAGACATTTGTTAACACTGATAGAAGTGAGAGTAAAATAAAGGTTATTTACCAATGTATGGTCATAAACAATAAATAGGTATAGCTGTAGTTATAAACACTAAAAAAAACCTATAATATATGAATATGTAAACAGACGTTCCTCGTGTCATAATACAAATATTACCTGGCAAAGACACAGTCAAGCTGTTGTTTAATCTAGTAACAAATTATATATAATAAAAATAACTCTTAATCTATGATTTTGTAGGTGCTCATTAAAAAAGGAAACATGCTTTCCATCCTAGTGTGTGATTCTGTAGATGTCTATCTGTAAAAATGGGAAACACTATTAAGTCCTAATGTATTACTGTAAGGCCATGCAATTGATTAGTAAAATAAATACTAACGTTATTGGTTCTTAATGTATGGGCCTAAACAGGTTTGTAAGTATTAAATAATGCGGTTCTGCTCTCTCCAGTGAGTGTGTGTGTGTGTAATAATGTAAGGAGATGGTCTTTCTGGCTGCAGTACGCTATATAGTTAAAGCTGCGAGGTGCTGGAATCTTTCCCTGCTACACAAAGAACGTGCGATCTGAAGCTCGACTCAGGACAAAAACCCGGCGTACCGTGGACCCGCCGCCCTTCTGTCCTTCATGGGTGTGATATAAAGACTCGTCCGGTGTGTATCCCCATGGTCCGGGAGGTTTCTGCTGGCCGCGGGGGTCCAGGTTTCCCCCCTCGGTCCGGTCCGGCCCGGCCCGCACTGCTCCGTTACGCCATTTCTCCCCTCCGCTCTACTCTCCGTCCGGGATGACGGCGCTCTTCCAGAGAGCCTATTGGCCAGCAGACCTGCCAATCAACGACCAAAACTTCGAACGCAGCGAAGAATTTTGGTCTGAAACGGTTCTGTATCGCCTACTCCCTACCCCCTATACCCTACCCCTTGCAGCCCCTACACCTACTTCTACACCCACTCCCTATTGCCTACCCATGTTCTCTACCCTTACCCCGATTCCCTACTCTACCCCTGTTCCCTACCCACTTTCACCCTATTCCATACCCCTCTCCCCTACCCTATATTCTCAACTCCTAACCATCTCCCCATTCCCTACCCCTACACACTATTCCCTATCTCGAACCCTACCCTCCAGTCCTTACTTTCTTCCCCAACTCTCTACCTCCTACTTCCTATTTCCAAATACTAACACCATTCTTCCACGCTTGCTCTCGTCCCCTACTCTTTTATTATACATGTACTCCTTAATCCCTACCCCTGCACCCTTGCCCTACTTCCTGATCCATACACCCTATTCCCTATCTAGTGCACAAGCTGATTTAAGTTGCTTTTAATATCCAAATTGTTAAATGAATCTTATGTCATTTGATTTCATTTGAAAGTTTTGCATTCGTTATAATTCGGCTTAATTGAATGATCTCATTATTTATTTTAAAATGAATTATATATTGGAATTTGTATGATTAAATTATATTGCAAATGTTCAAATGTATTAATGTGTGTGTTTCTTAGAAACACCAATTGAACAGATTTATTTCTCAAATCCCTATTAAGTTCAAGCAACAGGAACGCAGACACACACTCACACACACATGCGCGTGCACATACACACACGCTTCACCCCGCCTCCCTCGTGCACGCGCCTCGCGCCCCCGTGTTCAGCATCTCCAGAAGCAGAAGGAGCAAAAAATGCAGCTCCTTCCGAGCCCACTCTTACTAACTTCTCATTAAAAGAAGAGAGAGAAACACTGTCGTTCCCCCGGGCCTCCGTCGGGACTAACCCCCCCTGAACGCTGGTAAGCTTCTGCTTAGTTAAACCTCAGCGCAGCGGAGTCGAGTTTAAGTTAGGCCCCAGTCTCTCTGTGTGTTTGAACAGGTATAGGAGTGTAAAACACACACAGCTATGTTTAATGACAGGGTTTTCTGTACATGCAGACTGCAACTGATCCATAAAACCCGCTCTGCATCACTCAGCCTGCACATTTCAAAAGTGAAAATACAAAATGTGCGCAGGCTAGTTAGCTTAGCCTAGCTTGCTAACCAGGCTAACCATAATAACAGCCCTGTAGCTTCAGCCTGACTTTAATAAGCAGCTCCGTTTGGCCACGAAAACCACTAAAATAACATAGAGTGTCCCAAAAACCCTAATTTATTGCAGTGTGACTTACTCTGCCTCGTTGCTTCTGTGTGTTGAGCTGCAGGCTAGTACGATTAGAGATTTGTCTTCATCTGCCGTGACTAATAACAATAACATCAACAATAACAATAATAACTATTATGAGAAGTAACTTATAGTAACTTGCACTCCGTCTTCCAAAAAAGCCTTTAATTTTAAGTCTAGGGAAGATGAAGCATCAGAATCAATTCAAGACAGTCTGAATTTGCAAAGAGCAGGTGGAATACATACAGTATTGTCTTAGACACCTGCGAAAATAATATTTAAAGTCTCTGTAGCTGAGCAGTGTATGGTTCTAAGGTAATGTTATTACATGGATTTTGTCTGGGTGCTTGTAGTACTTTGTAGTTCTAATCTGATACCTGGTTCAGCTCAATCAATACTTTATTAGAGTAAATAAGGAGCTGCTGATGGAGTTCCACAAATCCATGTGAAGATTGGAGGCATCACGAAGAAATCTGGAACCGAATCAGTGTACTTTTTACTAACAAAACAAATCTTGATACAATGTTTAATGCTTTCTTGTGTTTTTGCATTTAATTTTAATGTGTGTATTGGCTGACAGAAAATCCCTCACTTCTCAGATAAATGTCTGTAAACACTGTGAACAGAAGCCTAAGACTTTATCACAGTACTGTACATAGCTGCTTCATGCTGTTTATTCAAAGTATTAATGAATGCCTCCATTTGATTAGTCCTCACATTGAGTAGGGAATATTTTTGTGTGTGTTTTTGTAATGTCATTTGTCTTTTAGGGAGTGTTTAATGGCGGACCATCATACAAGACCAGACATTTGTTTCCATTTAACATCAATGTAAACAGTTCTGACTCCAGTTTTTCTAGAACCACTCTGAATGTTTTTTTACATCTGTTAATTGTGCATAATTAACAGATGTAAACATTTTCCTAGAAATCTAGAAAGAATGTTGAAATTCTCTTCAAAACTGCACAGTGGTCTGTTTGTCAGTTAGTATCACTATTAGATTTTACAATATCAGATTTGCACAAGCCTGTGCAAATCAGGCTTTTAATAAACGATGAGTTCTTTGAGCAGCCTGGAGAACATCAGATGTTCGCAGTGAATTCTGCGGGTGGAATAAAGACTTTCTTGTGGTCCAACAATAGGAAGTAGTTTAGGAAGTAGTTTACAAATAATGTAGCCCAATATTTACCCTGCTGTTGCTGTTTGTCTCTGTACAGGTCCCTGGGCCAAACCCCGCTGAGAAAGCAGAGATCTGTTCAGTTTGTGGCGAGAGGAGACATAGAAACATCTGGAATGGCAGGAGGACGAAGAGGAGCAAACAGAACAACATACTGTCGTTCTCCACTGGGCGGCGAGACAGGAACCGTCAACAACAGCAACCACTCCACCAGCTCACCTGTGACTGGAGTGAGGTCACGGACAAGGTGAGATGTTTGTGTTTGTCTCTGAGCTGGAGCCTGGAGGCAGATGAAGTCACTTCTTGGTTCACTGTAAGGCCGTTATGCAGTCTTGTGCATGAAACTGGTGTTATCTTAAATATTGTGTGGTAATTTTGTCTTTACTGAATCTTTAAACAAATAAGGTGCTTTTTAACAGCAGTGTTCCCTTTTACACAGTTACACAGTTCAGATAGTTCTTTTAAAACTTCAACATTAATGCAATCAAAGCAAATATAAAATAAAGCTATTTGCTACTGCAGGGCATTCATGTTTTATCTAGTTAGTTGTAGAAAAACAAGTTACCCTCAGAGTCTGGAGCATTATACCAGCTGCAAAGGGGGACAAACTCCATATGAAAGTCTATGTATCTGAATGCAGTGTCATTTAAGTCTCTGTTGGTGTAATGGTCAGGTGTTCCATTACTTTTGTCCCTATGGTGTATGTTGACCTGTGGGCATTTGTATTGTCCATCATAAGAATTTACAAGTTTTTAGACACAAGTTTCTTCAGAAATCAAGAATATCATGGGGAATCTGTCCTCTCTCTGCTACTGTACTCTACTAAGAAGACTTTACACTATGGTTGGAACATTGCTGTGAGGGTTTGATCATGTTCAGTCACAACAGTAGGTACTGATGTTGGATGAATAGTTCTGGAACATGGGGGTTAGAACCATTATAGCAGACCCCTGTGAAAACCAGACGAGACGTGGAGCTGTGTGCTGCACGCCCCCACAAACACAAAAAAGCAACAAACTTACAAAATTAAAAGGATTTTAAAAAATCTGCGTTAACGTGCAATAAAATAATTGACGCCGTTAATTAAATAATGCCCAGCCCTAATAAAAGATTATTATTTTATTATAGGGACAATAGTAGTAATAGATGTTGCAATAGTAACTCTGTACAGTAATATCCAGGGTTCCCACGGGTCAGGGAATTTCTGGAATATCAGAGAATTTCAGTAAAGGCATTTCCAGACAGGGAAAGTCAGGGAATTTGATCATTTGGGTGCCAAGTCAGGGAATTGTCAGGGAATTTTGTTAATAGCATATAGTGCAGTAGCCAAAACCTGATGTGTATTTACGTGTCTTTGTTCCCGGTGAGAGTGTTTTTGTTTTGCTCAAACCCTCTCCTGCTCTAAAAATGTGCAACATTCTAGAGCGAAAAATCTTTGCGAAGTCTGTGTAGACATATGTCCTTACACTTGCTAACTTGCCAAACATGCCAGGCAAGTGTACATTTCAAGATATTTGGTTGAAAATGAAGAACTTAAGGTCTGGCTCACCCAAAGTGATGATGACAGAAGAGCAAAATGCAAAGTATGTAAATCGGTTATACTTCTCTCCAGTATGGGAGAGCGTGCACTTACGAGCCGCGCAACTGGGAAAAAACATGTTGCGAAGATGAAGACGCTGAAAAGATCCACCTCGTCTCAACTTCCCATCGTCCACATCAAGCAGCTTTATAGCATATAGAGCTGCTTTGTTCAGAATGGCCCATTTTACCATGGCCATTTCTAGATAAAACATTAATGTAGAGGATGTCAGAGATGGAGTTGAGGTTTTAAGCTGGTCCATTCAACACGGCAAGCTGCCTATATTCAACAACAGTGACGTAAATGCAGTTTTGACCCCCTGTAAATGCCCTTTTCTGCTCTGCATCCAAACGTTATGTTGGATATTTCTTCATACGGGAGGTCATGGAAATTCTGCTTTTTGGTCAGGGAAAGTCATGGAAAAGTCAAGGAATTTTAAGTCTGACTTAGGGTGGGAATCCTGAATAACACAACAAACACTGGTTTTAGGCTGTTTTCATCCCTTTTATCAGATTTGACTAATACGTTCTAAAGGTTAACAATCTGTGCACATCTGCGCTTTAAACTCTTAAATGCTGTTAAGAGACTAATGTAGATATTTTTCTCATTCTTTGACACCCAGCCATACATCATTTTTTGTAGTTACTATCATACATATTTATTGTAAATGGTATATTCTATGCTCGCTGTGTGTTTTATCTGCACTCTGTGTCGTCTTATGTAATATGCCACTATTGTATGTTGCACTTCGGGCTTGAAGAACAACCTACCCTACAGTGTGTGCAAGTTGTGACCAGTTTTTAGTCCTTCACTCTCTTCAGTCTCTTCTATTTGTTTTACCTGCCCAATCATCATCAGTTCTATTTAGTACATTGCAGTTGGTCTCATTAACTTAATCGCTATTCCAGGCTTGCTGGAAGTTAAAATGACAACATAAAATTTTTGCCCCGGCTATTGAATGGGTTTTAAAAACTGACCTGTCCTTTTTTTTGTCTTGTTTAAATACAACAGCTGTATCTGTTGACTGAACAGAATGTCTTTGTGATGTATTGTGTAATCATGTAATTGTAACTTCATTCATGCACAGCCGTATTAAAGGCCCTGCAAATGGCCCTCAGTTGCTCCTTTTCTGTTGAATTTCTAAGAAGCTGAAGAAGATCATGTTTGACTCGACTCAGGGCTGGGTGGGGCTGATTGTGGTGAAAGGTGAAAGATTGGTCTGCACTTGTATTATTTTTGATTGTCCTAATTTTACCAGCACAGTGTTGGTCTGTGTATTTGTATTTCCTAGCAATTACAAAATACAAAATTTGCAAATCACTAACAGTCACATCAGAATGCCATTAGTTCCCCAAGATGATTTTTACTTCAGTTTATAGCCTAAACATTAATTAACAGTGTGCCATATCGTGTCAGAAACCACTTAAGTGTATTAGAGATTACTGTACACCCCATTGTTCTAAAGGTTATGCTGCTTCTACTTTTTCTCTTTTGTCCTGTCCACTTTGCTGTTGCAGTATTGCTATATGTTCACCAATGGGACTAATAAAAGATTATCTTATCATATTTGAGAACAGTGTGCGATGGTATAGACATACACTTAGCACAATGCTAACTAGGCCTATAAACCTCCATTAGTGATTAGTTACATTAGCCTCGTCTCTCCGGGACTAAAACTACCCCCACAAAATCTTCTCTTTCATCTACTTCTATGCTTGGTCTGTAGGAACGGTTCAGGAACAGGACTGTCCAGCCCTCCTCTGGCCGCACAGACTGTGGTTCCTCTGAAGCACTGTAAGATTCCAGAGCTGTCCATGGACAGAAACATCCTGTTTGAGCTGCACCTCTTCTTCTGCCACCTCATTGCACTTTTTGTGCACTATGTCAACATCTACAAGACGGTGTGGTGGTATCCACCCTCACACCCCCCCTCACACACATCACTGGTGAGTCGTGTCCCATGCAGCAGTTTATGTTTTTATCTAGTTGCATCAGAGACATTTAATGATATTCTATATAATATCCACCATTCACTGACTAGGGCTGACCAAAAAGGTGTTTTATATTTTGAGACAATGCTGCTCTAACACAGCCAGCAACCTGTTCAATGTTGCCAGATGGGACAGAAAGCCCAGTATTTCAAAGCAACTTGCATTATGAAAAAAGCTGTGTTTTTTCATTACCCTGTAGTATTTAAAATAAGCTATACAGGCAAAAGAAAGAAATACATTTATTTAGTGTAAAAGTTCCTCAATGGCATTGCATTGTGTGGTGGTGTGGGTGGGTGGTTTTATTTGTGTAAACAGTGGCGGTTAAATAATTTGCTCCAGTGCTGCCACATAAATGTCCATATTCTTCACACCACACACCACCAGATATAGAGCTCAAGTCATGACATGACTCACTGTATCTTCCCAGAACTTCCACCTGATTGACTACAATATGCTGTTGTTTACCATCATCGTTCTGGCCCGCAGGCTGATAGCTGCCATAGTGAAAGAGGTAATGATGTTTAGGAGATTGCATTTTAGATAGTATTATTGGAACATGTCTACATTCATAATTTTTTTGCTCATTTAAAGAAATTACTGTTTCTGACACATCTACTTGTACTTAGTAATGTAATTGTGATGTTGCAAACTGTGTGATGATGTGTCTTTATGTTAGCAAAGTTAACATTGGAATAAATGCAGGCAGCTAAGAAAGCAGTAGAAAGAAACAAGATTTGTTTAGTATGTACAAAGGTTGTTGATATTTTGTGAGCTGGTATGAAGAACACAGTTTTGGTTCCAGAGTTCCCATCAATGCCTCCAGGCATTGTTTGGATTTGTGAAATTTCATCAGCAGCTGCGGATTTAATTTAATGAAGGTCTGATTTAGTCAAACCTGGTTTCTCATGGTAACTTCAAGTTATACTGGTATATTTAGTAACATCAGTGTGTTTTGCAGGTGCCTAAGACTTTTGTACAGAGCTGTACAAAGAACCTGCGAAAGCTCCACTGGCATTGCTAGGCTGGTAACAAAGTACCACAAATTCTTCCCTCAACACTAGTCCCGGCACTGCAAGAACCAGTTATACACATTTGCAGCTTAATTTACAAATTCCTTTTACTGAAAAAATCATCAAAGTGTCCCCCAAAAGCACCTGCACCTGCCTTTCTATTAAAAGAATGGTTTGATTAACCAGTAGCTAAGTAAATGTATTAAAATTGTCTGTGCCAGTCACACATGTGGTGAGCTTTCACTTTCCTTTTTTCTTGCTCTCTCTCTCTCTCTGTCTAAATATCTCTCCCTCTCTCCCTCCCTCCCTCCCTCTCTCCCTCCCTCCCTCTCTCCCTCCCGCCCTCTCTCCCTCCCTCCCTCTCTCTGTGCAGGCGTCTCAGAGTGGGAAGTTGTCCTTCCCTCATTCGATCTTCTTAGTGACTGCACGGTTTGCGGTGCTGACCCTCACTGGCTGGAGTTTATGCCGATCCCTCATTTACCTCTTCAGGACATATTCACTCCTCAGTCTTCTCTTCCTGTGCTACCCGTGAGTACCATGCCTTCAGTTTACACATTCTTGTCCATTTTTTTAATCTGTTTTGATTTATTCCTGTTTATCTCTGAATGAACACACACGCGCACATATTTATTTTAGTTACTGCATCAGTGTGAGGTAAGGACAACTATTACCTGATAATTACAGAACATTATTCACTCCACATGTATTACTGTCAGACTGTAAAAACTACACACACATGTACACATGGGGTGTAAGAATGTCAGTAGAGTATTGCAAAAATAAAAACTCAAAATGATGTATCAGTATTTCCCTTATGTCACACATGCCCAGACCCACATACAAATGACATTCTTGCTGTAGTCACATATAAATACTACGAGTTGTCATTTTCGTGTGCCATTCTCTGACAAAACTAGCCTTAAAATTTGTTTAACTTGAAGGCATGTTTCTATCTCCCTCAGGTTTGGAATGTACATCCCTTTCTTCAGGCCCAGCTGTGACCTGCGCCGTGTTGGACCCCTTACCCCCATCACCACGATCACATCTAAGGAGGTAGGAGGCAGCACTGGTTCTCTGGGACGTGGAGGGAGGGACTACTTGTCCGTGCTGAAGGAGACATGGAAGCAGCACACGAGCCAGCTGTACAGTGCCCAGCCAATGCCCACCCACGCCTGCTGCCTGTCCCCTGACCTCATCCGCAAAGAGGTGGAATACCTTAAGATGGACTTCAACTGGAGGATGAAAGAGGTGCTGGTCAGCTCCATGCTCAGCGCTTATTACGTGGCCTTCGTACCTGTGTGGTTTGTTAAGGTGAGCAGAATAGGATGTTAATGTCTACTTAAAGGTTCCATATAACAAAAAACTGAATTGTCTTATTTTTCAGCAGTTAATGCAGTTTCAAAACACATCATTTCCCTCTTCATACAGTACATGGCAACTAAGCTGAAAGAAGGCATAAAATATAATGGTACCTAATCATCATAAGTGGACCTCAAGGAAAGGCAGTTATGCTGGATATGATAACACGTGATTCCAAAGTTTTGAATGTTGAATTATGACTGGTTTTGATTCGTAAAACCATACTAATGAGTGGATTTAGGAAAACATGTATGGTGCAAATTAAAAGCAGGACATGGGGACAAATGTATTAATATATAATTGCACAATTATACCATTAACTCTTAATGCAGAGTTTTTAATAAATTACATTACTTTTTTTACTGTTCCACACATATTGTTTGAAGAAAGAAGAGCAGAAGCCCTCGAAAACCTTCCAAATTCTTGTCTTCTTATCAAGCTCTCATATTAAAAAAACCTTTCTAACTGATTCCTGTTCTGTCTCCATTTTTTGTAGAGCACTCAGTATGTGGATAAACGCTGGTCGTGTGAACTCTTCATTCTAGTGTCTGTCAGTACATCAGTCATCCTGATGCGGCACCTCTTACCCCCACGTTATTGCGACCTGCTTCACAAAGCGGCTGCTCACTTGGGCTGCTGGCAGAAGGTGGACCCCTCGCTCTGCTCCAACGTCCTCCAGCACATGTATGTCTCCATTATATTTTGGTAGAGCTTGGGTTAGCATGATGTAGGCATCTCTGGTTGCGCAGCAGTTTTCCTTGCTGACTTTGTTTCTTGCATTTTTAGATGGACAGAAGAATACATGTGGCCACAGGGAGTCCTGGTAAAACACAATAAAAACGTGTATAAGGCTATGGGCCATTACAACGTAGCAGTGCCCTCAGATGTCTCCCATTATCGCTTCTATGTAAGTACCCACTGTGCACACCTACAAATAAACAAGTTAACTTCATTTTCCAGCAGATGCTTTACATGTGAAGACATTTTAAGATAGTAGGTGAGGCTATTTCTAGGCAGATTCTTTTTCTTTGTATAATCATGGATATGTATCTTAAATCATACAAACAACAAAAAAAATAACTAACTAATTCATGTACTGTATCTAGAGTCAGCCATGATAGCTTAAGACTTTTTATGTAACATAGATCTATTAAGATCTGTCAAGACGAAGGTGGTAGTGCTCATTTTCCAGCAAACCCCTGCAAGCAACGTATTTGAGAAGTTTCCATGAAATCATCTTTGCCTAAAGTGCAATCCCAATTAAAGTGATGTTCTGTTTAGACACATAGCAGAAATACACATAGGTGGGCCACTAGCTTTACCCCAAACCAAACTTCTCAGTGGAACTGAAAAGAGGATGTGACTCTGTGACAGTTGCAGGGATACATAGTAGACCTTCTTTCCTGATGACCATCAACCTTCCTTTTTCCCTGCAGTTTTTCTTCAACAAACCACTTCGAATATTGAACATCCTCATCATCTTGGAGGGCGCAATGATATTCTATCAGCTATATTCACTGATGTGTTCAGAAAAATGGTACCAGACAATATCATTAGCGCTCATACTCTTCAGCAACTACTATGCCTTTTTCAAACTGCTCCGAGACAGAATAGTGTTGGGAAAGGCCTACTCATACTCGGCATCCTCAGATCACAAAGTCAGCTAGAGGCTAAATTATTGTCAGATGAGCATCACAGAAGAGCAAAAAGCATGCATAAGAGCTTTTTTTATTTTTTCTATAACTGCATTTTTTGTCAATCTGTTTATGTTCTGATCTGCCATAAAATAAAAAGACATATTTTTGTATTCCTTCACAGGTCTGGATCTCTGATTTCTGGTTTTGTGATGTCTAATTTTGCCAGTATCAGTCCATAGAGCTTCAAGCAAAAATGTGTAGTATTGCATTAATTTTTGTGTTCACCCTTTTCACCAATAGAGACAGAAGAGGTTGTATCCCCTTCTCCTTTGAGATTTTTTGTATGCAGAACTGATTAGCTGCGCTATTCCACACCGTCTGCCTTTTTTTTAAACCTTATTAATGCAAATTAAAATCTTGGTGGTGGCCTTAGTATTGGTGTATGGCTATGGTTAGAGCATCTCAACAAAAATATGTGCTATTAACTTTAAAATTCCTTACTCTGGGATTTAATTACATTAATTTTTGTTGTTTTGCTAAAAGCAATGATGGTCTGTAATCTAAGTGAAGAAGTGGCATCAGGGTGTGCTATGGGAGGAAGGCAAAACGACGGGCAGTGTAATTTTTTTGGGCATTATTCTGCTGGGAAACCTTTGGCACGTATCTCTTACCTAAACATTGTTACTGACCAAGTACACCCCTTCATGGCAGCAGTATTCCTAATGGCAGTGACCTCTTTCAGCGGGATAATGTGTCCTGCCACACCACAAACACTTCAAGAATGATTTGAAGAACAGGACGAAACGTTCATCGTGTTAACATATCTAAATTCCCCAGATCTCAGTCTGATCAAGCATCTGATTAATGTGCTGGACAAACTAGTCTGATTAATAGAGGCCTCTTCTTGCAACTTACAGGACTTAAATTATTTGCTGCTAACATATTGGTGCCAGAAACCACAGCACACCTTCAGAGATCTTGTAGAGTCTGTTTCAACAGGTCAGTGATGTTTTGGTGGCACAAGAGGCACCTATGCAATATTAAGACAGGTGGTTTTAATAGAATAAATTCCTTAGGGTCCTTAACATTTTTACTGTGCGTACTCAAATAGGAAACCAGTTTCAGGTTGCTGCATCTTCTGATTTGTTGAATTGTTCTTTAAAATGTGCAGCCAAGAGTGGAAGTGGGCAAAGCTGTCAGTGTTTTAAATGATAATATTTGGTGATGACTGATTTTTCTGACTTATTTACAATGTATTCCTTGTCTACTCCTGGAAACAATCTGTTGCCGCAGAGGTGGGTGATGTGAATCCAAATCCTTCCCACAATTTTGTTCAAACTGCATGGTTTCTCTAGTTCAGAGAGATTAATTCAGCTGCAGTGGATTTTTACTCTCTGGACCTGAACTACTCCCCATCTTGTCCCAGACTTTCTTGTAAAAGATATTTTAATGTACTGGTCAAGAGTTGTTAAAATGTAATCAACGTTAAAGTTTTCTTATTGGGTTCCTAAGTGTAATCATTATGTACAATATTCTTACTATGTGCAAAATCACTATGTCATATGACATATACTACTGAACACTATGACACCAACAACTATCACGTGTTGTTAGAAATTCACTTGACTAAGTTACTGATCTGTAACTTAGCTGGTAGCCTAGTAGTTAGGGAGTTGCCCCTGTGATCAGAAGGTTTTGGTTCGAATCCCAGGACTCCTTGTGGCACCACTGAGTTACCGTTGAGTGTGGTACCTTCCCCACACACCGCCCCCATTGCTTCACTTGCTGAATGGGTTAAATGCGCAGAAAGAATTTCACACTATGTACTGTGCTGTGGAGTGTTTATGTGTGACTATAAGAGGCAACTTTAAAGTACTTGTTCCCTAGCGTTTGTGTATGTATTATAGTGTGTTTCATATCGATTTTTTTCCACTGATTTTTTTTATTGGATTTTAATTATGCTTTATATTTTAAATTGTTCTTGTCTCTGTATCTCTGTACAGTCATAACAGAAGCAAATTCCCTTCGGGATCAATCAATATTCTGAATCTGATTCTGAATCCACATCATGGTTGGTAGGGGCGTGGCTTGGTTGCCAAGGCCGTTGTGGAGACAGCAGAGGCTGCTGGAAGCAGAGCGCTGTCGCTTTAAATGCTAATCTGGAAATGGCGACATGGCTCTTTTATTATCGCCGTAACGAAGCGCCAACATGCAGAGAGCAAGATTTTAAGCCCGTGTAGGACTTTTCTGCAGGTTCCAAGGGGAACCAGAAAGTTTGCCATGGAGAAAATCTGACGGTTAGGATGCTAATCTAAAAGCTCGCCAGCAGCCGGTGAGTATACCGCTATATAAATAAATCTCCATCAGCCCTGTATGAGTTTCAGATACACTCCATGGACAAAAGTATTGGGACGCCTGACCATTACACCAACTGGGACAGTCATGACACTACATTCAGATACAAAGATTTTAAAATGGAGTTGGACTTGAAGGCCTGGCTCGCAGTCTCCGCTCCAGTTCATCCCAATGCTGTTGGATGAGGTTGAGGTCAGGGCTCTGTGCGGACCAGTCAAGTTTTTCCACACCGAACTCATCCAGCCATGTATTTGCTCTAGGGCACAGTCATGCTGGAATAGAAAATGTTCTTCCCCAAACTGTGTCCACAAAGCTGGAAGCATGGTGTCCGGAGTGTCTTCGTATTCTGAAGCAGTTGGATTGGAAGTAAGGGGCTTAGCATAACCCTGAAAAACAGTTGTGTCCCAATATATTTGTCCATATAGTGTATGTACTGCTCCTAAATGCGATTTTACTGAATAGCATAATCTGTGTGTTCACATAGTAACGTTAATTGTACTTTTAGAAATGTCCTGCAGTGTAAATCGATAGGCAGCGTCTGGGATTCTAACAATAAAGTCAGCCATCCAGTCGTTTTAAATGCTGTAAACAAAATTAAAATTAGTTCCTTCACAAAGATGTTCAAGTGAGTAAATATGTGAGAGCTGTGATTTGGTTTGGCACAGTTTTGTGTGAGTGGAAATGTGTCCCAGTTACTGAGGTCATAAAGACATTATAAACAGGGAATCATTGGAATATAGTCCCTGTTTTCCCATCTGCGGTACTTTGTCCTACACTGAGCTTTGTCCTGCACTACAGACTGAGCTCCAGGAGGTCTTCGTGATTATCCAGCACTGTTTCCCTGTTGCAGGAAAATACAGTATGTCCAGTGCAGGTAGAGCTGGTTTAAAATGAGGCTGCGTCCTAAATCACACGCAGTACTGTACTATACACACTTAAGTAATGGTGGTGTGCTGTTTTGACCAAACCATGTTAGTATGGTCTCAGCTCACTCGTTATTCCGTTTGGGTGGTTATTGCATTTTTATGTAGGTGACAAGGGACTATGGAGCCTCTGCTTGGGTTGATATAGTGATTAGTTACATTGATTCAGTTACTGAGTTGATACTTTCCTGAGTAGTTTTGAATTAGATCTTGCTTTTCAAAATTTTTCAAAATATATTATACTTTCCTGTGTAGTTTTGCTTTTCATATACATTTTCAATTTCCTTTTGAAAGGGAGTGTGCTGCTTTACTGTGCTTTATTGTAGACCAAACAGATCCAAATAGAGAACAGAGCCCACTGCAGTTACTTGGTGCCTAAGTCTTTGACTGACCTGATTTTTTTTTTGTAAAGGTGCTTTTAACAGAGTCATTTTTTTCAACAAAGTGACAGTACGTTTGCTTTAGCCTTTAGGCTACTCAGCTCAACTCTGAGTGTTTGAGATAAAGCTTACTTCACATAGAAGATCCATGCTTTTGCATTGTTAAAACCTTAAAATAGGACTGGAAGTGGTAAACAGGCGTGGCTTGGAGGAGAGTGCGGGGAATCGTAAGTGCCTGTACTGGGAGAGAGGATTGCTATTTATGGGGAAGTGATATCAGACACCCTATAGTCCCAGAGGGATCGAAGACTTCTAAAAATATTTCACGTTAGGAGTATAATGGCTCTTTAAACGCAGACGAAAGATGGGTTTCTGGAGCACAAATCAAAATAAAAGCAATTGTACAAGTGCAAATGTGCACTTAAGGATTTCATTCAGCTACACTATCAGAATTTTTTTTACATTGCTTAATCAAGTAGTTTGGCATGAAATTGCATTTACATATTTTTTTCTACTTAAACAGTGATGTACTTTTGTTTATAGATGACACTCATACAGTATCAGAAACCATATGAACAAGCCAATTTGAGATCACGGTTTGAGGAGAGTGACGTTAGCACTGTGCTGATTGCTGCTGTGTTGTTTTCCTCTACTTCATTTCTGCATTAGCCTTGTAGCTGTCGCACAAAACTAAGTGGGAAAACACTCAACGTCTCATTGGATCAAATGCATTTGGGATAAGAGAGAAAACTTTGATTTTTTGCCAAACTACAGTTGTAGGATTGGATTGTGAGTTGTGTCCACTTTCTTCCGAGGCCAGCATTGACAGCAGATTCTGATCTCCTGCTCTTGTTGAAATTGAAGTTCAAAAATTGGATTTCATGCTTTCCGCTTACGTAAATGAAAATGGATTTCCTTTTACGCACAAGTTGATCAATAGTAAACAGAAGCTCGGGTTACAGCACAGCCCATCCTGTGTGAGCGTTGTGCTATTGGATGCAAGGTCGTCAAATCAAATATCCATTTGATTGCTGGACTGCCCGTAAGAATTCCTCTCCTATACTATTTCATTTAAACTGAAGAAATTTTACAAACTCTTTGGTCTCACTTTATATCAAGTGTCCTTGATAACTGTAGTTGCACATTGACACCGACTGGTGATGAATTCACTGTTACTGCTGGATTACAGAAGTGCAGCTTGAGTATTTTACACTTATGTATTAACTTCAGTTTTTACTCACAAGTTTACTCCAGTATAATTACATGAGTGAGTCTGAAGTTAATTCAAATGTGTAAAAAGACTTGAAGTTAATAAGCTAAAGTCATATTAGATATCTACAAGAAATGGGGAGGAGGGAGAAAAAGCCAGTTATACTTTAATGTTCTTGGGGCTGGTTTGTTTTATTTTAGTGACCGCAGACATTAAGTGGATACCTCCAGTCAAGTCACTTTGAGCCACAGAGGAAAACAGAGAGCCTAATGGAGGACAAGAGGAAGAAACGGAGTCCCAAAGTGTCGCTGCCCCAGCCCCCGCCACCGCCAGTCAACCCCCGAAAGCTCTCTGTCCTTCCGGCCAGCAAGAGCGCTACATTCTCTCTGGGTCTTCCCCAGCCACCCTCCCCTAAACCCAGGGGCAAGTACAAGAGGTCTGTGGGGGCCATGGGAGCACCCAAAGAGGTCTTGACTGTACCTGTGGTCCCTCCTAAAGCCACAAGGTTTGTATGAGTAGCATTATTAAAAGGGGCACTTTTCCCTGAATGAAAGGGATTATAGATTATTAATAGAATAGAAGCGGCAAAATTAAATGCACATGGTCCAAATAAGGCTTAAAGCTGAGCCCACTCTCCTGATTATTTATTTGTTTATTTCGAACCAGATGCTTTTATAGTGTTTGAGGAGCCAGTAGAGCCCATGCAGAATTAATAACATGCAAGATTTCATATAGAATCCTCCCAGTTTGAGCCTGTGCTCTATCCATGCATTACATGTAGTGCAACCAATTCAATATACTAAGTTGTTTATAACTACAAAGTGCCACAGTAAAATCAATTAATTGTTATTGTGGTTATTTTGAGACAGCAGGCCCCACAGGGAGAAACCGCGAGCACCACAGCCAGCCGGCCCCAGCCGCATGTCACAGTCCTCCTCCCCCCTCCAGCATTCTTTCCTCACCGATGTGTCTGATGTGAGAGAGATGGAGGGGGGACTCCTTAACCTGCTCAATGATTTCCACTCTGGAAAACTACAGGCTTTTGGTGAGATGCACACACTTCTACTGTTATGCTGAGTTCACTGAAATAAGTTATGCATTGAATCAAGTCTGAACATTATTTCCACTTTAATTCAATTATGTTACATCAACACAATTATTGTCAAAATAAGATTGTGGTTATATAATATTTCATTATATATTATGTTTATTTATTGTGTGGCTGCATTTCTCTAAGCTGCTCCATTCAGTCAAGCTAAAAGGTGAAAAGGCATCTAGCACTGGGTATATAAACTAATACATAAGCTTGTTTTAAATTACTTTTACACACAATCAAAATCTACATTATTTACTTTATGGTCAGAGACAAATTGTTTATCACCCCTGGTCAAATTGTTCTGTTGATTTTCAAAAGATTCTCAATAAACATACATAATATACTATACTATACATCAGTATATTATATTTAAGACATCCAGTCAGGTTTATTTATATAGTCTGTGATCATACACAAAGGTCATTCAGTGTTTTTTACAGTAACAGAATAAAATTATTTAAAAAATCAAGAAGCTGAAAAAATAGTAGCAAAATAAAAGAATAAAAAATGCATAGAAGAATGCATAGAAAATCAATAAAAGAAGATAACTGTGATGCAGATCTTTAAAAGATGCATCATCATTATTGAGTAATTTATATTACAATATCAAATACACACAAGATAAAGTTAGATGTACTTCAAACAAGATGGTACAAACACTCACATTTGTGTGATCCTGCTGGTGAGGGATTCACTCTTTCAGTTACAAAAAAAGCAACTTGCTCTTCCCCTTGTGGAGAATGTTCAGGCTGCCGACCATGCTTTTACAAAGGCATGTGGGTCCCCTGATTTATCTTTCAACTTCAGAGGTATCTATGATCTACATCACTGATAATGTACACTTGAATTGATTAATTTTTAGCCAAGTGATTAATTTTAATCCAGTAATCATTGACCATCTCCAAGTCATTGCTTTTGATTGAATCTAATGCAACTAACAAGTAATGGAAATCCATAACCCACCCCAACTACTAGCTATGCTACATACTATTTATGCAGGTAATCGACTATGTTTGGGATAAGGGAAGAGTTATGTGAGTATAAATGATCCTTTAGGTAAGGTGTGTTCATTTGAGCAACTGGAGCACGTGAGAGAGATGCAGGAGAAACTGGCTCGGCTGCACTTCAGTTTGGACAGCCACGTAGAGGAGCTCTCCGAAGACCAGAAGAAAAGTGCTTCAGACCGCAACCTGGAACACCTGCTCAGCAATGTAAGATTCATATGAATACACACACATGCACACAAACTTGCTGAGCAACATAAGACACTTTGGATAACTGATACTTAAGATCACGCAGATCTGAATGCCTTAGTCAACCTGCTGACCATAGTCAGCCCCTCTGTTCCACTGAAACAACTAATCAGAATCAGAAAAACATATTGATTGATCCCAGAGAAAATTACTTATGCTACAAGTGCACCAACACATACAGTATATATATCTAAAACCTAAAAATGTGTTGTACTGAATACATTATGCTATTTGCACAAACTAGTACTAATGTCTACCCCTCTTACTTACCACAGCAGTTTTTGTAAATAGCATAATGTATTTAGTACAATTCATTTTTAGGTGTGTGTGTGTATAAAGTACTATATATATATA
>JBBPCX010000154.1:21915041-21928369 GCA_037974365.1 Hydrocynus forskahlii
TCACTAATCAGTACCTCATAAAGCAGAATGAGGTGCTTGTGTAGGAATTTAACTGACACTGGCATGGAATGGTTGTCATCCTCATAGAGATGCTGGTTTATAAATAAATTACAGTGGTCTCTCATTTTATTCCCAATCTGTACATAGTGTTGAGTTTTGTATTGGGAGCTATACTTGTCCCTATTTTGTTCTGTTTGAAGGCCCAGATTATTGTCATGTCATTAGTTACTCTATAAGTAACATCTGAGATGAAAGAATTTCACTATTTTTCAAGCTTTCGGTATAATTCAGTGATTAAGATTCAAACAATGTCATTCAGAGCAGGATTGGTGTGAAATGTTTAATTGTAGAGAAAATAACAGGTTTACAGTGGTGGTGAGTGAATGTATCATCTGAGTGTTTAGATGGAATGTTAATGATGGTAAAATAGTGGCAAACCTGAACTAAATGGGTTTTCTTTGGAGACTGTTTTGCCTCAGGGTACCCTGCATTTGCCTTGTAAAACAAAAGCTTCTCAAAACTCTGGTCAAACAACGCCTCAGGCATCAGGCAGTGGATTCATAACCATTTCATGTAGTTACATTCATCACCAACGTGAAGCATTCTGACTAAGCAACTTTCTCTAGCTTTCTCATACCAATCCCACTCTGAATGACTTTCAGTTTATTTTAACCATTCAATTATGCAGGAATTTCCCATGAAGGACATGGGGGTAAATGGACTGATCTTGGTGAATATTGCATGTCTGTCTGGCTTGAAGTCAATCTGTGCTGAGCTTGAAGAAGAAACTGCTGTTTATACACAAATACACACACACACACACACACACACACACACACAGAGAAATGTTATCCAGTTCTTATACTGATTCCATCCTTTACTGGGTGAGGTATTTCCTCCTGCTTTATGAGGAACAAGTACTCTCTGTTTCTCTCTCTCTCACACACACACACACACACACACACACACACACACAGTCTGAATTCAGTGGAAGTGGTAAGGTTTTGTGAGGCAGAGACAGATGAATCACTGAGAAAGTTTGTGTCAGTGAAGATGGATGAGACGGAGAGCGGAAGAGGCAGAAAGAGGCACAGCAGCCGTTAACATCCTCTGGTAAACGTTATAGTTCTTCTAAAGGGGACTATTTTAAAGGAATACTCAAGTATTTCCACCTAATCTCGATCCATCTCATCTGTAGCACACAGTCATTTAGCAAAGGCAGCAATTTCAGCGTTTCCTTAGACGTGACCATGAACTCTAAACACCTGCAGTAGAAGCCAGTGGGCAGTTGCTTCAGTGGATCTGCTGATGTATTCCTTCAAACAAGTGTTTTTTTTTTCATGAGAAACATCAAACAAAAGCTCAACTAAATTGAATCCGCAGTGGAATTCAGCTGGTTGTTGATATCTTGAAGTAAACATGCCTCTGATAATTATTGTTGAAGTGATCAAGACCTTTTAAAGCTGTGGTTAACCAAGAAAAATACCTACATTATTTTTTCTTTGCTCTTTTCTTTTGGAAAAAAAAATTATTTAAAATCATTTGGTAAAGATTATATATTTACAACTGTGTCACAATGTAGTTTTCTTGCATGAGGGTGCAGAGTTGGTCATACTTTTGTTGATAGTGGGTGTGACTGTAGACACTGTAGAGAGTTATAACATACAAACACTCCTGTAACGCAAGTAAAAGCCATGTATTCCTTTGTGAGACATGCTTTTCTTTCCTGTTTGGCCTTCTTGTTCAGTGAGACGTTGTTGAATCTTGCCTCACAGCGTCTGGGGTGTGTGGAAGCAGACGAACGGTGTGTGTGTGTGTGTGTGTGTGTATGAGCTGCAAGCGAGATGTGCTAAGATGTGTGTACGTCTCCTGAGACTGTCTTCAGTCTGGTTAAGGGGGGGGGGGGGTGTGTTTGTGTGTGTGGACTAGTGCACTCTCTTCTTTATGACTGGGATGTATTAACAGCAGTGTTTCTAGGACTGTTATATAAGGTTTAATACAATTAGCGTGGGCACTGGCAGGATTTTATTTTAAAATGATGCCAGTTTGGGAGGGGCAGGAATGAAAAAAACTATTTGGTTTAATAACATGCAGTTTAATACATTTCTTAAAACGGCAAAAATAGGTCAAGGGTAATAATCATCTTTGTCTTAATATGTTACATTTTCACTGTTGTGTTTTATTTTTCTGCCCAATTTAGTGGTCTCCTCACTAGCTAGACAGTTCTCTTGTGTCAGCCTCAAGATGCCTACGCTGGCTGGCATGGTGCTGAAAGAGGGAAGTCTTCCCACCCAGTTGGCCAGTTGTGCTCTCCTGGAATCCCTGCCATGGTTGGCTGCAGCAAACATCTCCTGATGATGCAGTGGTGCAATACAATATTCTGGATGTTATACAGTCCAATAAAATCTAATAAAATATGATTAAATACAATCTGATGCAACACTAGGCAGTAGAATAGGATATACTGCGATACAAGACAAGAAACTATGATGAGAGAACATATGGTTAAAATATGTTACATTCCAGTATCTCTGCATTATGATACGCTATGACACAATTTGATCAAATATGATAAATTGCAATACAATGCGATCTTCAGAATTTCATTCATTACAGTATGTTGTCCTAACCTATCCCTCTGTTCTCTTTATTCTAATAAATTACACCATTATGCACTTTTCTGAGAATGTGAGAAAACTGGACAATCGCATGGGTCATTAAGACCGTCTTTAGGCTTATTGCAGAGAACCTGTAAACAAGAGCGCCCAGTGTATAGTATAAACTGCATAGTAACAAGCAGCTGATTGGATGTCAGCTTATCATATCATCATGTTTCCTTTGTTTACTTTTACCGTGGCTAATATTGAAAGGTTTTGGTTAAGTCCTTGGCCCCTGCAGATGCTCACCTTGTACTAATATTAACTTAATACTTATTAAATTAATCTGAACTTGAATTTAACAGTGCAAGTACAGGGAGTCTCAGTGTGCTGAATTTGGCACTTTGACTAAAAAAAGTAATAAAGCTGTTCAGTGCACAGGTTAACAAAAAATTTGCATTGAGTTAAAACACACGTTTGAGTCCAGATCTTCAGGGTACCTCTCCCTCTGGAGGCGAAAGATAAATCTAAACAAACGGATGCATTCAAAGGCAAGGAGCGGTGTGTGTGCCTCTGTATTCCTTTGAAATTGTGTTTTTTGCTGGGGTGTGTGTGTGTACCTGGTAATCTGTAAAAATGTGGGGCATGTCGAGGTCTCTCAGTGAGTCAGTCTGTGTGTGTTTTTTGGGGAAAGCTTGGTGTTTGTAGCCGTGGATCCCCAATGGGAGGGTTAAAAATAGCCTCATTCTGCTCAGCTCTGCAGGAGCTGCACCTTCACTTCCAATTAGAGGCATCTCCCACTTTCAGGGGAGGCTTTCCAACTTAAGATCTAATAAATTACGCATTATGTTTTTGGAGCAGAATGACTCATGCATTAAGCAGTTTCATTCCACTCTGCCAATTTGCATCATGAAAATGTGCTTATGTTAGGAGATTAAAAATTAAACATCAGTGTCAGTTTCTGGATGTAAATAACAGAATATGAACAGTGCTAGGGCTGCAACTGATGAATAAGTCTTAAATTTTTGACCGATTACTCCATAAATCTAAATCAAAATGTCTAATCAAAATGTTTTATGTGATTTCCTTTTACTTTGCCCATAGTTGAAGTGCCACTATTATTAATATAGTTCTGTCTCTGCAGCAAGATATTTCTTATTTTGTAGCAGCAATATACGTATGCCATTCCACCCCCTACAGTTCCTATGGTATATTGCAATTTGTCAATGTATCATAAAAGAACTTTAAAGCCCTTATGCTTAAATATAACTATTTTTACGATCAACATCGTCAACAAATAATCAGCCTTGATGACCAATGATTGCAGCTCTTGAGAATTTGGGAGGACTTCTTTATGCTATTATAAAAGCCATTGCCCTACTATAGCAGCTCAGGCAAGTTCTGCTGCTGCTGTCTGCACTTTTGTGGATCCCTCAAGCCTCCAAGAGATCGTTTAACAAACTTCTTTAGAGCTACTATAATAGCGATGTTTGTTAAATGATCTCTTGGAGGCATAAGGGATCCACAAAAATGTTGTCATAAGCAGCATGACTTGCCCAGAAATCACAGTCCAACACAATGTCCTTTAAAAATGCGTTATAATGCTTATAATACTTTAAAATGCCTATTATTTCAAAACATTCATTTTGCTATGTACAGGGATTTAAGTGCAATCATGCTAAGTCCATTATAGATTTATTCTGACGGCAAGCAATAACGAAACCACCTGGGTTACTTGTATCAAAGTGGTGGGCACAGTAAAAGCAGTATGGAATTAGAGATTCTTATCTTCCTTTTTTTTTTTTTTTTTTAATTTATTTTAGGTGCTCTGACTTCAAATGTGACTCGTGGCCAGTTCAGTTACTGGACCCGAAACGTTTGTTTACTGGATAAAATGATGAGTTTCTGCACACCTCAGTCCTAATCCCATAATACGGCCATTTTTTCAGTCAGTGGTTTCATCTCTGAGCTTGGTTCAGGATTACCTCTCTCCCATGGTGACTAATCCAATAATGGTGTTTTTTTTATGGGATGTTATTAATCCATTTGGACCTGAGTGGACAGGTGTGCTGGTCTCCATGGACACGGTCGCCCAGGGTGCTTGGTTGCCAGGAGACAGATGATTAGCAGGTTTAAGAGGTTGCTGTTTCAGTCGGGCTCCGTACAGGATGACAAAAATGGGCTAAAAATACAGATGGAAAAGCTTTACCCTTTCTGTGTGGTCAGAGGGTCAGTCAGTTTTGCTCATCTCTCAGAGCCTCAGGTTGATTAGTTCAGGTTGGGTTGCAGTGTAATATTAAATTTGTTCTGATCAGTGCATCATTCATTTGAATGGCTACCCTGTGATTCAGCTGATCCTAAGTACAACCTGTCCACATTATGCAGCAAACTGGTGTTTTATTGTCTTCTTTTTTTAATATAAGAAACTAATGTTGTATTTGAAAACCTTTCCTTTATTCTCACCGGTTCTGCAGTCAGTGATGATGTGCATCATTTTAGGGGTTTTGTTTAAGCAGAGCTTCTGGACAAAATGAAAAATGGAACCACTGCAACATCTGTTGTAAACCTGTCTACTTCACCTTCAGCAGTGCTGCAGTATCCCTACAGTGAATCTTTCTAGTTTAAAGACTGCAAAAAACCCTTGTGATAATCTATCTTGAAGGTGGGGAGAGCTTTGGGGTGGAGGTTTTGGGGTTGTTTTAGATGTTTTTGGTCATTAGCTTGTGAACGCAAAAGGAAGACAGAAAGCTAACGTTACTACTTGGAATCTGAAGATTTTATTGCAGATGTTTAATCGTAGTCTTAACAGTGGAGAGGATGAACTTGAACTGCAGAAGGTAGCTGAGTATCTGTACACCTTGCCTTACCTTGCTGTTCCCTGGCTGAAAATGTAAGAAAATTCAATTTAGTGCTTAATATGTTGGGAATTGTGATGAGAAAAGTGAAGTGAGAACAAAATTGTGAATTTGGTCAAAGCTGTTGATGCTGAGGGACATAATGCTGTGCTTTAGAACATGGTACAAGACAACAAATAACTCGAATGCCCCTTTAAATGTTCAGCTGATTTTGCTGGTTAATCGAAGCAGCAATGTTAGATGTGTTTTCATGCTGTTGAGAGAAAACATGTCGTTACATTGAGATAATGAAAATATCAGATTGTCTCAATCATATCATGTCCCTTGAGTGAAATAGGGTCTTTACTGCAGTATAAATGGGCCAAAGATCCTGAGTGTGGCAACTGTCTTAAGGAAATGGTGATTCCACAGGCATACACCGCCAAATGTCCAAGAGAGGCCGTCTGATCGCAGGGTGAACGCCCTAACCACTCGGCTGCCAGCTGCCCCTAGTAGGTGGAATGGGACACTACTGAATTGTGGAGAAAATTAAAAAGGAAAAAATGATAGATGGTACTGAACGTAATTCAAAGAAGTATTTGGGATTTTTCCGCAGATTGTTTAATCGGTATCATCTACAGCATTATGAAGTTGTAGATGAGACTTAAGCTAATTCACTGGAGGATTTTGAATTTTGTTTGATCAGTATTAACCATCACCTACAGCCTCATGAAACAAGTTATCTGGGGAAAATATTCAGTTCAGTTCATGTTCGCTTGATTGAATGGCTCCTTAACTGAGCTCTTTCAGACATGCTGCTGGACCTGAGTGATCTGCTGCAGGTGAGCTGTGCTTTTTTTTTTTAATTTGAACATTTTACCTTTTAATAACATAATCGGATCATGTGTGTTGGGTAAAAGTGCTGCATGAGTGCAGACTGTGCGCTTTGAGGGATGCATTTAGTATCACGCATGTCTGCAGTTTTTAGTGTGGGTGATTCACCAGGTCATTGATATTTTCCTCAGGGCTGATGCGTCTGCGTGTATGTGTGTGTGCTGGGTATTTTCTCAGACTCGCTCACAGCTGGTGTGAATGTTATATATTTTTACCCTCCCAGCTGTCGTGTTAAGCGCCTCCTTTGCCGATACACACGCCAACGCTCCTCTGCTGTCTGAGGACTACTGAACAGAGCCCATAAATTCCCTCAGTCTTCCCCAGACAGCAGCTCTTTTCAGGCATTTGTGTGTGTGTATGTGGAGGCATTTTCAGGCGCATGTATGGAGGCCCCCCCATCTAACACAGGTCATAACCTCCAACTACTCCTCAAAGGGAATTCTCTTTAATGGCTCAGGGCCCAGATGGTAGGGTGTATGTGTGTGTGGGAGGAGTTTACAGCATTGTTATCTGGCTTTCAGTGGAATAAGTTAGCAGAAGCTTCACTGTAAAATGTGTAATTTATATAGAAAGAAGGATCTTAAAGAGGAACTACATCTTTCGGTGTAATGAAATGACACAGCGGTGAAGCTCCCTCACAGAAAGTTATTACATGAAATGGTTACGAATACGCGACCTGATGCCCGGGGTGTTGTTTTACCCTAGTTTTGTCAAGGTTTTTGTCTAAGCTACTAGCTAGGCCATTTAAGGTTGGAGGGGTAAATGCATCGCATTTAAAAACTCATTGAATATGAGTGTGTTAAATACATCCATAACTGTTGTGTCTGGTATAGCTACACTATGTCCAAATGTTTGAATTAGTACATGAAAATGTAAATGTATTAGTAGAGAGGTTTGTCCCCCCTTTTGCCGCTGTAACAGCCTCTACCCCTCTGGAGAGTCTAGGTGTTGGAACACTGCGGTAAGGATTGGGTTTCATTCAGCCATGAGAACATTAGTAAGGTCAGGTACTGATGCTGGATGATTAGTTCTTGATCACAAATGCCTCTCTAACTCATCCTGATGGGGCTCCAACACTCCAGAGAGCACAGTTCTCTGTTCCACAGCCCAATGCTGGGGGCCCTTATACCCCTCTAGAGCATGGTGACCTTAGGCTAATGTGCTGCTGCTCCAGAGTCCCGTTTTAATGGCCCGTGCTTTTCTGTGGTGATTATTCAAGCTGTGTGTGTGCAACCTGGGTCAGCAATTGGTACACCTTAAAAAAGCTCAATTAACAAATTACAAGGGTGGTCTAAATATATTTTACAATGTTACATGATCTCTTATTGATATCTATATTGACCCGTACAAGGGTTTTCCTTGAAAAGAACTTCCGTGATAAGAATACAGGCCTTAAGGAAATGTGTTATCCTCAGGCTGTTTGAAAATTTGCTCTGGGACTTGCTGTACCCTGCTGTATTTTGTCCGATGCTGTCGGTCTTCAGGCCTTTCATGGTTTTCTCTTTTATTCTCAGCATACCTATCAGACGTGGCTCACACTGAACCGTAAAGGCTACAAAGTAGAGAGAACAGAGAGAGCGAGGATACAAAAGCCTATTGTTATTTTTTTAAGCTTATCAAGCCACAGCTATCTTTGAGACATTTTTTAAGCTTAGCTCTTTCTCTCTCTCTTTTTTGCCTCATTCTTCCCATTTCCACGCTTCCATTCTGTCTGTAGGTGAACGTGTACGTTCTAGGAAGAACCTTCTTGGCATTAGCCAAAGAACTATGCATCAATGCTCCAGCCATAGGTAAGCTTTTCATCCATTTATAACCTCTTATAAGCCATTGCTGTAGGTATGTAATATATTTCTGGTCAAAACTGCTTTCTTATAATACTCTCATTTGTACGTAGAGGGTGCTGTGTCACTGCCATTAGGAGTACTTCGATTTCAAAATGCATTATGAAAAACACCACGTTTGGATCATTCACATCTCATTGAACTTTTTCATTTTATTTTTAAGCCAATTAGTTAACTGGAAATCCTCACCATTCTGCAGCCAGTAGTGTTGTGCTAGCAACATTTTAACATGAGGTGAAAAAAAAAAAAAAAAAAAAAAAATTAGTAAGAGCTGCCAGTTCCAAGTGCAGTGCCCTACATCATCGTTTTTGTAAATAATAAACAACAAAATAAATTAAAGTATAAGTTTTAAAATTAACTTAGGGTAATAAATAAGATTGCAGAGCTTTTAAAGTGTGAGATGTTCAGTCCATACAAAGCAGTAGTGTGCTGTTTGGTGGCTGTTTTTTTCCAGAACTATCTTAATGTCCTGTTCTGTAGAGCTTTTCCAGCATCAATGTTAGAAGCGTGACCAGATATTCCTTGGAAGTGTATTATTCCGAATCTTCATGCATAGAATACCAGTTCTGGAATCTGTCCCCCCTGTACCCCCGTCCCGTTGGTGCTGTCTGATGAGCACTGAAACTGGAACGTGACTTTTCCACACTGTACCTCTGTCATGCCCTCCTGTCCAAAGTAGCTCAGCTCGCTGCCGTCCAGCACGGCGCTGACCGTGTAGAAGGTGTCCGACTCAACCTGCACAGGGTGCTCAAACCACACAGGGAATGTCGAGCTTGATCCGTCTGAGGCGAAGGTGGTGGTCCTCTGGGCCAGCAGTACCCCCTGCCTCTTCAGCTCAATGCGGACACCATATTCAGCTCGGTTGCCGCTGGAGCCGTAAAGGCCGATCCCCGCTAGGAACACGCGACTGTCTGCCGCAAACTGAACGCTGTCACAGCGGCCCCTGTAGCGCCACTGGTTGCTGCGGTAGGCGGCTGACTGGAAGCGGCGGCAGCGCTGTGGGCGGAGCCCCGTCCTGGCAGTCAGGGGGAAGTTCAGTGTTGGTTTTTTGGCCGCCGTGAACCAGAGGAAGATGTCCCGCGTCTCCTCCAGAGTCAGTATTTCAGACTGTGCCGGGCCATTAGCGAACTCCTCTAGGCTCATGGCCGGAAGGCGCAGGAGGTAAAGCGCCTTGCCCAGAACGGAGCGTTTGCTTTGGGGCGTGGGGTTCAAGCCTCGCCTCCTGCACTCTGACTCTGCCCAGTTCAGCACTGCCCGCAGCACTGAAGCCTCCCTGATGTTAAGTGTGTCCCGACGCAGGATGCTCTCTAGAGTGGACAGGTCGATCTGGCAGAATCCTTCAGAACGCAGTGCCACTTCGGCCTGCGCGTCGATCACCTCCCAGCACCTGCGAGTCAGTTTGGGCTCATCAAATAACCGGCTCTGCCACAGCAGCACGCAGGCGTTTCGGGCCTCTAGGCCCGTCTCCAGGAAATGCACACACGCCAGGGCCAAAGGAGACACCAGGTACTTTTTAGCAGCATAAAGCGTGGGCAGGACTGTGTCAGCCTCCAGCTCAATCTCATCACTGTAGAGGTACCTGGAAGGTGGAGGGGTTCAACAACAAGGAGTTCAACAAAAATCATATGCACACCATTTTTCTCCCTTAGTACAAATTTGTACATTTTTCATTTTACCATGGAGCTACTGCATGCCCAAACCACCACACACTCTGCTTAAACCGTGTTAAAGGGATTTTTCTAGTATAATTGTAGGCCACTTTTGTAACGGGCTGATTAAAAACAGCGGAGGCAACAACCCTTAAACGTGAATTTCCATACTTTTCAATATTGAAGAATACATTTGGGGAAAAAAGGGACAAAGCTGAGTAGATGTAACGTTTTTGCTGAACTGTTGCTTTAAAAGATAGACAAAGCTACACTGACTCATCCATGATATTAACATAAAGTGGATCTAAAGGAGTGTTTAACGACGGAAGGCGGGCAGTGAAATGGTCCCCCTGTCTTGATTCTGCTGACTTAAGTACTTTTTCACTACCTTTTGTTAATCAGAATCACAGATCATTCAAATGCAGTAAATTCTCTATCATAGCAGAGAAGTAAAAAGGCAGCTCCTCTGAAAGACCAGCAGTAAGCCTGTTATTTTTGCCCACTGGTGATTAGGGAGTCTTACTTGAGCAGGATTAAGAAAGCGGTGGGCTCCACATCTGGTATGTGGATTTCGGTGTCTCCTTCAGCAAGGTCCCCATAAAACATGGCACAGAAAACTGAGCTCCCCACCGCCAGCACATACTGAGGGAGGGAGAGAGAAGGGAAATCAATGAGTGAATAGACACATGAATGAGTGAGTGAGTGAGTAAATGAATGAGTTTGTTTAGTGAGAAAAAGGAACAGACCTTATGGGCTGGGACCTTCTTCGATGATCTTGGAGGACCAACAATAAAGTAAACATCAGCCATGTGCTCGTTGTTGAACATCTGAGCGTTCCTGAACAAAAATATACAGGCAAAATTTCTTTACATAGCTTACATAAAGAGGCTACAAAATAATTTAAAAAGTAAAGACAGTTAAGCATCACATATATCTAAGTTGGCACTGTTTTGGTTAATAAAGTTCGATAAGAGCTGCTTTGTTGTCATGCGATATATATACACAATAGCAAATGTCTACCAGTATACAACTAAACATCTAACATTACTACATAACTTTCATGCCTTTAACTTTCATTCATATATGTGTGTATATATATATATATATATATACACTATTTACACTTCAAATATATATGTTAGCATGGAATGTAATAAAACATTTTGTATTCCTTGGCTAAGTTTCCATAATACGTTTCATCACTGTTTTAACGTGTTTTAAAAGGGAAAACATATAAAAGAGCCAGAGCATGTCTTTAAAACTTAGATTTCTAGGTCCCCCCTCCTCCGGAAAGCAAAGTGTCTTCACCTCTCCCTCAGTGTGGGCTGCACGGAGCTGCTGTTGTTTACTACGTTGTTGTTGTTTATGCTGTTGTCGTTTTGTTCGGTGCTGGGGGTCTCGGCGGGTCCCTCTGGGCGGTCCGCGGACGTCTCGGAGCGCTTTTTCTCGGGCTGACCGGGCTCTGCGGTGCCACCGGCCGGCCGGAGCTCCATCCTTTCCGGCTTAGCGGTGCGGCTGCAGGCGTGGCGGGGCTTCTTTAACGAATCCGGCAACAGGAGCAGAAAAGCGAGACACTTCATGATCCGGCCATGATGGAGCGACCTGCATACTGCTGCCGAGGGCATCAGAACTTCCCAAAGTTTTCAAATAAACTCCCAAAAAACTGACTGCTGCTTCCTGCTTTCTCAGAAAAGTATTGTTCGCTTAAATTGCCTTCCCTCTCTTCTTTCTCATCGCATTTCTCTTTTTATTCTTCTTTTTTCTCTATTTTCACATTTCAAGTCACTCGTTTTTCAACCCGTGCCGTTATTAATAGACACTCCCTCCCGCCTCTCCCGCACTAACGCTCTGTGAACTCGAGCAGCTACAGCATCTTCGTTTTGTTTCTCGAAACTCCTCTTCGCCACGCCCCCTTACGTCTCCCGAGCAATCCGCTGTTCGGCGCGGCTGACGTCAGATATTAAAGGAACCTTCCCTTTTCCAAAGAACATGAGGACCCAAACATCTGCGTGCTGGCGCACACACCTGCAGCACACACACACACATTTGTTGTTTAATCTCAGAGGAACATAAATCATGGCCTTCCTTTCTTCACTTTTCAGATGGACCGCTGTGAAGATGCCCAATCTTAAAGTTTTATCTAGTGGTAAAACATGAGAGGGAGTCACCAAAAACATCAATAGCTGTGATTTGGTTGCAGTACATCCTTACGGCCGTGATAGTACTGGAGATACTGCAGGATCTCCAGTTTTCTACTTCTATTAAGCAGCAAGTTTTCAAAATAAATGAAAGAGAAAGGCAAAGAATCCCCAAATTTTAAAAGAATGTCCTGTAATATCAGTAATTCTTCTTCTTCTTCTTCTAAAAACAACCTCAGCTCAGCTTCAGACTGCTGTAGTTTTTACTCCTATAACACAGAAGGATCTACTTTTTTGTGGAATATATCAGCAATTAATTTCCCCCAAAAAGTAGATCCTTCTGTGTTACAGATAGAGGTGTAAAACTACAGCAGCATGAAGGTGGGCTCAGTTCACTGAATGTGGTTTTGTCCAGCCAGTCTGTGAAGTGTTTCATACTAACCTGTCTTGATTGATGATTTGTGTTCTGTTCTTTTATGGTGAACTCTAGTTTGTTTAGTGTTTAGTTAGCCGTTCCATCATTGCAGCTGCACACAGAAAAGTTGATGAGGGCCGAAGACGGGTTTTAGTGCAGACTTGTGGTCACACTGTTCCTCAGAATCTGATCAAATAGGCTGCAGGTGAAATGTGATCTAAATAAATGTACAAAGCTCAAGTAGAAAATGACTGGCAGCTGCAGTGTAAGGCCTGTTGTTGCAACACAGTTGTTGTGATCGATTACTTCTAACCCGATCAGACTGTTGTACAAACTGTAATAAACACTGTAATTAAGCAGGTGTGTGTAAAGCTGTTTCCAAATGAGCACATTCTTTAAAATGATCAAATACCACATTCCTGCAAGAACATTAACTGAGATCTGGCTGAAATCTGGGGATTAATCCCATTTGATGCTTTGCCATTCAGTGTGAAAACCATGATTAGGTCACCACAGAAAATGCAGTCAGTAAATAGCTCCTAGAGAAGCCTCCCTCTTTTATAAGTTATTCCTTCTGATCATGTATAATCGCGCTGTTATGATTTACTTCATATTTTGGTTTGACGGAGCTCTCATTATGTTGTGCTCTGTTTTAACATAAAGCATTATTTCATGATGCAAATGTGCCTGATTTAGTTATACAACCAAATTGTCGTCTGCAGTCCCAGGTGAAAAAGGTAGTGATCCGGTTAAAAAAGTGCTGTTTGTGCGTGTTTGCAGATCCCTGCCTTTATATCCCGCGTTTTGCACACATGTTGGAGTTTGGAGAGAAGAGTCACGAGGTGTCCATGACAGCGCTTAGGCTAGTGCAGAGGATGAAGAGGGACTGGATGCACACGGGACGAAGGCCCTCGGGGCTCTGCGGAGCAGGTAACCGTGGCAACCAGCCCCCCCCCAACC
>JBBPCX010000154.1:21956520-21969279 GCA_037974365.1 Hydrocynus forskahlii
TTGTGTGTACAATCATGTTTTTCCAGAAGAAATTGCATTGAAATAGCATATAGAAAAGACACATACACATACACACATATATATATGTGGCAGTTTATGTTTTCATTTGTGTCTGTGTGTGGACTAACCGGCCGTCTGTTGATGAGGCGGTGGTGAAATCGGGCCACCCTGCCGAACACCTCCTGGCAGTAAGAATGCAGCTCCTCCAGCTCATCTTCTATCAGAACAGCATCTAGCGGAGAACTCTTCTGGATCAAATTCTCCCCAAACACGATCAGAGCATCGATCTTATTGGTGTTCAAAGTGATCTCCTGCTGAAATGCCTGCAGGGGCGACAAACTGGACTTAGGAAATGCCATGATGATATGTAGCATCAAATATGTTGAGCTCTATTGGTAAAATCAAGCTGCTCTGTGAGAAACAAATGGGCATGGAACTTGTAAGGGAAAGTCAGCAATAACCTTCCAATAGTAGATCTGTTATGAGTAGATTTGATTACAACCACAAAGGATCTTCTTGAGTAAGGATTGACTACAGTGTCACTAGGACAAATATCAAGTGTACAGTAAAGCATCCTGCATGTCATCTGCACCTACGCATGTCAAACAGAAAGAGGAGACTGCAAAACACACAGAGGGACAAGACATAAAAGAGAACGGGTTTATACTGACGTTGAGCTGCCTCATCTTGTCGTGGATGTCACTCTCAGAGAAGTGCTCAACGTTAGTGAGCTGCAGGTCCATCTCAGTCAGCCACACCAGAATGGCCTCCCGCGTCCCCTCAAAGTCCTCCCGCTGGGACGTGAAGTGCTGTGGCGAGAAGAGCAGAGTTACACAAGTCACATATTGAAAAAAAATATGAAAAAAACAAAAGCTTTATTCAGAAAAACGGTATACTAACATGTGCAGAAGAGTTTGTGTACTTATTTACACTTCAACAAAACAGGTCATTTGACCAGGGGCGCAAACATTTTTGCATATAACTATTTTATTATTTTTAGATTCTTGAGACATATTTTCATACTATCTTGTCCTCGCACACTGCTATACAGATGCTGTACTATACTAATATGACATAAGTGGCTGGTCAACTTACATGTCAATCTAACCAACATGAAGTAATTTTAAAGGAATAGTCTGGAATCAAATTTCCACCGTCATAAGTTCACACTGGAAATCAGATCC
Organism: Hydrocynus forskahlii; assembly: GCA_037974365.1. NCBI lineage: Eukaryota > Metazoa > Chordata > Actinopteri > Characiformes > Alestidae > Hydrocynus > Hydrocynus forskahlii. The sequence goes on from JBBPCX010000154.1 coordinate 21,957,705, forward strand.
ACTGTTCGGACCTTTAATCTGCGGAGTACGGCAGCCACTCTCCTCTGCAGGGCGTCCCACCGCTGGTTCCCCTCGTTCACCATCGTCTTCAGTTTGTTGGAAGTGTCTGTGCGGTTCTCTCGGGCCAGGCGGCGGTACTGTTTGTTCACCAGCTCCAGCTGTGTCAGCCGCTCATGCACCTGCCGCTGGAATGCCTGTAGTGTGTTTGTGTGTGTGTGTGTGTGTGTGCGCGGATATGTGGATATGGGTTAAAAGACAATCATAAGTGTTATTTAGAATCTGTACCTGAAAGCCTCTTGACTGACAAGCACTTGCAGAAACACTTTACCATTTGCTTCCACTGAAGGTTTTCCAGTAATTTCATAAGTGCATGGAAATTATTGTTAATTGCTATTTTTATGGTTGGTAATGTTGATCAGTCAATTACGTTATGCTAGAAATTTCATGATGCACTAAACGGTGTCCTAAAAGATCAAAACTGAATTTAAATATTGTGAGGTAGGAGATTAATCAGCGCAAAAGTCTACATGTAAAAAGTACAAAAAATCTATATGTAAAAAATGAATTATTCGGTTAAATTGTGTATTGAAATGTGCAGAAGTGTCTTCTCTGTAGAGGATATGTACTTATTTACACTAGAAAAATCTCTTTTGACCAGTGGCTTCTGCTCATACTCACGCATTTTTCTCTTCAACTTTGTCTGCAAAACATATGGTCATGATTAGATATGAAGCCAAATTCACCTCAAACTTCTTGAGTTCCTCTTTGGCGCAGGTGTAGAGGACATCAGTGCTGGCTGGGTTAGCCGCTGTCTGCTCTGCTGTGGTCAGCCAGTCCTCAAAGCGAGAATAGTCCTCCAGAAACTTACACCACAGACGCCATGTCTCCTCAATCCTACAGGGGGCGACAGAGAGAGGAGGGTGACTGAGTGAAAACCAAAATCAGTGTGTGTCTGTGGTTCCACTTAACGACCACTTTATGGTCTCAATCTACCTTATAGCACCATTATACGGGTGTACACTTGTGAACCATGGCCCATCTGTTGCTGCAGCCCCATTGTCTCATGTTATAGGTGGTGCTGGTATAATTACGGCATTTAACAGGCACGTATTCAGAGGGACTTTCAAAAGAGTAAGCATATCAGACACAGCAGTACCAAATGACCAGTCTGCGGCCCAGTGGTTGGGGACCTCTGGTCTAGAGGACGGCCACCACAAACTGTGCAACAGATGAGCTCTAACTGTATACCAGCAAGATGTGTGTGTTAGTTTCTCACCTCATCCTCCTCTCCATGGACATGGCGCAGATGTTCCTCCAGCGACGGTCCAGGCTGCGGGTTGTCTGCTGGATGGAGTCATTCTCTACATCACTGCCACACGCATCAGCATCGTGCAGTAACACGTCACACAGCGTCAGCACTGAGGCCACGCCCTCTGTGTGCTGCTCAATGTCCCTCTGCAGTTCCTGCCATAAATAAATGCAATAATTTATAAACAGGTTCACTCAATACTGTATTTTCCATGAAGTGTATTCTACATACACTGTGCATTCATTCACACTTAGGGAGGGCACAGGTTTAACTCAGTTTTCTTTTCCAAATTGCACATTTTGGAACTCATTTGGTCCAAATCAGAATCAGGAGGGTTTGTGTTGGTTACCTGCTGTTCTGCCAGTTTGCGCTGGATTTCGTCACCGTGGCAGATGCTGTAGACGACTGGTTTAGAAAGTTCCCCCTCGATCCGGGACAGCCACGTCCGCAGGTTACTCATGTTCTTATCCAACTGCTGCACCATCACCAGCGTCTCCTTCAGCTTCCTTACCCTGACCAATCAATCAGACAATAAATCAATTCCTTCTTTACACACTTCCCGAAAATGGCAGTCAATAACCCCTCAGTCCTTATCAGAATCTATAACTGACTCAATGCTGGCACCTGACCGCCCTCAGCCATTTTACCAAGTACAGTCATAGGCAAACGTTTGGCAAGTCTTCTCTGAATATGGTCAAACCACGTCCCGATGTTCATTAAGATGGGCGCACTTATAAATTGTGATTACTTTGTGAACACACTTTGCTACTTTAAATCTGGGGTAAATTTGCACATGTGATGAACTTTTCCTTAAAGTAGTTTTAAAGAGATATTTTTATCAGCTGAATGAGTGTCACACATAGGGAATAACAGAGCAGGCCAATCCATGGCGCAGCCAAAACAATACTAAGGCAGAGTAATCAGACATGTGACATGATTACAAGAAAATGTTCTTGACTTTAACATTGACTTTAAATGCCATGTTCTCCATGTGATTGGTTTAACTTCACTATAGGTGATTTTGGTTATTTTGAGACTGTAAGAATGCTATTTGAGATGAATGCAGCACCTTGAAGGACAGAGCAAACACCACTATAGCCCAGCACCACTTGTAATCTAAAGATTTTTTTGTTTAAGTGCTCTGTATGAAGTCAGCAAGGCTGACTTGGTACCTTCTGATCTTTTTCCATCTTAATGAATTGGACAAACTGCAGCCGGGGGTTACAGATGTAATAAAAATGCCTATTCCGTAAGTGCCTCGACTACTAATCTGTTGTCCATGTCTCTCTACACCTCTACCACTCTCTGCCTCTATCTTTCTCTCTTTTCTTCTCACCCTCTCTCTTTCTCCTGTTTCTCTATGTGCTTTTCTCCAGAATACTCTCATTCTCCACCTTTACCTTTCTGTATTTCTCTCTCTTGCCCCTGCATGTCTTTCTCCCTTTACTTTTTCAGCAGCCTCTTCTGGTCCCTCTACATCATTTTGTCTCTCTCTCACCCACTCTTTCTCACTCGAATTCTCTTCCTCTATTTCTCCCATCTCTCTCTCTCACTTACATATTTTCCCGTACCCCTTCTTTCTTTCTCAAATTTTCACTTTGACTCTCCTCTACCCCCCCACTTCTCTGTAACTCCCTCTGCTTGTCACTTCTAATTTTTTCTCTCATCTACTCTCTGTTACAGTCTCTACCTGTCTCTTTATTTGTGTTTTTCTCATTCATACTCTCTCTCTCTCTCTCTCTCTCTCTCTCTCTCTCTCACTCGTTATGTCGGGAAAACAGGCTTGATTTGAGGATTAGAGGAGTCGAGCCTTGGTGAGCAGCATCCTTTTTTTCATTCTTTATTGCAGATCAAAGAGACAAACTCCTCTCTCTGCTTCTCTCCACTAGTAAGGCCAACCCTAATGAACCCACACTCTGTCCACTCATGTCGGTTCCCTGTCTGAATTCTAGTGACGCTCATCCATGACGCGGTTCCAGGACGGCATACCCAGTCATGTGATCATAATGGAGGAGGAACCAAAACAAACCAGTGTGTTACGTGGCAGCAAGGACATGTTCGAAGCTCTTATGCTTGTGATGCTCCTGCACATGCGGCCCCTGCACAAATCCTCGGGCAAAAATACACATCAGTACTTTCTTCACATCCAGTGAGAGCTAAGAAAGCCCACTTTATTTCATTATTTTTTTCCACCCAGGCAACTGCACAGTGGCAAACAAATCCAACTGGGCTCATGAGAATGTCCACAAATCAGAGGACATGAGAAATGTACTGGTGTGCAGGCATTCATTGCTGAAACACAACACCCTGCACAGCAGACACTGCAGTCCTGCAGCATCAGCCCCATGCATGAATCACAGCATGCATCCTGAATCAGCCCCTCTGCCTCTCTCTCTACAGCTGCACGCTAGCCCAGGGTTAGCCTTGGTGCGCTAAAACCCACTGACAGCTGGCTTGCAGTAGCCCCTCCATTCAGCACGATGCCCCGACAAAAGCGCTGCCCATCCCCCTGTCCAGCCCATTTCCTCACGCAGCATGCATGCACACACTGGCCGAGTGAGTTTAGTGTCCATTGTGAAGGGCAGCAGGTGGTACTCACTCACAGACCGGTGCAGCCACTCCGTGGTTTTCTCTCGTCAGCGCAAGCATTTCGGTTAACACACGCTTTCTGACACACACTCATACACAGGCATACCGTCCCCTCCTCTGCTGCCCCCTACTCTCCCTCTCTCTCTACACCTCTATCTCTCACTCTCTCCCCTATCTCTTTTCCTTGCTCTCTCTCTCTCTCGTTGCCTCTCCTCTTGCTCTCGTTCTCTGTCTCTGTAGAGGCATACCTGACCGTGTGTGGAAGAACTACAAGAGTGTGAGTATGTGCAAAACACACACACACACACACACACACAGCACATGGCTGCAAAAAGCATATATTTCAGAAAATGTGCAGCAGGTTTGGGGTCTGACAGCAATTAATAATAAGTGTGTGTGTGTGTGTGTGTGTGTGTGTGTGTGTGTTTATTTGAGAGAGAGATGTAGTATGCAGACAGTCCAGCTGGATGCTACTACACAGGTCTTCATGAGCTTACGCTCAGCGAGCTAAAACTAATTAAACCTAAACTTAACCAGACCAGATTATCCAGCCCAGAGAAACACTGGCCCACGGCATCTCCATGGCAACAGCAGCAGTTGAGGTTATTAAGGTAACATCATGCACTGAAAAAAGAATTGGCACGGGTCAAAACAAACACTGGCCACTCATATTCACAAATGAAATGTCATTTAGTGGGGCAATATCTGTCTGAAGGGAAATGACATTTCTACCGGAAAACTTTATTCCTAACTTATCTAATGGTTTTAAGGTGAGAAAGCTTTATGGGTATAATATTAAATTCGTATTATCGCATTACTTTATTATTATTACTTAACTTATTATGTAAGTAAATATAAGTAAACAAAATCTAGGTGACCAATTATTTTGATGACAATTTAGCAATCAGAGCCTTAACAAGGCAAAACAATAAAAAAATAACTTATAGTGGACTATGCCTAATCATCTCCAAAGATCCATTTAGTGCAATAAGAGAAACTAGAAACAATTAAAACAATTAAAAATGGATTAATGTATCCTTTCTCAGTTATTTGGCTTAGTAATTACTCTGCAGTTTGTTCAATCTGAACTTTCGCCACAAGGGGGAGCTATAAGCACTGACATTTCTTTTGTGAGGCGCTGAGAGGAAGGAAACCCACTCCAGCAGGATCTCAGAAATGCATGCATGTTTGCAGCAACACATTTTATGTGTTTGAAGTGAAATGCTTGCTGTTGTGAAATATGGGTATATGATTAATAAATTAATGGTCAGAATAACTGCTACAATATTTGATACCATTATACATGACAGTAACCACTATGTGACACAAAAAAGGGATGTGTGTTGTTCAATCATTCCAGATTTACAGAGAGGACACATTTCTCCTCTGATGTTTCGGTTACCAAACTGATATTAATGTGGTAATCTGTTAGGATTTCATGTTGACTGCGTGACAGTAGCACCACGACGTGTGCCAGAAACACTGAAAGCACGCGCCAGTGGCATGAGGAGCTCAATTCTTTTCCATGCTAAGCCCCTTCCACGGTCTGCCTTCACATCAGGTCAGCACCTCCATCTCCATTCAGCTCATTTCTGCACGGAGGATTAAAGACAATGTAGTTTGGACTCAAACTCAATCCCCTTTTCTAAGCTGAGAGAATTTGTTCTGCTTATATACATCTGTACACACACACACACACACTCAGGCACACACACACACACACACACACACACACACACACAGATGCACGCGTACACACACACAGTCATACCCACATCTGTCCTGTCAAATATTTGGGTACTCCTTCTAAAATTGTCCAAAGAAAAAGAACAGCTCTGTGCTAATCTTTTGGAAATATTTTGCTTCATGTTCATCAAAGTATCTGCCTAGATATGGGGAGCAGATTTTAAATCATGACTGGACACTTTCTGCGCCAAATTGTTGTTAAAAGCATAATATCACTGTCAAAAATGTGGAAAGGAGGAAAGTAGGAAATCCCTCCTGGTGTGGCATTTCTGTAAGAAAGAGGATGCATTTTTTACCACAGATGTGGCAACAGTTACATTTTTCACTTTGGCTCCTCTTAAACAGTTGAGGTGAATGTGCAATAACTAAAGCATTTAGCACAATACTAAAGGAGGCCTCCTTTACAAACAAGACACCAAACATTTGGGGTAAGTGGGGGGGATCTGTTTGTGTGTGTGTGTGTGTGTGTGTTATAGTGAGAGATAGACTATTTTAACATAACATCTGCCTTCCTCCAAGTCATGCTTCTCAGCACACAATGCCTGCCAGTCTCTCAGCCAATCAGAGAGGGGCACAGGAACAGAAGGCTAAAGCCGATCGGCAGGAATAAACAATGCTGTCGATGGAGGACTTACGGGACAGAGGGTGGACACAAAAGTCCAAGTCATCAGACAGCAGCTGCCTGGTGTGTGGGGTGTGTCTGTGTGTGTATGTGTAGAGTGTATGTGTGTGTGTGTGTGTGTGTGGGTGTGTGTGTGTGTGTGTGTGTGAGTGAATGCCAGAGGGGTGACCCAGCAACCTCTGTGATTTTAAGTGACAAAAGCAGACGACAGGCCTGAGTCAACTCATCTAATCTCCCTTGTAGAGTTGACTGAGCACACACACACACACACACACACACACACACACACACACATCTGCTGGTTGACACACAACCTTGTAAAGCTATGCAGAGACAAGTCAAGGCTTGCTGGGGCTTTAGAAACATCCCATCATGCAAAATGTCTTAAAAACAAATGACCTCATGGTAAAACAATAGCTGCCCCTTACACTGTGTGAAAACTTCACGATGCATGGACTAAGAGAAAGGCTCTAAAACAACTGGAATGAAATATTGCAACCTTCACACATATTCCCCGCTCTTACACTTTCTCTTATATGAGGCATTGTTCAAACAGCAATGATACAAAAATTCGTTTACATTTAGAAATGTAGTAACATACAGGATTGCTCAAAAGTTTGGGGTCAGTATTACTATGAATATTGTCCTTATTATAAATGTATATAGGCTAGGTACTGCAAACTAAACAACAGATGGAAGTTTTTAATATGCAACAGGCAGAAATGATGACTTGTCAAATGAAAGTCGCATCAATGATTATTCAGATTATTAGATAAATTGCATCATTTTCTTAAATTGTGATCATAAAAATATCAAAACTCTGAAAGCACAAAAAGATTAAGAACATCCACCAGACTGTCCCAAGAGAACAGTGAGAGACTGTTGGCACTGTGATGTAGACGCGTGGAGGAGGTGTGTCCTGTTGAGCCAGAGACACACGTGAGCTGGAGTGAAAGAACCTGACTGAGCTGATGGCACAGATATAGACAGAGATAAGGCACAGGAATGGGGGCGGGGGCACGTGAGTAAGGTCAAGGCAAAGAGCAAAAGGCGCGTGTGGAAAAACAACAAGCCAGTTGGCAACAAGTGACTGAAAATCACGGCCGCCATCTGTCCATTCTACATCTGCCGGTCCAACAGAAGACTGGAGGACTCACAGTCCATCCACTTTTAGCATCCAATGCTAACGATCCATTGTTCAATCATGCCAGGACTTCATTACTCTGAACATGTAGACTAAATCACCCCCAGTGGTGTCCAATCCTGTTATATCATTCAGTAATAATGCACAGTATCACAGCTAAGCCGAGGAAGGGCCGTTTCAGCTGTTCCTCAAGCCCTCCTACTGTGTGCCCTGGGATTAGCCTGTAGAGTGGCTACAGATTAATGGAGCTATCTGAAAGAACAGTTTGCACATAGTTCCGATCCTACAGCCTCGACGTCCAGCACAGTGTACTGTAACAAACCTCAAACTAACTGCAACAGAATCTAAGGGGAAGGGAACATACGGCCAGAGACTCAAGCATTGCTTTTTACCTTTTATGGAAAGTGCTGAGTACCTTACAAGCTCTCACACACACATACATACATGAACACACGCAGTCTGTTGTACAGCTTTTGGACGTTTAGCTTCCCTCTTAGTTATGAGTCGATATGCAAGCAACTCTATAAGCCGATGTGGGTAGCGCAAAAACATATACAAGAATAAAAAATAAAAAAAAACTAGTCCAGAGAACATGGCTCCAGGTGTGGAGAAACGTACAGTTTGGACAGTTTCCCTATAGATCAGCAAAACAAAGCAATAAGCTCAAGCCTTGGCTCTTGTCTGCTCTGGAGCCACCCTGGCTCAGCCCACTCATCGTCTCATTTACATTTACAGCATTTGGCAGATGCTCTTTTCCACAGCAACATACACGAGTGCTTTGTAGCCCACAAGAAAACACGCCCCTCACACTAGTAAGCCTAAACTTAAAATTTCGAGCTGCTAGTGCATGCTCGAAATTTTTCTAGCATTTCCAGGCTGCTGGTTACTTTTGCCTCAGATGTCCTTGATGCACTTTCCAGACAAAAGCTAACTAAATGTAAAAAACTAAATGAAATGACTGAATATCCAATATACTTATGTATTCTTTACATCACTAAGTAAATTAAATTAATAAAGTGGTAACTTTATTACGTATACAGTTTATTACTTTTTAATTATTCTATTAAATGTCTAAATTGCTAACTACTAATGTACATATTTGAATTACTCTGTAAGTTACTAACTGAACTACGAATTTACTGAATTACTCTCTAAACCAAAGTAAACTTAATAAAACTGTAAATTACTAACTGGATCACTAAAGTTCTTAACTACATTACTCTTTAAAATACTAAGTAAGTTAGGTTACTAGCTAAATTACTAATGTACTTAATTATTCTTTAAATTACTACTTACATTAAATGGCTAAATTATTTTTTGCTATATTGCTAATTACTGTAAGTACCACAGATTCATGTAAGTTCTACCTTCTATTTCCAGACAGGTCAGGAGCAACAAAAGCATGGACAATTAATGTTCTGTTTTGTAATGAGCCTTAAATGATATACAGTACTGTGCAAAAGTCTTAGGCACCTGTGCAAATTGTTTAAAGCCTTTTTTTCCCCAGAGTGTGATAATTAATGTCTTTCTGCTATTCTAAGTTAAAATTAGAATAAATGCAAACAAACAAAAAAAGCAGTAAAAGCAATCAAGATTTGTTTTGTCTGTAAAAAAGTAGTTGACACTGTGTGAGCTGGTGAAGAGAACACAGGTTCGGTTCCAAATTCCTCCTCGGTTCCTCCAGTCGTTGTTTGGATTTGGGAAATTCCACCAGCAGCTCCTGATTTAATTTAATGAAGGACTGATTGAGTCAAACCAGGTTTCTGATGGACACTACAAGTAATAGAGGACTTCTGCAAGAAACACACTGATATACTGAACCTAAAATCATTATTCACTGTAGAATGTTATTTGTATTCTTTTGAGTTTTATTTAGTATATTATTTTCACAGGTGCTGAAGACTTTCGCAGAGCACTGTAAAGTGTGGGTCTCTAAATAACAAGCAAATTAAAATCTATCAATTAACTGAACCACTGACATACGACCAGAATTACTGTAGAGTATATCTGTGTTCTTACCTGGCCTCAATGTGGTCGAACAGGTGCTGCCAGCGATCACTGATGTCTTTGATCTTTTCATTGACTTCATTCTCTTTGGTCTTATTGGTGGCGCTGATGAGCTGCTCTCCCAGCTGCTTCAGATGAGTCTTGTTCTCACTGAACAGGTTTATTTCCTCCATGCAGTCCTACAGGGTGAGGATGAGGGAAACATTAAGTTCTGCAATCGGACAGAAGAATGCATTTCTGCTTATAGATCTAGTGAAGGAAGGCAACCTGAGGTGCTTAAGCATTGCAAATGCATCTGTGAGCTTCTCCCTGCCAGTGCTATTCACTCTTTATGACTCCAATTAGCTCCTGCTGCCAAATTCTCATTTGGATACAAGTTTCAGACACACTTTCTCATGGAGCTCGCCAAAAGATCCATCTAAGAGCAGCAACCCAAAGGGTCGGGGTCACAGCGACCAGATTATTTATATTTTATTTATAGTCTGGAGGCTGCAATTGCCTTAATCTCTGTTGATTTCTGTTGCGTGGACAACCAGGACATTGCAAATGTAACAGTACATTCTTTCTCTAAGAGGATCCATTCTGCTTATTTTGTGCTGATCTTCTAATAGTGTATACCTTCAACAAGAATATTTAAAATCTTCTGGAAAATGAAATAAGTCATTCAGAGTGTTGGGATATGAAATGCACCATTCTATTGAAACGGTTCACAGTGGTGAGGAATGGAACCAGATGTCTGCCTGGAAATGGTTATGAATGTGCTCCTTGATGTGTGAGATATAATTTTGCCATGGTTTTGAGAAGCTTGTGGTTTAAAACATATTAGTAATCAATTTATGGTAGAGGAGTACATGCAACATGTCATAATAGTCCTCCCCCAAAAAACATACTTACTTCAGATTTAGTGTCAGACTATACTTTCATCATAATTACATACAAACAAACAGTGTAGGTTCACTGGTGAGTTTGAATGGTAATATGTACAATATTTGTGTTGTTCATGCATTTTTCTACAATGAATCTCGACCATTAAATTATGAAGAAAAAAACAGAGTTTTCCTTTTATATCTGTTGATGTTTTTTTTCCTCAGTTGCCAGGATTTTGGGAAAATCTGGTTATAGTAAATTCATGACTTCTCCAGAAGTATTTTTGTTTTTCAGGATAATCCACTGTTTATTTGGTGATGATAAATTGCTCTTCAGTGGTTGTCCTTGGCCTTTGCCTTGATTTCGTACTCAGATTGCCCCTGTTTTTCTATCAAAGCAAACTTATTTCAAATACCAAATATCTTGTGCTTACACAAAAAAGACATCTCACCATGTTCCAAATTGCACTAAAACATTACCCAGGAATATAATTAGTAATTATAAAAATTATAAAAAGTAATTGCTTTTACTTGTGTCAACACATTCCTGTTTTATCTTCTACTGGCACTTTGTGTTTCATTTCTTCTCCAGGATACAAACAGTGTTTTCAGATGGCATTTGCGTTTATGTTAGCATGTTGTCCTCCTGTTGTTGTTTATTTGTGAAAAGTAAACATGAGGCAGGTGGTGAAAGTTCGCCTGGCTTTAGAACTCGCAACGGGGTTTCATGTCACGAGCCCTTTCTTTGAGATAGCTCTTATTGTTATAGAATCAGTGAACGCTGAGCAATTTTAATTCCTAAGGTCAGTCTTACAGACCATGGTAAGAAACTGTACAGTGGAGTACTGATGGATCATTCAGTACACCTCTTCAGGACACTCTGCTATTTCCAGGTCTCTTGGCTGAAACACCCATCTGGCTGCAGACTCAGCCTGAAGTTAATGACTTAGATGGCTTGGCCGGGATTGGAGGTTCTCTTACCTTCTTCAGCTTCTCCACCATCTCCTCAATGCTGAGCTCTGCATTGTGAGCCACTTTGTTTTCCATGTGGGTGAGCCATTCACACAGCTCTCGGTTCTTTTCATTAAAGATGATCCATGCGTTCAGCCGGTCTGCAATCTCCTGTTTCCGTAGAGACACCTGCATACACAAATACACACATCAGGAGAAAAGGTAAAAAAAAGTTCACTAATATATATATATATATATATATATATGAGTGTGTGTGTGTGTATAAAATCTATATCGCGGTATAATTTGAAGCATGTGCGGTAATAATATATATTGCAATA
>JBBPCX010000154.1:21969379-21989490 GCA_037974365.1 Hydrocynus forskahlii
ACACACACACACACACACACACACAAACACACACACACACACACACACACACACACACACACACACACACACACAGAAAAAGAACACTGGCTTACATCACCCTTGTCTGAACATGTCATGTAAATTAATACAAAGCAAAGCACTGTGTCAGACTTATCTCAGTGGTTTGCGCTGTATGTGTGTGTGTGTGTGTGTGTGTGTGTGTGTGTGTGTGTGTGTGTTTGTGTATGTGGGTTTATACTGTATTTGCACATGCAAATATACGCAGTTTAAACTGAGCAATATACGTTCACTTTCTGTGGACAACACAGAGGCACTACTAAGACACACCGACACATTTACAGTAGCAGGATAGCAAAATAACAGTATTTAAAAGTCATATCACACTTTGAAGCTATATGAGCTGAATTCTACTTGACCTCTGATCAATGTGTTTACCAGATTTTGTTCCACAAAAATTTAAGTGAACAAAATTCAAATGCAGTTTTCCTCTTTCCCCAAATGTAGTCAGTCAGCAAAGACATGTTTTCCAGTGGCGTAGGGGAAAGGGTCTTACAGGTTGGCTCTGGATCGGGGGGAGGTGCCCCAGCAGCGGGGGGGATTACAGCTTTTACAAAACCGCTATGAAATACAGTCTATTACAAGACACCAATGATCAACAGGTAATTCAATTCATTACTAACAATGATCACAATTAACTATTTTCCCTCAGGCACGACAGCGCAGAGTCAAGCTCAGACTGCTGACTCAGAGCAAACACAGGGAAAGGTCAGAGTCCAGTGCTGGAACAGAGCCAGTATAAACAGGTCAGAGCAACTCAAGTGTCAAAGGCACAGCTTTTCATTGCAGTCTTCAGTCTGTCTCGATTTAATAAGCTAAGACTCAGTCTAGGTACACTTTAATAAGCATGTGAGCTACACAAACTGTCCCAAGTACACTAGTCGTCTTAAGTGTTTGTATGAATGTATTTGTATGTATGTGTGTATGTATGTCTTTTCTCATGTAAGAACTGGTGTACTGGAGACCAGGGGCCTGGAGTGTACAGCAGATCCAGTAGTTTCCCAGTATGTGAGAGCTGGCCCATCACTGTGGGTGGGCCTTAGGGGGCCCTGTGTGCCCAGTATGATAAAGTAAAATATATATTTTTTACTATATATTTATAGTCGCATGTGAACACAGTGCACCACACTGTGTGAACTTCTTTCTCTGCATTTAACCCATTCACCAAGTAAAGCAGGGGGCTGCCCCCTACGAGGGGCGCCTGGGGAGCAGTATGTGGGGACGGTGTCTTGCTCAAGGGTACCTCAGTGATGACACTAGCAGTGTTGGGATTCTAACCGACAACCTTCCGATTGCAGGGGCAACCCCCTAACCACTAGGCCACCAGCAGGAATCTGGGTGTTGCAAGCCTTATTTTTCAAACTATGAGATCACACTTAGACTGTTTTGCCATGTTTTACTAAGTTTTAGAAAACTTGAACATTTGTTTTGAATGAATCCTTTGTAAATTCCACTCACTGTGAGGACATGCAGTTTCTATCAGGTTTGTGCCCTCCCCTCTCTCTCCAGGGCCGATTTACTGAAAAATTGACTACAGACAGTCTCCGGATAGTTTGTGAGGGTGGGGGTGGCCACTCTACCAAGAACTTCCCTTTAATTGAACACTGGCTCAACTCTGAACTGATCACACAAGCAGTGAAATCTAAACTGAACTGATCACACAAGCAGTGAAATCTAAACTCATTTTTCCTTTTTGCATGGAACCTATCAGCCATTTAGGAGAGAAGACACTGCTGATTGGCTCATGGGGGTTGGCACAGGGTGCCCATATTTCTTCCCTTTATGCTGATACTGACTGGCTTTGCTACACACAAAGTAATCATATATGCTATATATGTCTTTCACAAGCTTCAAATGTCTGTTTAAGGTTGAATGGCCAAAAAATGTTGGCGTTTCTCATGTTACTAGCTGTGGGGACCAGATGTGGGGCCTCTGTCAGAGACTCAAGACTCTCCTCAGACTCACACGTCAGACTCACGACTCTACTCAGACTCACACATCAGAGACTTAAGATTCTACTCAGACTCACACATCAGAGACTCAAGACTCTACTCAGACTCACACGTCAAAGTCTCAAGACTCTACTCAGACTCACACGTCAGAGACTCAAGACTCTACTCAGACTCACACGTCAGAGACTCAAGACTCTACTCAGACTCACGCGGCAGAGACTTAAGACTCTACTCAGACTCACACCTCAGACTCACATGTCAGAGACTCAAGACTCTATTCAGACTCACACATCAGAGACTTAAGACTCTACTCAGACTCACACATCAGAGACTCAAGACTCTACTCAGACTCACACATCAGAGACTCAAGACTCTACTCAGACTCACACATCAGAGACTCAAGACTCTACTCAGACTCACACGTCAGAGACTAAAGACTCTACACAGACTACCATCCCAGGGTTTGGAGACTTGACTTGGACCTGCATTACAAAGACTGGAACGCTCACATCCCAAAGCTGTTAGTCTTTTTGTAAGCATTCTAGTTAGCAAGCATGACAGCTAATCCAGTTGATGTTCATGAACTGTGACTCAAATTAAGCAGTTAGTGAACATCTCTGCTCAGGTCTTCTGTGAAGTGGGGCGAATGGTGAGCGGTTAACAGAAAGTATCACGTTCAGCACTCAATACAGAATACATTCCAAACCCAGTGCAAAACCACTCTGATCTTTCACCACTAGCTTTGCTGAGTGTGTGTACGTGGTGTACCCTGCTAATTTCTTAACATTTGGTTCGAGATTTTGTTCAGGCCACAATAACTCAGCAGGTCAGCAGGTCACTGCTCTGTTCATCCTCTAAAACTTTAATGAAAGAATCAGATTACAGTTACACACACTGAACGCTGAGCCATGGGCTGAACATAAGCTTGCATTCATTTAAACAGCCACTGCACCTACTTAGACTCTGCACATGCACTGATAGGTGCACAATAATGCTAGTTTCATAATCTATTACTAATGTGTGAATGTTGCTGTGATCCACATTCTAACCCAACTCTAACCTTAACCTCAGCCAAAAGACCAGCTTTTTTGAACTAACAGCCGCAGTTTCTTGTGACGTCTGACACAGTGACAAAATGTTCATGGTTTGAACTCTAAGACTCCTTACAATTGTTGCACTTTTGAGAAATGTAATTAAGGAGTTAATTTAGGAGTTTAAACAGTTTGCATTATTTTCACTCTCCACATGCTCAACATATTAATATCATCATAAGGAAGTGAGTTCTTCATTCTGATTTTAAATTTAACGAAGCTCGGCCACAGGACCAGAGGAAGTGACCGTTCCCTTTACGCTGGAGTTTCTCAATGCATTCACTGACTCATTATTTTCAGTATCTGAGTATTCTGTGTTTGCATTGCGGGTGTGTAGACGTTGGCTGACACTATTCACCATGTTATGTTACAGTTTTCCTCCTAAATTTCAAATGAAGATGAGATGTTAGCTAAGAGATATAAAGTGTAATGCGACTATTTTGTCATTCGTGAACACACCACAGCACACAGTGTGAACAGCATGAAATTATTCCTCTGCATTTAAACCCATTCACCAAGTGAAGCAGCGGGCAGCCAGGAACACAGCACACGGGGAGCAGTGTGTGGGAACGGTACCTAGTTCAAGGATACCTTAGTGGTGCCACTAGCAGTCCGGGGATTCGAACCCATGACCTTTCGCAGGGTCATCTCCCTAACCACTAGGGCATCAGCTGACTCCAAACTTGCATATGCATTGAACCACCAAAGGTAGAATGCTAGCATGCTTAGCTTTGCACTGCAACTACCAGGTTAATGTAGCTAAAGACTAATGGAAGTTTATCGTCCACCAGTTCTCATGGTGCTAATTGTGTGCCGAAACCATCACAAGCTGGTTTTGAACCTCAAAGTTGTTAATTAATTTGGCAAAATTTACTATAAGACAGCGTTCAGAAGGCTGCAGGACACCTACAGAAGCTAATCATTCCAAAGATCATAACCAGACAGATAAAGCTTTATGTTAATAGGCACCATCTGTCCTAAAGTTGCTTTGATGTAGAGCTCAAATAAGACTAATATTAGGTGACACTGGGCTGCATCATGGGGTGATATGACAGCATGTTATGACATGTTATGAGTCAAATTCTGGACTGTCCTTTAACTTTAAATGCACTCGTTTACTGTTTAATCCCATTCACTGTCACTTAATAGCCTGTTAAATATCTAACAGTTGTCTGGCGATCCACATTATAATTATAATTATGTATAGGTCAGTAGTGATGAATAAACAAATTTTCTGGCTAATAAAGGAACTCAAATGGTGAACGCACTGTAAATGTGTCTATTAGCAAAGAACGTTGAATATATTTTAAATATTAAGTGAGTAACGTGCAACTGTAGAAAATCTCAATGTGCGCAAAAATGTTTGTCTGGTTATGTATGTTATTATGTAATAAAGTATAAATTCTAACTATAACTATAATATAAAATAATATATAAAATATCATTATAAACAGCAAGCTCATTTTACTTAAAAACCAGAGATTCCGTAATTACAGCGTAATAAAATGTGCAGAAGGACAGAAAAAAATGTTCAAATGAAAATCACTTTACTTAACGGTCACACTTTTGTTCAACCAGCCAGACTTGACAAGCTGTGACACACGATCAGCACTGTGTCACTGTCAGGTACATTGTGCTTTAAACTGTCATAAACTGCTATATCACCTGACTATGTCACCATATTTGGTATGTCATCTGACACAGGTATTATAAAAAGGTAGCTGGTAGTCTAGTGGTTAGGGAGTTGTCCCTGCAAACAGAAGGTTGTGTGCTCAAATCCCAACTGTTAGTGTCATCACTGAGGTACCCTTGAGCAAGGTACTGTCCCCACACACTGCTCCCCCGGGCGCCCCTCGTTGGCGGCAGCCCCCTGCTTCACTTGGTGAATGGGTTAAATGCAGAGAAAGAATTTCACACTGTTCACACTGTGTGCTGTGGTGTGTTCACATGTGACTATAAGGGGCCTCTTTACTTTAGTTTATCAACTTATCATCAAAGCTGGCGAAAGCAAAGTTTAGGATAAATGGCACCTGTTGGAATAAATGATCATAGGTTTATGTCAGTTGTTGTAAACGAACTGGTAAAGTGTTACCAAGTCTAATACTTTTGCTTATATGGTTTGTAAACCTTATGACATAGATATCTATAAATATGGATTAAAGCAGACAAAAATTAAGCTTCAAGGTGACTTGTTAGCAACCTGTTTTTGTCCATTTTTACTGAAGACAACATTAGCTACATTAGCCTCATAACTCCAGGGCAAAGACGAAACCTCAGAAACCAAACACGCCTTGGCCTGGACTATGTTTAAGGTAAGGGGATAATGTAGTGAATTCTAAAGTAATGAACATTCTCAAGCAATTTTTCTTTCTGTGTATTTATCCTGAAGACAATAATGATTCCTGCATGAATGAAGCTGTGTTTGCTAATTGTGTGGAAATGAGACTCTCTGTTTGCATTAATATGTCAGTGTCAACAGCTCAGTTTTAAATGAATGTCTCAGCATGGAAATCACTGAGAGAATGGCCTGCTGGCCCCAGGCTCATGCACACACATTCACAACTGCTCTAGATTTGTTGGAAATCAATCAGCTGACCTTTAACCAGCTCTTAAAGCGACTGGACACAATATTTAGAAGGCCTGTCTGAATACTTTTGGACGTTATGTGCATATTTTAATTTGAGACACTACCAGTCAAAGGCTTCTGCACACAATACTCACTTACTCAATATTTATCACTCAGTACTCTTTGCTGACAAACCTACGCTCAATACTCTTTGCTAACAAGTAAATGTAAAGTATGTTCATCATTTGAGTACCTTTATTACCTAGAAAATGTCATATTCACCACTACTAACCTACCCTTAGCCTAACTCTAAATAATTATAATTACAGTGTGGATCACAGACAAGTGTTAGATATTAAATGAGCTACGAAGTGGCAGCCAGTGGCATGAAAGTGTTAATGAGTGGATTTAAAGTTAGAGGACAGTCCAGACCACACAAGCAATTAATAGGATGTCAGACATGCACTGTTACATATTCTTTTCATGTTATAAAGGGAACCTGTTTTATTTGACATATTTTAGTTTACAGTTGTTCACTCAACAATTTTGCAATGCTTAACAAGTTTAAAAGCCTGCAGTTTATGAAATAAATGGATAAGTGGTATAACCTGTAGTGTGCAAAAACAAACAAGAAAGCAGTAAAAAGTATCAAGATTTGTTCTGTCTTTAAAAAGTAGTTGATATTTTGTGAGCTGGTGAGGAGAACACAAGTTCGGCTCCAGATTTCTCCTTGTTGCCTCCAATCATTGCTTGGATTTGTGAAATTCCATCAGCAGATCCTGATTTAATTAAAAGAAATACTGATTGAGTCAAACAAGGTTTCTGATGTAAACTACATGTAATACTGGGATTCCACAGGAACACACTGATATACTGAACATAAAATCACTATTCACCAAGTGAAGCAGCAAGCAGCCAACATGGCACCCAGGGAGCAGTGTGTGGGGATGGGATCTTGCTCTAAGGGTGCCTCAGTGGTGACACTGGCAGTCGTGGGATTCAAATGCGCAACCATCTGATCGCAGGGGCAACTCCCTAACCACTAGGCCACCAGCTGCCCCATGTTATTTGTATTTTTACTTTTATTTAGTATATTACATATAGGTAATTATATACATATAATAGATATAGAGTATATGTGTTATGTATGACCCCCATGTCCCCTGTTAGTGTGTATGTTGGCATGTGAGTGTATGTACCTGGCAGTTCTGCAGCTGTTTCTCTATGCTGTGCTGCATGCTGCTGTCCAGTGCTGAGCGTCCAGACTGACCCAGACTGACCCGTGCTTGTTCCAAACACACCTCCAGCACTGCAGCCTTCTCAACACACACCTGCAGCACTCCGGCTTCAGCAGAGGCCTACAGAGACCCACACACACACACAGAAACACATTACATTCAGAGAGAGAGACAGAGAGAGACAGAGACATAGAGAGAGAGACAGACAGAGAGAGAGCGAGAGAGAGAGAGAGGTAAGGAAGTGTGAGAGTTAAGAGGAGTGGCAGGTGTATACAAGGACAAAACACACCCCCACAGAGAACAGACAGGTTGGAAAACACGCCCTTATGCACACACTGTGTCGGTGTGCGTGCGTGTTTGTGTGCGTGAGTCCAGGTTCTCTGAGACTCTAAAAGTCCTGGGTGTGTCCATAAACTCTCAATAGTCCACGAATACAGCCTCATTCTCTCAGATCAGCTTACCCCCTCTCTCTTCTTTACACCCCTATGTGTCTAGTATCTATCTGTCTATGAAAGAACTCCAGTCTTGATTCTCTTTTTGCTCTCTCACATAAGCACACTCACGCATTCGCGTGCGCGCGCGCACACACACACACACACACGCACCAACTTGTGGTCTCTTCTTACATCTCTCTCGTTCTCCCTCATAATCTTTCGCTCACGGCCGTCTCTGTCACTCTCTCTCTCTCTCTCCTGCCTGGCCACACCCACCTGCTGCTCAAACACTTCCTGAAAGAGCCGCTGCCACAGACAGCTCGTGTGACAAGGAATACACACACACACACACACACACACACACACACACACACTTTATATGCTTTATATGTGACACTGGGCTATTTTATGCTGGTGTGTGTGTGCGGGAGAGAGAACATGTTCAGTTCTAATATGCTGAAGACATAAAACATTTCCCTCCATAGTGCTAAATAAGTTCTCACATAACAGCACATTCCAGGCCAGTTTAACTAAATATAAGAGGTTCTAGGGGTCTACTGTGTAACCACTGTAGGTGGAATAATGATAAAGACATTCTAACTGAATGAAACTGACTTAACAGAGTCTAGCTCCTGTTAATAACTGGATTTCTCATATCTGGATCACTGTGGAATTACAAGTTGATTAAATTCCAAAGACATGAATCTTGTATTGTACGTACCTGTCTTTTACATAAGAAGCTGAATCTTGGCCTTAAAATAAAGCAATGAGTCCCAGACCTGGTGCCTCTGCACTCGTGACCCAGCCAGCGAGTTGAGGTGTTTTAAATCAGACAAAAAACAAAAATGTGCAAAGTGTGGGGACCCCCTGTATAATTTTTTTTACAATAGGTTCTTACCACTCGTCTTTTCATTATTAACTCTCTCATTTTTAAAGCAAAATATTTGTTGATAGTCTTTTCTTCTATCAGTTTATCACTTAGTATTTTTTTTTATCAATGTCTTGACTTTTTAAACAATTTTGTCCACATGTGTGGTATGCCGGTTCTTTGCTACCATTGTTCTAGGTATCTATCTATCTATCTATCTATCTATCTATCTATCTATCTATCTATCTATCTATCTGTCTGTCTATCTATCTGTCTCTCTCTGTCTGTCTGTCAATCTATCTATCTATCTATCTATCTATCTATCTATCTATCTATCTATCTGTCCTCCTTTATTCTACTCTATTCCCTTATTACTGCAAGTAGTTACATGGCACTTCGGAAAAAATGCTTATCCATGGATGTGCTTGTCCACAAATCAGTGAGTGACATCATATATGTCCAAAAGTATCCCGTCATGCCTTCTAATGAGTGAAACTTGTAGGTGGTGGAGGCCTAGTGGGAAGGATACTTGCCTCTGGACCAAGAGGTTTGAATCCTACCTTCAGCATCCCACCACTGGGTTCCTGGGCAAGACCCTTAACCCTAAGTTGCTCCAGGCAGACTGTCCCCTGTAGTTAGGGAATGGAAGTCGCTTTGGATATAAAAGAACTGAGCTACATAATGGGACGCTGGGGCAGCTGTAGGCAAGGGGGGTTATAAAGCCCCCCAGCATCAGGCTGTGAGGCAGTGGAACTGCACTCTGATGGAGCTGTGATGGAGCTCCTTTGAGATGAACTGAAGAGAAGTATGTGATCCTAACCTAACTATCCAACATCAGTAACTGACTTCACTCATGCTGTCATAGTTGCATGCAATCAAATCCTCACAGCAATGTTCCTGTGACTGTAGCAAAGGGAGGGCAAAGTGTTCCAATTAATAAGCTTGATTTCGGAGGAAACATTGGGGCAGCACTTGTCCACAAACCTTTGGACATATATACGTAATTCCACTGTTAAGCGCTGACAGGTCATAAATAAACAGAAACAGAGTAGTGGGGAGTTATAAATATTTGAAAAGTCATGAATATGCTGGTTAGAAGAACACAGTTAGGAGAATGCGGGTGTGGTTCCTGATCTGCTGAAGCTTTCCAGCATTTGTTCAGGTCCTTCGGCAGCTCCTGATTTAATTTATTGCAGGATTGATTAGATAAACTAAGTACGATAACTGTAAACACTGCCCTTCCTCCAGGAAAGCACAGGAAACACACACACATATTAACCCACACTGTAGTGCTTTTTTTGTTTGTATGCAAAGGCATGTGAAAATGTTTTGACACCCCCTAGTGAAAATATGTGTAAATATGCACACATTCTTTATGAGAAACAAACTTAAATAAGGATTTTTTTCCTATTCATTTAACAGTGAGGCCAATTGGACAACGTCAATTTCCAATTGATCATTTCTAACTAATATTTTAATGTAACAATTAATACTGTGTATAAAAATGACACCAATAAACCTACCTGCCAAGGGTTAAAAATGCAAAACACACTTTGACCAAGTAGAAGGGTGCTAGGTGTTAGAGAGTGAGTTGGTAATAGGGTCCAACCGATATGTCTCTAAAATGGTCTGTGGATTCATCAATATTGGCAAATTCCCTGCTGATAAAACACTGATATTATTAAAGGCCTATTTGATATAAGCAGACAATACAGTGACTCAGATCCCTGAATTATTTGTCACAGAGGTCCAGGATAAACTGTCAAAAATCAATATAAACCACCCTCATGGTTAACAACAGTATGTAAAATGCATATTAACCTTCAGTAAGAGATAACCTTTACAAAACCATGTCAAGAGAACTAACAGAATACTAATAAGCAAATTAACAAACTGATGCTATTTATTTAAGATTAACCAAGAAAAGGGATTTTTTCAAAAGTTCTTAATTCATTTGCTGTAATGTTAAGAAAGTTAAGAAGTTGAGAAAGTGAAATTATTTATTGTAGAGCAACTTAGACTTGCTGATTGGAACACCTCATCTACAACACAAGCATAGTCATTTTACTTACTCTCTAAACCCACCAGTGAACCTACATGTGTCTTCTGAGCGTGTATGTGGAATGTTGATGATATAAAATAGGGCCAAAGCCAAATCAAATACATGCAGTACCCCTCCACCATTAATAGTGTTAGAATACAATTCAATCTATAATCATACTACAGTAAAACAATTTCTAAGGGATCAGGAAGTGAATTCATAATCATTTCATGCAATAACTCTCTGAGGGAACTTTTAGAGGCAGATACCTGGTTAAATTCACCACCACTGTGAACAATTCTGAATAATACTGCTGAAAGTTTGAAAAACGGAATTTCCTTGAGAACTGACACGGTTAAGCTAGTATTGCAAAGTTTGATTGAAAATATATTAGCTCATATCATCAGTTATTCACATTTTTAGTTTCTTATCACCAATTTCAATTATAAAAAGTTCATATCGGTCAGACCCTACTTGGAAGAGGGATACTAATGGATCAAAAATAAGGTTTGGAAAAGAGAAAGGTTTGAGTGAGTTAGGGTAACTTTAGCACCCATGTTTATGAGCTTACCAGGACTTGGGCCTGCGTCCTCTCATGATGGAGTGTGAACGCAGCCTGAGAGTGTGTATCCACGGTGTGTGTGCTCAGAGACTGCATGTATTCTAATGACAATGCATGTGAGGACTGTATTTCTATTGGAGGAGTTTCAGTAGTATCTTCCTTTCTAGTGGTCAGACTGTCAGTAGTATCGGATTTTGTACTGGTCAGACTGTCAGTAGTATCTGATACTTTAGTGGTTAGACTGTCAGTAGTATCTGGCTTTACAGTGGTCAGACTGTCAGTAGTTTCTGGCCTTCTGGTGGTCCGACTGTCAGTAGTATCTGGCTTTATAGTGGTCAGACTGTCAGTATCTGGCTTTATAGTGGTCAGATTGTCAGTAGTATCTGATTTTATAGTGGTCAGACTGTCAGTAGTATTGGATTTTGTACTGGTCAGACTGTCAGTAGTATCTGATACTATAGGGGTTAGACTGTCAGTAGTATCTGGCTTTACAGTGGTCAGACTGTCAGTGGCCTTTGCAGTGGTCACTCCTTTCCTTAACACAACCTCAGCTGCAGTGCCCACCTTTAAATCAGAGGTCATGACCTCAGATGGGGTCTTTATTTGCCGAAATTCTATGCTGAAGGCTATTGTGCTGGTTTCTGCACGAGTGTGTGAAACCCTGTGTTTGAGTGTGTTTGTGTCGCTGGGGTGTGTCTTCAGCCCGGGCTGCTCCTGACACATAGGAAAAGAGAGAGAGAGACGACGGGAGTAGATCACTTCTGTGGGTTTATTTTTTTCTTCCTTTAATTTCTCTTTGTTTTCCTTTTCAAAAGCAGACAAAAATGAAGCACGATTGCAAAGTTGACAACAGACGGAAGGTGGTAAGAAGTCGGAGAAACGGAGGGCATGCACAGTACTAAATAAACCAGTGCATTTACATGGCAGGAAAAAAAATATCAAAGGATCATCTTGAATGTAATCGTCCTTATAGCTAATGCACTTGGAGGCGGGCAAAACCTTGACTTTGTAATTTTCCACCAGTGACACAGGAGTAGTTTCATTAACAACAATGTTCTGGTAAAATCGACAACAGTCTGAGTTCACTCCAGCATGCACTTAGACACTGAAACACTGAAGACCTGAGCGAAGTGAGTGCTTGACAAGAGTTTAGAAAAAATTAATCTCTCCAATCAAGACATTTAATGTAATACAATCTGGTGTAGCTACAGAAATAATCATAGTAAGTCACAGTCTAGAAATAATGCAAAATAACACTGCTTTACAAAAGAAACATGCTATAAAAAACACTCAGAATGTCAAGTATTGCAGACTAGTTTTGTATTTAGTAAACAAGAGATAGCATGCAATTACATCAGTGAAAAATTACACTTGCAGATTTTCCCCGCTTAGAAATACAAGTAATGATACAATTTATTTAAAATTTGGGAAAAAAATATGTGAATCCAGCATGGAAATAAAATAACTTTAATTTTAAGTAAATAGTACTTAATAATTATTGTGGGGTTTTTTTTCTCTACTACTGGGAAGGAGGTGATCCATCCTACCCACCCAGAGAATGGGGACCATTATGCTCTCTTAAATCCAGCCAAGTATGGCTGTGGCATCACCAGGGATCAAGCTTGCACTTAAAACTTAACAGGGAAGTAACATAAGAATATATCATACATAATCACAGCAGCATATCATGTCACTGGATCCTGGCTAGCATGTTAGCTTGTGGCCAGTTTGTTATCTTGGGGCTTATCTTTCATAATGCTAAATCCTCCAGTAAATGGAAAGTCACATATTTAAGCCACTCTTTACACCCCAAATGTCAGTATGAGTGGTTTATTGGTTTGGTTTGAACAGTTTTGTAAAGTGCTTCAAATATTCAGTGATCTGGCTTACAAATTGGCAAATTGGCCAGAATCCAAGATAACATAGCCAATAGGAGACTATGGAAGATTTCAAATCTATTTCACAATAAGGCACTCTGAATTAATAGATGGCATACCGCTGAGAAAGTATTGCCCGACAAAAAACACGGGAAAAAAAACAGCGAAACGTGATGTTATAAGCTTATAGATTTCAATGTTTACTCAGTAATTCTCTGAGTTATAGTTCTCCCTGAGAAAGGGATTGGCTCCAAACCCCAAACCTGCGCTTCATACCAGTTTGGAGCATAAAAACCATGTAAATGCACTGACTGGAATACTGTAGTTCTAGAAAGGTCTAGGCGTGAGCTCTAGAAGCAGAGTTCTGGTTCTAGAAGAGTCGCTTAAAGAACAAGAGGTTCCGTCAAGAGAGCTCTAGAGCTAGGAGACCACGCACTTCTGCTGGCCTCTGGAGGGAGACTTGGAGAGTTCTCTAACGAATGGGGTATTGGTTACCAGCTCTTTGGGAGGAGACTGCGTTCGCACGGTTGCCACCGGACTAGGTTCAGCCTCCTGTGTGCTCGTTCCTGGGGCAGGTTCTACAGCCTAGAGAAACAAAAAGTGGAAGTTAAAGTTAACAGGTGAAAATGCTAATGAATGCAGCACTACTGGATCTTGATTAGGTTTTCCAGTGACCTGACAGGCTGATTTGGGATAAAGTATTCCTCAAATTCCCAAAGGCAACCTAAACTGAAAGGTCTAGAAGTTCACATCAGCATCAGGACACTCAACGCTGAAAGCTCTCAAATTGTATAAACTACATACACAGCAGATGGGTACTCAGATCTTCTGGGTTATCACTTAAACCTTCTTTCTACTGTTTAGACTTTATAGAATGTTGGCAAAAATCACTTTTGATAAAATGAGAAGCTAAAACTAACATTTTGTCGAAATACATGAGTATTTTGAATTTGCTGAGTGTGAAAAATCCCATTACTAGGAGGGTACTCATTTAAAGACAGGTGTAAAGTTACCTGTGGATCTGCTACTGTCCTGTCCTGCTCCGCAGACTTAGCCATCTCTCCATTCTCGGTGTCCTAGACAATAAGACACATTAGTCAGTATAAACTTCCACTGGCCTAAACAGTTACCGTCAAAAACATGAACACACCAGACTGAAAGTTTACTTTTCCAGCTTTGTGGCAATCTGATCTGAAGGTTTAATACAAAATAAAGTTACCGGATCTTAAGGGAAATTATATACATGTAAAAAGTATATATATCTTAAATCCCCCCATCAAGTGTTGGGCATACACAGAATATACACAGCAGCTCTCTTAGTCACTCTTATTCAAGAGAGAGGATAAGTAAGCAAAGGGGGATTTGTTTAACACCTTTTGGGCCTCCATGTTAATTAACATATATGGAATTTTGTAGTTGTGACACTTTCATTATTATTCTAAATTCCCAGTTTTTACTGATACTGTTGCTCCCGGGGAGTGAAAGTGCCTGTAAATGTTCATGAGCATGTGTGGCTTGTAGCTTTTACTCCAAGTCTCAAGTCCTTGCGGCAGCTGACAGAGGAAAAGAGAAGCTGCCCTTTGGCAGAAACATATGACTACAGCATCACCTAGAGGCGGAGAAGAGGAGGCATGCAGGCAAGCAAAACAAGCTAACAAACATGAACCGCAAAACTGGCTCAGGGAAACTATCAGTCCTGTCAGTTCAACACTTAAAGGGCCCATATCAAGAATTTAATTTTTTGTTGATTTAAAAAACATGTAAACATGAATAGTTTTAATCAGTGCAAGGATGCAAAGGCTAAAGTTGAATGAACAGAGTTCAGCCCATTCTGTACTTTGGCCCCGTTCATTACCATTGAAGCTGTAAGGAGTGTTGCTTTTGCACATTTCAGGCTGGTATCCTGATTTTCTGAAAAAGTATAATAGCCAATCAGAACAGAAGTCACATATCCATCTGTAATGTATGGTATTCCCCATCGGGGAACTATTCCTCGCAAAAAGGCTTTGGCCACTGCAGCGCTGTCTTGTTTGCCTGTGGAAAATTCTTCTACCCGTTTAGAGAACATGTCTACCAGTACTAGGCAGTAACTTTTGTGAACCAATTTTGCTGAATAGAGCTTATCACCTCTTAAAAGTGTGGTAACAAAAACTTTTCAGGATGAAAAAATATAACGCAGGATGAGAAATATAACACAGAAAAATTTAGAATATGGGCCCTTTAAAATCAGAATCAGAACTTTCTGAATAAAATAAAAAAATAGGGTTAAAAAGATCTATATAAAACAGAACAAAAGTAGTCCTCATGAAGACATGGCTATTAAGAGTGGCAGCGGTATCCATGTGCTGAAATGGCAGATCTGGGACGGAGTGAAGGAGGTGATGAAGAGTGAGGAAGACGAAGAGGAGTGCAAAGAAAGATCAAGTGAAGCAAAAAAGTGTAAAAGAGTCCCCATATATGCACATACATATATGCAGTGTCTGTTTTTACAGTGAGGGATCCAGGGGTTTATGTGGTTATTTGTGTGAAGCTCTAGTTGGGACCAATGTGATGATGTAATATCATCCTACCAAATTAATCAAATACCTCAAAATCAATCCTTCATAATATGCCATGAAATACAGAGAAATTGACAAATTAGGTAAGTCAGGCCTTAACTGGAGTCAGAGAAAATACTGTGCTGTAGTGACTTTACCTTCTTGATGATTAAACAAAAATTAAAATTAACATCTGACTCTGCATGTCAACATGTTATTTTACATCAGAGCTTGTATGTTAACGTGCTGGTTTACATCTGAGTTAGAGGTCAACATGTGTCAGGTTACACCGGAGTTCGTTTTTTTTTTTTTCTATGCAAAATGAGTTGTGATGTATTGGAGTTCAGATGTAAACTAACACGCTGACGCATTAATTTAGGCATCCTGAATACAAAAGGTTAAATCATGCCAGCACAACATTTTCCACAAAGCCCAGACATAGTTAAGGCACAGCCCATTGAAATTTTACCATCAATCTATGTAACAACATTACAATTATTTGCAATTAAAAGTGAATTCTCATGTTAAATCTGATATTTTATCATGGTGAAGCTGGCTCTGTCAAATTCTGTGAAATATTACTGCTCAATTCGATTTGCCTTTAATGTGTAACATGCAAGGCGATGAAAACAGCAGGATGGAAAAGTATGAAGAAAAGAACTCCATGAAGAAGATCGGGAGGAAAGTGAAAAATGGATGGACGAGAAGAAACAAGGTGGAAAGAGAGGAAGAAATGTCTCTTTTTTCCTCTACGAACGTCCTTTTACCTCCACGGTACGACTGGTCAGAGTTTCACCGCCCGCAGAGTAAGAAGATATTCCATGCCCTTCAACTTCTGCTCTAGCATCCACATACTCATCATCATCTTCATCATCATTGTCTTCCTCCTCTCTCACATCCACAAATACTTCCTCCTCCTCCTCCTCCTCCTCCTCCTCCTCGTTCCCGGGCTGCTGTTTGGTCATGTTAAACACACACATGCGCTCGTCACTAGGCACATTCCTGCTTACTGCAACAGTTATAAAACACAGCCACACACAGTTGTGAGCTTCAGTGCATTTTGATTTAGAATAACTGGATTAAATCTGACCTTATGTAATAATGTTGCTAAACAAGGGGCATAATACAGTCTTTGTGTTCCGGACTGAGCGTTAAAATAACCCAACAAACCTCTAATAATACCTATTTCCAGAATTCAAGAGATACACAAATTCCCATTGTGTATACTTTATTTGTGCAGTTCTGTATTAGTGAACGCTGCCCATCTAACCCAGTCTTTTCAGAACTTTTGCATAATTCAATTCAGTGACATAAACATAAATGACAACATCCAATGTTTTGGTGTGAAGAGGCTCATAGTAGAGAAAATGACTGGATTTTCTTACAGTGGTGGCAAATGGAACCAGGGGTCACCATTTATAAAGCACAAATGTATCCATTTTATTGACTATCCAACCCACCATCTTAGTCATCTGAGTTTTACTACAACCCCAAATCAGAAAAAGTTAGTAGTGATTTCTAAATTTACTCTGACTTGTATTTCATTGCAGACAATATGAACACAAAATATATCATTCAGACCTGCAACACAATCTAAAAAGGTTGGGACAGGAGCAATTTAGGGCTAGTAATGAGGTAAACTGGTTAAATAATGATGTGATTTGAAACAGTTGATGTCAATAGGTGATTGTAATTATGATTTGGTATAAAAGCAGCATCCAAGAAAGGTCCAGTTTACCAACAATTACATGAGAAAATTATTGAAATGTGCAAAAACAATGTTCCTCAAAGAAAGATAGGAAGAGATTTGGATATTTCACCTTCAACAGTGCATAACATAAATAAAAGATTCAAGGAATCTAGAGGAATTTCAGTGCATAAAGGACAAGGGCGCAAGCCTAAGCTGAACAACCGTGATCTTCGACCCCCCAGGCCGCACTGCATCAAGAATCGTCATTCATCTAGAAGCGATATGACCACATGGGCTCAGGACTAATTTGGCAAACCTTTGTCAAGTACCACAATACGCAGTTACATCCACAAATGCCAGTTAGAACTGTACTGTGCCAAAAGGAAGCCCTATGCTAACAGTGTCCAGAAGTGCCGTCGACTTCTCTGGGCTTGGAGGCATCTGGGATGGACCATCACACAGTGGAAACATGTACTGTGGTCAGATGAATCAGTATTTCAGGTATTTTTTGGGAGAAATGGACTCTGTGTGCTCCGGACTAAAGAAGAAAAGGATTATCCAGACTGTTACCAGCAACAAGTCCAAAAACCAGGGTCTGTCATGGTATGGGGTTGTGTCAGTGCCCTTGGCAACGGTAACTTGCACTTCTGTGATGGCACCATTAATGCTGAAAAGTACATAGAGATTTTGGAGTGTTGTGAAAAGGAATGGCAACATTACAAATTGGTAAATGCTTTACTGTTCCAACTTTTTTTTTTTAAATGTGTTGCAAGAACCAAAATTGGAATATGTGTTTATTTGGAAAAAAACAATAAAATTCATGAGGAACACATTACGTAATGTGCTGTTGTATTCTTTTCAATGTAATACCGGTCAAAGATAATTTAACAAAGTACTGTTTTCAGTTTGATTTTAATTTAACATCCCGTCCCAACCTTTTCTGAGTTGAGGTTGTAGTAGTTATTGGAGGGGCTATTTTGCCGTATAACGCCCTGGATGTACCCCTCCACCATGATTATTGTTTACATGTTTTTTAGGCCAAATCTTCTCAAAACAGTATTCACAACCATTACATGTAATAACTTTCTGCAAGGGAGCTTTTAGAGAAAGACGTCTGGTTCCATTTACCACCACTGTGAACAATTTATCTAGAAGCGTAGAAGAGCATTTCACACTGAACACACTCAGAATCACTTACTTTACATCTTAACTGTTGAAAAGTAATGCAGCATCACAGGCAATAGAAACTACTTCACTTTTAATGTGGTGCAGGGAAGGAAGACCAAAGTGTTCCAAAAGTAATCGGATTACATTTTTATGTAAAAGATTATGCCACTGATTCTATTTTCAGTCACATAGTTTGTGTGTGTGTGAATAAGTGTGTGTGTGTTTGTGTGATGTAACCTGTGTGTGAGCTGAAGACTGGTTGGTCTTCTCTGCAGCCCAGCTTAGTCTCTGCTCTGGACTAGACTCCTCTATAGTCATCAGCACAGCTCCAGTTCCACTCAGGACATTGTCCTTCATATGTACAATCTCAATCTGACCATGACCCAGACAGCTGTCCTAAACACACACACACACACATAACATAACAGGCAGCATAAACAGGTTTTTCTTTAGAATTGATATACGTAAATGATGTCTGTTCATGTTCACTCCTTATAACTGTGTGGGCTGAATAGGTGGATATGTGTACATGTGTTGTTTTTCGTGATGTCACAAAAACAACAAATTAAAATGAGCTGTTTTTGAAGCTTAGTTGCCATGTATGGACTGTATGGACAGAGTACATGATATGTTTTAAAAGTTTTACATTGTTTACAACTATATCATATACAAAACGGTTTTCCATGATTTGAAGGGTACTCCACTTTTATTTTGTGTTCGTTGTGTAGGGAAACAGCATATTTTGGATGCATTTCCAGCTGGTAACTAATGCGGCATGCTGTTTTATACTACTATACTGCTGCAATTATTCAGCAAAATAATAACGTGATTATCCTTATTCATGCATTTGAAATAATTGTTGGTTTGTTTTTTTTTTGCTTTTGGACAATTTTCTCTCCAGCCTAGTCAATGCCAAATTCCCACCTGAGAGGCTGAGGGCTTGCATGTGAAATCATGAGTCATGTGAAGGTCTAAGACAACTTTTTTTGTAGTCTCACAATGTTCCTGGGCTCAACACGCTTGGAGGAGAGCACTAACTGTTAATTCAGTTACATTACCCGCCCAGTGAGAGTGAAGATAATTGTGCTCTTTTGGACCCCAGGCCATGGATGCCTGCTATTTTCACTCTCTTCACTCCCTGCCTGGAAGTCAACTACATTACAACAGTCAAGTACCTGATGAATATGTGTAGCTGTTCTAGCTGTGGAACACCCAGGTACCTGCACTTCCTCTTCAGCGATGGTCGGGGGGACACTTAGAGTGGGTTTCTCACACACTGCAGCAGAGTCCACTACCACCACTGTGTGCTCCAGGACCAACTAATACAAGAGGGAGAACAGTGTCACTTTCATTATAATCACTGGGGAGATTTACTGTTCATTCTACGTGTCTTCTGTCCCTGATTAAATGTAACAGTGAGTCATGCAGAGTCAGAAACCGTTGAGTTAGAGCTGAGGCCAGTGTGTGATGATACAGGCATGCATTTAGCACCATGCTGTTGATGGAAAAATAATGGTAATTAAAAAAACAAAAACATTCACAACAGCTCTGAACCATTCTGACTGACAAGCGTCTCTGGAATTGAGCATTTCACCTTAATGAATTACTTTTTTACATCTTAATCATTTAATTATGTTTACATTTTGGGATAACAGTGGCATTTTACTGTTTTTGTATCTCTATGATTGTTCTTTTAAAGTTCATATCCCAGCAGCATTTAGCCACAGTCCTGTGCAGACAAGTTGCAAAAAAGCCTGGAGTACAAACTACTCTGTGTCTGTGTATGTGTGTGTGTATGTGTGTGAGTGTGCATGTGTGTGTATGTGTGAGTGTACCTGTTCTAGCTCTAGTAGCCGGTTCAGCAGTAACTCAGCGCTCTTGAACACATTGAGTTTGTTTTCTGTTCCATCAGGTAAACACAGACCAGTCTTGCAGCTCTGCAGCTCGGCAACCGTCCGCTTCATCAGCTCAATTCTGCCTTCAGCAGCCTGAGGATGCACATACATGCACATACACACACACACGCAC
>JBBPCX010000154.1:21989590-22004004 GCA_037974365.1 Hydrocynus forskahlii
AGAGAGAGAGAGAGAGAGAGAGAGAGAGAGACAGTGCTGGAGGTTATTTGGCTTTTTTTGAGCATTGCAACACTGAACCTTCTCATGCCTCTGTAGGAGGCCTCACAATAGAAATGATGAGAGAGAGTGTGTGTGAGAGAGAGAGAGAGAGAGAGAGAGAGACAGAGAGAGAGAGAGAGAGAGGGAGAGATTCCTTTGAGATAAAAGAGGTAACATGAAGAAGAGTGAATGTGTGTTTGAGTTAAGTAGACTGGAGGGAAACAGAAAAATAAACTGCAACTACAGGAGAGTCAGAGAAACCCATGAAGATTCTCTGGCAGTGCCACTCAGACAATAAAAAGCAAGGGGCTGCATCTGGCACTCAGCCTGGAGTCAGAATAACGGCCACTCGAGTGTGCTCTATTCAAACAAAACAGTCCCTGAGTCCAGGCCCATTACTGCGTCTTTTAAACCATGAAACGTAAAACTAACTGTCTGGCACACACCACAGAGAGAAACAGTCCAGTGGATCTCAACTGTATGGTCCTACACCTCCTGCTCAGTCAAGATGCACAAAAAAGAGTGTTAAAGAGCCCACACTCTGCATTTTTTTGCATTTAATTTTTCACCTGCATTTCACTTATTTTTAAAGTCTATTCCCACCAGGTAAAGGAAAACAACCCATGGTTTTGGGCCTCCTTCCGTTTCTGGCTGCAGCACGTGAAAGATGTAACTTTCTGCCTTGAAATAATAACGTTTTCTCAAACTATAGATTTTTGTATCTTGTATCTAGGTATTTTGAGCTATTAAGATAAGATTATGACACAGAATATTGAAATACGTTTTTCTATGATCATGTCTGTTGGCACAGATGACAGTTTACAGTTTCAGTTAGAAACAGAGCACTGTGAGGACACAACACACACGCACACACACACACACACACACACACACACACACATGTGCACACACACAACCAGCCTCCACTCCCTCGTTAGCACCATCACCCCTAGCAACCCTGAAAGGGGTGAACGTGGACAAATGAGTGAAGGAACTGTAATGAGTGACCTATTAAATGACTTAACTCTTTTATACAAAAGGCATGAGTTCAGTTTCTGTATTGGTATTGGGAAAGCAAAAGTGTCTTCTGTATTTTACCAGATTAACCAAAAAATGAGATGATTATGCCAAAAGCAGCAAAAAAGAGCACAGCGCACCAAACACAATAACACAGAAATAATCTGCACACACTTTATTTACCACTTAAAGCTAATAGGATTAATTAGCAAGTAAAAACTCTATTACAATATTAAATAATAGAAGGAGCTGAGGAGGGCATACTTCTATTTTAAGGAAATGCAAGAATTGTCCATACTGGGAACACTGAAGTGACGACTAAACAGAACACACTTTTTTCAGTGTATTATGAGTATGGGCTCAAATTATAGACCAGGGCTGTGAAATACTATATAAAATGTATCAACTGTTATTGCAGTTTTTCCTGTTGCAATTTTTACACTGAAAAAAGTTATTACACTGAAATATTATTATTACAAACAAGTTCTCTAACCAATAACTAAAAAGGTTTTAAGGTTCAGATATACATTGTGAGGTGCTGTATATTGCAATTCCAATATGTAGCAATATACTTGCTATTTAATGTTTGGGCAATATGACAATATGTTGTAATATGATCATTTAAGTGGACATTGTGTATGGCTACTTCTAGAACACTGAACATCCGGAAGACCAATTACAGAGCACCTGTAAACAACAGCAACCAGGGTATGGTAACTGCATTAAGTGCATGGTAAAAAGTATCTGATTAATAATAATATACAAATTAATAAATTACGACATTTATTAATTTGAAATTTTACCAGGTTAAGAGCTCCGGTTTTTCACCAAAAGACATGCACGTGAGATGAATAGGAGATACCTAATTTGGAGTGATTGTGTGTAAGAGTGTGAGCAACTGTGTGTGTCCTGTGACGGACTGGCAAACTGTCCAAAGTGTTTCTCATTCTGCCCTAAGACTGCAGCCCCCATGACCCTGGGTGGGATAGGTGACTCAGATAATTATTTTTCCAATTATTAGATTTTTTCTCTGTGTTTAGGCTGTCCTGAAACTTTCAACTGCAACAGATCTACAAATGTTTTACACCATCCCAAACCCTATTTTGACATTAAACATGACTCACAATTTACTTTAGGAATGCAGTGGCTCATAACAGGCCCAAGATTAAAGGGGTACTTTGCTGTTTTTTGGGTTTGGCTCTTTGTGCATGCAGTTTCCCTCTCAAAGCTCAAAACAGTGGGGAGAGACTATCATTATGAATACTTGTGAAAAGCCTGTCTCATTTATGAAGCTTCATGATGCCTGTCTAACAAATAATGGAAGTTTCCACCAGGTGAAAAAAGTGTTTTTTTGCCAGTTTCTGGCAGTGTGTCAAATATGGGCTTATGTTTATGTTTTTTATTTTTATATTTTTTTCATTTTTTTCCTTAATGAGTGTTCCCGTTCCTTTTTAAAAAGCAATGATCTTTCATTATTTTGCTTCTATGCAAAAATCATGCTGCACTGGCCATATGATTACAGAGTTGTGCCTTGCAAGAACGTTCTTAGTAGATAACGGCTAGTCTACTCCCCTCGAAGTACCTGTAAAAAGTGTCTTTTTAGTAAATCTGCCTCATGTATGTCATAGCCTTTCTCAAATGCAGCCCTGCTGTTTTCTGGTCCATTTCATCTGTCCCTTCTGTCCCCATTATGATGCCCATTTCTGCAGCACTGCAGATGTAAAAGGTTTCGAATGGAGACTGGACCCACCTGGAGCTGTTTAGTGCTGGGTGTGTGTTCCAGCGCTGACAGCAGAGTCACAGCAGCCACGAGCCACTCCCTGACCCCCTGCAGCTCCGCACGTACCTTCTCCCTCTCCTCCATCTCTGCCTGCGTTGCCTTACGACCCTGCACACTCCGCTCCTTCAGGCTGCAGGACATACAGGTCAAATTTAATTCAGATTTTACTGGAGTCTGGTGGAGTTTGCCCTTCTGTGCTGGTAAAGTAGTTCTCCAAGATCCCTAAAAAACATCTAAGACTAGCTAAAATGAGCAAAACAAGCAAATAAGAAACAAAAAAAAATCCAGCACAACCAAGTCTGCACTCTACAATTTTATGAATGTGCTTGTTTGCTCACTCTGGAATGTAACACTGGGGAGGGCTGGTCCAGAGTCGACCCACTTTTCCCTGCATGTTCAGTGAGGCGAAAAATTATGTGGAATACATTGGCGAGACATGGAAAGCAATTCTACATTCTCCAAGCAGTGTATCCTATACTGTATTAGTGTGACAGCTGGGGTGGTGTTAACATTTTGTGGTAAATGCATCATTAGAAATTGACCTAAGTTACTTGTCATAAAGTCTAAATGTAAAACTTTCTCAAAACTATGGTAAAACAATGCCCCAGGCATCAAGCAGCATATTTATAACCATTTCACGTAATGCTTCAAGAAACACATCTAGGTCCATTTACCACCACTGTTAACAATTTTGATCTTCTAGAAAAACTCTAGAACCGCCTCTAGTGCTTCCCTTGCTTTAACACACCCTCAGCAGCTCCAGTGAGGGGGATCTTAATGAGCTAAATATTCAGATAAGGTCTGTTAGGGGCAGTGATAGTGAAAATGTGCATATCAGCAAAGTAATTACATGGAAATTCTGACAAATGGAAGAAAAGGAAGAAGTTCAGACAGGCGGAGATACTGTCCACTAGACATACAGGCATGAAAATGAGCTGATCGTTGACCTCTGACCTGCAATAGCGCTTTTGCATGGTTTGCAGCTCCTGGCACAGTGGAATGGGTGGGGCTTGCTCCAATTCTGAGGGGACACCTAGTAGTCTCGCCACTCGCAGTTCCAGTGCGGATAATGATCGGTGCTGGCAGTCCAAGGTGTCCTGGTATTGCGACCAAAACTGCAGCAGCTCCTGCAGCTCCTCCCCTGTAGCCTTTCCTCTGTTGAGCTCTGGCAAGTCAGCCTCCATCTGCTCTAATACCTTGGATGCTTGTTCCATCTGCAACACAGGTGAAATCATTCCAACAGAATGATTCAAATCAACAACAGAAACGGTTCAAATCAGAGCCCTAATTTCCCTTAAAACTGTGGTTCACTAGACAGGGGGTTTCCAGATTGCTCCTGAACTAGTACAATCTTCTGTTCCTTAATGTGTACCACAGCTCAGTCCACAGGTACACATGAACATAGTAACATAGATCTCTTAAACTTTGGTAAATTTACATTTCACATATTTCACGAGCTGTGATGTAATGTGACCTACACTTCTTGTGATTCCTATCCATTCCTCTCCTTTCTGCTCCAGGTGTGCTTGCAGATTTCTGGTGCATCGCTGCAGTTTAGCCACTTGGCCCCAGAGGGCACTCGTGGCATCCTCTCTGTTAGCACGGCAACCAGGCACCAGACACCATTCTCTCAGTTCTTCCAGCCTGCCAGGCAAGGCTTCAACATCCCCAACCAGAGTCTGAACAGAAGACAAGTGAAAACTCATGTCTTCTTCTAGACTTCGCTCAAACACAACGCAGTGTTGTTTTTTCCTTACCTTAATATTTTCCTGTTGGTCAGCGCAGTTCTTCTGAGATGTGATTCTTTTCGAAATGACATCAGCCAGAGTCGTTTCTAAGTCCCTAACTCTCTGGCATAACTCTTCATAACGTGTACGGATGGTTCTCTGGCAGTTAACACATCTGTGGGAGGACAGTGACCGTACAGAAAAGCAAAAATGTTACTTACACTCTTAAAAATACAGGTGACAAAAAGGGTTCTTTGTGCACGGCTATAGAAAAAAACTTTCATTTTCCTAAATACATTCTTTCAAATCTCTTTCTAAAGCATGGCTCTTCATGGTTCTCAAACTGGTAACGAACATTTGCAGATCACAAATCTCTTCACAGTCACAAATCTCTTTTTCAAACATGGTTCCTAAAGGACATTTCCAATCCAATTTTTTTTAAACATTTTTCATTGGAGAACAATTTTGTTAGGTGAAATGTGAGTGTGAAGAACCTTTTAAAATTTCTCTATAAACTGTATAAGCTCTAGAAATAATCTTTAAACTGTTATAATATCATTACAATATGCGAAAGTTCTTTAAAGAAGATTGATAAACTTGCCCATGAAGAAACAGATTTTGTCATTTGAAAATTTGTACCTCTGTGAATCTTCTAGCACGAGCTGAGATTGGGCCTTAAGGGTGGACTCTCTCACCACCAGGTGACTTAGAATCCCAACATGAACTCGTTCTGTTTTCTGTTTGGAGAAAATGGGGTGGAAGGGGGCAAAAGTCTGAATTTGGCTGATGTGGGACTGGAACGTTATGTCCAACGTTGACAAGGCCTGTTGGATGTCCTTTAGCTTTTCTGAACAGGTCCTGGCTGAGCAGACGGATGGGAGGAGAACTGACTCAGCTTCCTGGAGGAATTGGACGGTACTGGTGACCTCAGTGGAATAATTTTTCAACAGCTTCTTTGCTTCTGATAGATTGTCCTAGGAAGAGTAAAGCATGTCAAATCCATTCAAAAACAGACTTGTTTTCTTTATCAACATTTCTTTTGCGATAGGGTAAAAAAAAACACAGAGAAGTGTGTAGTACATGTCCTTTAAATAGAGATTGGTTTGCTATTTGGCCTTGTGCTAAACAGGTCTTACTTACCAGTCTTTGGTTACAGTTGTCTAAGACAGTGTTGGCCAAGTCTGCAAGATGTTTTGAGGTCTGAGATGTTTGTTTGTGTCCGTCTCCTTGTTTATTTTCCAGAACTTCTAGAACCCGCATTCTAGCCTCAATGTTCTTCCTAAAATTAATTAGTCTTCTAAGTTCTTTGTCAATGGCTCCTTGCTTAGGCTCCACCTTACAAGGCTTCTCCAGTACCTGATTTGCCTCTTTGAGGAAATCTTCCACTACTCTTTGTTCTGAGGGATAATGTACACCTTTTAGAATATCCCATTCCACTATTTGAAGGTTATTTTCAATAGCTATCTCGCAAGTGTTCAGAATGTCAAGGTTTTGTTTGAGTCTCTTTCGTTCATCAGTTATCTGAGATGGGTACAGGTCTGGGGAGATGTTCTCGAGTTCATCTGATGCTTCCTTGCACAGAGGTTTGATGAAAAGGATCTGGGTAGGAACAGCTTGACAAGTTTTATAGCGTTCCTCTTTGTCAATGCTTTCATCTCTGGTCTTTGGAACTTGGACTTCTATATTTTCTCGTAGATCCTCCACATGCTGTCTGAGGCTGAGGAACCTTTCATGGCTTTGAGCTTTAATATCCAAGGCCTTCATTTTATGGTGCACTTCAGATGCAACACATAGCAGCTCTCTCCTCTTGTCTTCTGCACATGGATTCACAAGCTCCACCTGGCACTTCTGCTCTACAATCGTGTGTTTGAAAGGCTCAAGAGCTGCCAGCGAGTCCTTAGTAACTGGGAATGTATACCCTTTCACATCCACCATTATTTGTCTCAGGCTCTTCTCTATAGAAGTTATCTTCTTCTGAGAGGAATCCTGGTTTTGCAAGAGATTTGTTATCTCCTGGATGCCAGCTTTCTCATAATTGATCATTTCCTTTATGTCTTCTTGAAGCTTTGTGAGAATCCCATTCAGCCACACATTCTCTGAAATGCTAAGCTCTGAAGCAATGTCTTTACTCTTCATTAGCAAAGCCTCTGTGACTGCTGATTGCTTTTCTGCCTCCCCAATAATATCCTGACTCTGCTTTAACCTCCGATCAAGATCTGCTGCACTCAAGCTTTGGAAATCCTCTCTTCTCAGAGCCTCCATCTGGAGGTGCCCCAGAATCCAAGAAGCCACATCTGCTATGTGCTCTGATATCTTCTCCCGAGTTTGAAGACTTGCCTCCATCTCCTCCATGGCATTGTCTAGTTTCTTTGCTGTTGACTTGGACAGACCCTTCAATTCCTCCAAAAATGAAGCTACCATAGAAATGTCAGTTTCATCAAGCTCAGGTATCAATTCTGCTACTTCCTCAGTCAGAACTTCTAACTGGGTCTGCTTCAGTCTCATCTCTGATTGTAGCTTCTTTAAGTCCTTGATCTGCTGATGGACCTTCTCTGGAAGTAGGGACACTTTCCTTTTCCTACCATCAATGTCACATTCGGTTTGCTTGGCCCAAGCAAGGGCATCAGTTATTACTTTGACAATTTTACCCATGGTTGGGTTGCTGCTTGCTGGGACTGAAGAAGCCAACTTCTCACTGACTAAATCTAGCTTATCTTTGATACTCTGAAGACCCTGTTCTATACGGCATGTCTCTGTTTTGAAGTTACATCCTCTTGAGAGGGCGTCAGAGCTTTGTTGGAGATGGAAATACCTTTGCTGTGCAGCCATGAGGTCAGCACCAAGTTCGATCATATCTTCAACCCTCTTGCTGTTCCAAACAGCAGAAGACATCCTAAATGGTCCCAAGATTTTATGAAGGTTCCCCAAATGTTCCATTAAGGCCTCAATGTCCTGTAGAAGGGTGAAACTTTCTTTTGTATATGCACTGACTTTATGTAACGGTTTTTCCACAGATCTCTCCAGTGCCCTCCATTCACACTGCATCATGTTCACTTGGGCTCGTGCTGCAGCTCTCTCAGGAAGGCTGAGGTAAGGCGATAGCTGGGAATGTGTCTGAATTAGTTCCCCCAGAACAGTTCTCTCCTGCTCCATAGTTCTCAGGAAGGAGCGTAGTCTCTGCTCCTCAACGAAGCTGCTTTCAACTGGACATCTTTAGATATGGAATATAGAAATAACATGACAATCATGGAATTATGCTAAATACAATTATATTATTGCAATTATTTTAAGGAAAACACACTTTAAATTGGCTTAATCACAGCCCATAAAACCCATCTACAATACTCACATCCTCAAGGCCTCCAGCTCAGCTGATAATTTCTCAAAAGTAGCTTTGACCTTTTGTGTTTGTCTTTCATAATCAATAACTAGCTGCAACTCTGCCTCCTTGGAGTGGACAGTGCCAACTGCATCCCATAATGCTGCCGTCCACTGGCAGCTCAATCGCTGCATAGCTTCAGGGTCATAGTCTGAGCCATTGGCAACAATGCTATAATCACCGTTAGTGTGGTCTTGCTTTGAGATTGAAGAGACCTGTTTCTGGGCACTCTGTCTACAATGCTATAAACACATAAAATAATCAAGTTAAAAACAAGCCATAGATGAAGGTTAAAAAGCATCAGTGTACAGAACTTGAAGAAAATGCAAACTCTTTAGAAGATAAGTTACCCTGATAACATACCTCAGCCTCCTCCACTTGTTTGGCCATGTCGGTAGGGTTGAGCACAGCTGAGAGGTTGCGACAACTCAGTATTCGGATCACCAGTCTGTTTAACTGTGCCTCAAGGTCAGTTACTGAAGTGTCCAGAATATTCAAAAGGTCTTCACGAGGCCTGCTCTGTGGTCACAAAAACATGAATGGATGAAATAGATAAGCCTTTTGTCTGATTCTGATTCTCTCATTTAGATTTGTGGCTTCTATTACTAAGCAAGATTACAGCGTAAAAACATAATTTCACAGAACGAAAGTACCATCTCGTTGAACTGGCTAATTAACTGATTAAAGTAAAGTAATTCTCAACATTACCTCAATCAGGATGCTATTTGGTCCCATCTTGGACATCTTTTTAATCTCAGTGAAAATATCCATCATTGTGGGACCCATTGGCTCTTCCTCTTCTGACACCTCTGTCTGCCTTTCATTATCCCTTGCAATTGGGATATCTTGAACAAGGCCCTCAGGCTGATCTACATCCTGCACCAATGCCTATGACAAAACCAGACAAATTAAACTTAGTCCAATATGGGAAATATATTGTGATTACTGAAAGTGGCAGCATCAAACATGAAGGGCAGGCTCAACTGAAGTTTAACCAGAAATCTGAGGCATCTATTGCCTTTAGGCAGTGTCTGAAAATGTCACAAATAGTACTACACAAGCCCTTGCTCTGAAAATGTATCATCCTAGCAAATTACAGCCATGGCCATTTCTTGGCTGATAGTACAAAGGTGGGATGTCTGGTATTCTGTAAGTGATCTCTGTGCTAAAAAGAGATGGCAATGTTACAGCAATCTGAGAAGGTGACATGTCCAGCAAAACAGGATAAGTGAGATATCCTAAAAAGCATCTAGTGCTATGTATTGGTACTTTAATTATTTAAAGAAGTAACTACGCATGGAAGGGATACCCCGATCCAGTCTTTTAGCCTGGTGCATGGGTAATTTACATAAGATTTGATTAATACTATAGAATATCTTTGTGTTTAGTCTAGTATGCAGTTATGGACTGATATGTTTTACTATAATTGTGAAGTACCAAACAGCACCAAATTGACCAAACAGTGATAAAAGTACAACTGATTAATTGTGGTTACTGTTTTCATTGCAAGATTCACTAACAACTGAGCAAATATAGTTGACTGAATATAGACACACTTGAATGAATGGTAAGATTTGAGGGTGAGTTTCAGTTGTAGATGTTATGCTGGAACAGTGCTGCGGGTTATGTGAAATGGTGCTTTATTACAGTCAGATGTAATTTATTACAGTCAGACGTAATTACTGCTGTCATAATCTCAGAATAGTGCCTAAAGTAAAAAGTATTACAGAAGACAAGCAAAACAGTAGTAATGTTTCTAGGCAGCCAGCTACTTTGCTAGTTACATTCTTCATTTTGGCTTAAATGTCAGTATAAGGAAAATTATTGACCAAAGTAAACCCATGCCAGAAATCATTCACCTTTTTGTCACATGGCCAAACCCATCACAAAAATCAAGCTGAACAGAATATCATGCAGCAAAGGCCAGAGCTCCTTGGCAGACATTTCTTTGGCAACATACATGCAACTGCCAGTTACCTGATCGAAGCTACCACTTTCAGGCTGCATCAAGATCTCTGTGGATCCCACATCAGCAGAGAAGAGCAATTTCTCAGACTGTTCCTGATTGCTGATTAACTTTTCTTCAATACTCTCTTCATCCTCTTGTTTGCTAAGTATTTGAACCTTGATCTCCTCACTTTTTGCTTTGCTCCTTGTTGGAGGACTTGGTTTGACCAGGGGTTCTTCAGGCGCTGGAGTCATTTCAAGATCAGCTTTATCTTTTTTCTGCCTAAGTGGTGGGGCAGGTTTAGCCTGAGGCTCTTCAGGTTCTGCAGACACTTTCTCACTCTCAGCTCGGCTATCATTTCTTCTTAATGGTGGTGTTGGTTTAATGATACTCTCATGTTGCTGGAACTTGTCACTTTCAATTTTGCTACTTCTCCTTCTAGATGGAGGGGAGGGTTTCACCAATGCCTCTTCTATTTCTTCAAGTTTGGAAATGACTGAAATTTCACTTTCAGCTCGACTCACTTTTCTTCTTACTGGTGGGGTTGGCTTTACAAGGAACTCCTCAAAAGCTCTCTCTTGAGTCATTATCTTCTCCAGATCAGTGCATCCAGAAACTTTGCTAGCAATTTCTAGAGACATTGCATCACCCACATTTCTACTGTCTCTCCTTCTTGTCGGAGGTGTGGGTTTCACCAAAGCTTCCGTTTCTTTGGTGTTTGAAACCACAGAAATAGCATCAATCTCAACATGACTTGCTTTTCGTCTCACTGGTGGAGTTGGTTTTACAAGAGGCTCCTCACAAGTTACGTCTTCAACAGTTTTCTCTAGTTTAGTTCCAGGAAGCATCTTCTCATCTGCTTTATCCTTTTGTCTTCTAGATGGTGGCTTCGGATAGGTCTCCAGATCAAGTGAAAATCTTCTCTCCTCTTCCCTCTCTTTTCGTCTTCTTGCTGGTGGAGTTGGCTGAGAATCAAGGTCAAGGGAAAACCTATCAGCACCTAACTTGTCCTTGCGCCTTCTGTTTGGTGGAGTGGGAAGAATTTTGGATTGATGATCCTGGCTCGAGATGATAGAAAGAATGTTTGCGACCTCCGATTGGTCCTCCGAAGTGAGTGACCCCCTGTCGCCTTCCCTCTGTCGCCTGGTTGGTGGAGTAGGTTTTGTATGAGCCTCCACTCTTGAGGAATTGTCATCTAGTGCTGTACCGATTGTCTCGTCAACACCTGCCCACATTTTGTGCACTTCCTCCACTGACCTGTCCTCTGTGTCGAGAGAATCTCGTTTTTGTCTAGGCGGTGGAGCTGGTACTGCCTTTTGCTCCTCAGCTTTGGGTGCCATTCTCCTGTTGGCTGCATTTTCAAGCGTTTCTTCCTCAGATTCACCTTTTTCTGGAACTACAGGTTCAGATTCCTCTGTATCTATGTCACCAGGCTCTCTTGCAGGTGTATCCAGTGATGTTGTCTCTGTAGTTGGTTCTCGGTGTATCTGAATGCCTTCTCTTTGGTCCAGAATAATATACCTTCTTTGAATCTCTCGAGGGCCATTATCAGTCCATTCCTCCAAACCAAGCTGCTCCAATCCTCTACGGGCTTCCTGTGGGCCATTGTCTATTGTCCAGTTTCCCTCATGCTGAGTGGTATTTGGTCCATTGTTAGTAGTCAGTGTTCCAACAGCTCTTCCAGAAGCTGTGGTCTCTTGGATTTGAGCTATTTCTGTAGAGAATTCTGAATTTGCATCAACAATCTGCTCAGTGGGTTGCAATTCAGTGACTGTTAACACATTATTAGTAATTCCTTGGTCTTGTTCACCCAGGCAGATATTACTATCCTTTGAAACGTCCTCTTGTGCTGCCTGTGATTCCTTATCTTCATGAATGTCATTATCCAAGCTTTCCACTGGTTCAGGCAGTGTGGTATCATGACCAGTGGTTGCATCTAAAACAATTCTTTCAGCATTAAAGTCATATGTGTCCAGGAACTCAGTAGTATGGATGTGTACAGTGTCAACATCAAGAACAAGAGCAGCAACTTTCTTTATTGGCACTTTCATAGGTTCCTCAGCATCAGGAGTACACCGTTCATCTTCAGCTTTGTGTTCCATCTCTGTTTTCTCAGAAGCTATTATCTCTGAGGCAGATTTTAAGCTAAAAATGCTCACCTCAGCCTCTATTTTTGGACCTTCAGATTTAAGGAATTTGATCTCTTCTTCATCTGTTGCAGAGTCACTGACGGGAATGAAAGATTCACTAAATTCTGTTAAGAGTTCTGATGGTACTGACAAGATTGTGGCTGGCAAGACTGCTATGGGAGATTCTGTCCTTTCTGGAGGCTTTTCAGGGAGTTCAGGGAGAATCTCTCTGTGCACAAATTCAGAACTCAGAATTTTACTATTCTCCTTCTCCTGACTATCTGTAGTTGTAGAGGTAGGTGTAGAAAATGGCCGTGGACGCTCTACTAATTCTTCAGATGTTTTTTCCCC
The DNA here is from genome assembly GCA_037974365.1 of Hydrocynus forskahlii. Taxonomy (NCBI): domain Eukaryota; kingdom Metazoa; phylum Chordata; class Actinopteri; order Characiformes; family Alestidae; genus Hydrocynus; species Hydrocynus forskahlii. Next base: position 22,001,961 of record JBBPCX010000154.1, read on the forward strand.
CTCAGTCCTTTCAGAAATTATAGCTTCATGAATATCTGTTTTTGGACCTTCAGTCTCCAAATTTTGGGGAGGCCGCATCTGTTCCTTCTCAGTCCAAGCATTACTTGCTTCACCAGCACTTCTCAGTTCATCCACTGTGGCTGTTGTGATAGGCAGTTCTGTAGTTGATACGAAAACCTCTTTATGCAGAATTTCAGGAGCCTGAATCACAGCCTTTTCATCACTCTCCTTACTGAGTTGACTAGATACTCCCATGGCAGAAGACACAGAGGAGGTTGATTGTAGAAAGTTCTCCATCAACTCTTCACCTTTTTTCTCTAACACATGAACATCATCAGAAACCCTGCTTTCCTCAGTTTCAGGATATTCAGATCCACTGAATTCCCTGGGTTTCTCCTCTAAGTCATGGAGTTCTTCGGTCAGATTAAGTTGTCTGCTTTCCCTTTCAGCCAGCTTTGTGTCATCCACCACATCACATAATTCACTCTCCCCTTTACCAATAGGGACACCTAGAGGAACAGCAGACTCACTGACTGGTGTTTCTTGTTTAGGTATAGTAGTCAATGGTACATCAAGCAGATCATCCTGATGTTGTGTGGAGGAAGGGTCTATGGAAACCTGGTATAGTGGGAAAAAAAAACATTTAAAGCCAAGACATAAAGACACTTTAAATATTTTGTGTGATTTTAAAGGAAAACAACAAAATTATGAGTGATCTGCGGCTAACGGTGTTCATAAAAGTTAAAAATGAAAAAATTGCATTTTGTACTGTGCTTTCAAATCCTACTTATGTTTTACCTGTGAGTCCAACTGAAGCTTTTGGGTTTCTAGTGATAATCTAAGAGCTTCCTCTTTTATCTTCTTTTCCAGATCCTGAAAAATACGACCCCTCAAATCACAAACTTGGGATTTGACACATTACATTTACCGTGAGATTTTCAAACAAAGACATTTGATCTAGTCATTTTTTAAACAGTTTAATCAAAATTCAAACCTCACCTGCAGCTTCTGCTTTAGGTCAATAATGAGGGTGCACGCATCCTTTAATGAAGTGGCACTATCTCTCTCCAGCTTTCCAGCCAATTCTGGACCCAGGCAGTCCCTGAGCAGTTGCTTATGAGACACTGCCACCTGAAGGCTCTCATGTAGTTCTTCACCTTTATCTATTCTGGCCTGAGGAAGAATAACACAGACTGTACTGACTTGTACCTTATTACATTTACATTTGTATTTACATTTACAGCTCTTCTCCAGAGATTAAGTTAGTACTCCACCTGGGCCTATCAAATCACACAAAGAGGACACAGAAGTTTTTATTATTATTACTGTTATTAGTATTATTATTATTATTATTATTATTGTTGTTGTTGTTGTTGTTGTTGTTAACATTATTATGATTATTATTATTACTATTGTTGTTATTATTATTATGGAACTTCAATGAATTTAGCAATAAAGGCAACGCTATAGAAAAGATACAATGCTATGGTTTTGAAACACGCACAAACCTGCATAGCGGTGGCTGAGTCTGTAGGAGGTTGTGCTGATTGGTTCCAGACATGAAGGGCTTGCAGAGCCTCTCTCACACAGCACACAACACTGTCGGCACAATCGTTCTGTCTTTCTAGCAGCTTAGACCGCAAACTAGCATAGAAGCAAAACAAGTTCAGTAGATTTATCTCTGCAGTTAAAAGACTCTCTACCAGTCACAGTCGTCTCTAAGTGCTACTTTGTCCGCCAAGGAAAAAAATTATTACACAGTGAGAATGAAAAAACTAGCCGGAATATTTAGACTTAAAGAAGTACAAAAGTGTTAATGTGAGCTTGTAATACAGATACGCTTTTTTATTTCATTCCTGAAACTGGAAAGGTTTTGGAATAAACTGTAGTAAGGACTGCTCTCACAGTTTACTGTCAACAGACAGACTATAAAAATGTTTAATACTTATCTCAAGCTCCAGTATCTGTTTTTGTTTGCTTTGTTTGTTTTTGCTTTAAATTTGCTGTTTTTTTTAAAGATGTTACATATACATGCATATATATA
>JBBPCX010000154.1:22004104-22017066 GCA_037974365.1 Hydrocynus forskahlii
CACACACACACACACACACACACACACACACACACACACACACACACACACACACACACACACACACACACACCCAGGGCCAAGGCACATGATGCTTGCTGCAAAACTCTGAGTTTAGAGCAAATCTTGTGATTCTGGAGCTGTAATGATCCCAGAACACTGAGCGTAATACACTGAGGATTCTTTATGTTTTTGACATCATAGCAATAATGGATTCAAATCAGCTATTTTTTTTTTTGCAGATTACTTTCCAAATCTGGACTGTATGGTCTGGGCATATGTTTTGAAAAATAAAGTTATTGCATAATGTGGGCTCTTTAAATTTCAGTATGTACCTGCTCTGCAGGTGTCCTCTCTGTTCCTTCCACTTGACTGTGAGCTCAGCTCGGTCCTGCTCCACCACTCTCTCATTAAACTGGAAACACTGGGAGCACTGCACCTCATACTCGGCCCACAGAGACTCCGTCTCATCCCTCAGAGCCTGAAATAGAAGGGGGAAAGTTTAGAAATCAAACCTTTCAAAACCAACCTTGTGTGTATAAAATGACAATATAATGCCAGTGTTTTGCAGTTTGAAGCATGAAAGAGAACTCTACCTTTAATTCTCTGAGCCTTTTTCTCAGATCCGTGGTGGATTCTGAATGGTGACCCCCCAGCATGCTCTGCTCATTCCTGTTCAACTGAGCTTGAATTGCAAACCTGGCACTTCTATATCTGTACGGGTTCCAAACAACCACATGATTGTTTTAATTTAGCTACACAAATAGCCAGTCCAAGAAAATAAAACAACTGTGCATTCTTGACTATCAGCTCCATTTGGTTGAACGTACCTGTCCTCCTCTGTGCTGGTCTGCTTTATTATCTCTCTCTTATCCACAGTTTTTGGCCTTTGGGCTGTGACTACACCAACCTGCAATGAAAGTTTTACATCACCAAAAAACATCTAGCATATAGTGTCAGCATTTATCTATGGGTCTATTCACAGCTTCAAATACAAAGCCTGAGCAGGCCTCAAAGCAACACTAACCATTTGAACAATCTACAACATCAACACAACATATTCAAACAATATTCCATATTTATTTATTCCTGCGTACCTCATGAGTGACTACTTCTGCAGCCTTCTCCATCGAGGCTGTGAATATTTTTTGAGGTGATGACTCTTTTATCTGTTCTACAAACACTCTAGTACACGGGAAAACACAACATTTCAACAGAGAACTCATATTGGCCTAAAAATACACATTTCGTAGTAATACAATATAAGAAGGAAAATATGCATGTATGCGTCATATTGGACCCCTATTCCAAGCACCATAGTGCATGACCTTCACCTTTACTGGATTTTACTTTGCACTTCCCTTTACTTCTGCTTTCTTCCTACTTTATTTTTAATCTGGCATGCTGAAGTCACTCATACAGTATAGGATTCAATGTTATGTGAACTAAATACTTTATGTGGATCTATACAATTTAGATCAATATAATTTAGCTCTGGATACACAGTCAGTGTCAATTATCTGTATAGATCTGTAATTTTCTATTGATAACTAAAGAAATGTCGTGTTTTATTTGGTCTGATTTTGGGGGTTGTCTTGCCATGGTTGACAAGTTTCCTCACCCAGCATCTGGTGGTGGAGTGTCACGGTCTCCGCTAAACTGGCGCTGGATGGCAGCGAGTCTTTTCTCACACTCGCGGAGCTGAGCCTGTGCCAGCCTGTGGGCATCCTCTGGGCTCAGTGTGTCACACAGCTCCTTCAGGGCCTCCAGTTGCTGCCCAGCCTGGACTAGGCTGCCATCAGCAGAAAAACAGGCCTGGAGATTGGGGTGCAGAGAGCATTTCAAGGGCTTAATTAAGATTTAATGCGACAAGTCCTAAGCAATGTAGCTATGAAAAAGTAGCTGACATTTTCTGAACCTTATTATATGCAAATGACAATGGTTTAACCCTTAGAGGTTACAGCTGGTGATAATAACAAATATGTTCAGTAAATTGGTATAGCGCATTATACCGTGCTTATCTGTTAATTTATTGCAAACGTTTTTTTTTTTTATGAAGTCTTTGCAACAATTTCTTAAAAGAAACAGAAGTACGGTTCAGATCCGAGTACGTTGACCACAGAAGTGAAAGCAATGGCCTCTAAGGGTAAACCTTCAAGCCAGACACACTATATGTCTGAAGCATGGTCACAAAAGCTTTCAGTCTGTTCCAGTCCTTCATACTTCCCAAACATCCAACACCAAATCATCCATGCAGTTAGTGAGAGTATATCGTTACCTCTCTAGATTGCACTGATCTGGAGTCAGATCTAGAGTTGGGTTTCTTGTTAAGGTGCACCTCACACTGATGTACAATGCAGCTAAAGTGCAGACACTTTATCTGAAATCTGAGCTGTCCCACAAATGCTGACATTTCAGTTCGAACAGCCTGGATTGAAAGATATTTCACAAAAAGGTAGCAAACAACAAGCACCACAGCACAAGGATCAGTATGTTATGTAACGTTGAGTAAAATGTGATTTTAATGCTCAAAACTGTATTGTTAAATAAAAAAAACAGACAATCTCACATTAGATTAGATTAGAGAGGCTAACACAAGTGTCATGCCTCCTCATATATGTTTGGTGTAGATTCCAGTAATTAATACAAGATAACAGGAATGCAATGCATCAGTACATTATGATACCAGTATGATAGCAGTACATTTTACAGATGGCAAGCAAAAAACTCACAAAACACACATGCACACTCCTACCTCCCACTGTGTTCTAACTGACTGAGCAAAGAACTCCATGTCTCGGAGCTGAGATGGAGTGCAGAAGGCTTCCATTCCTTCAGCAGCCCTCAGGAAATCTACCAGCAGCTCAGGGTCCAGGGCCTTTAGAGTTTCCTGAAAATCAAATGTAAACTAATTCGGCTAATTTCAGAATAGGCTAACAATGTGGAAACAACTTATTGCATTTTGCAAAATGAAAAATTTTGTTTGCTTGTTTAAACATTTGTGAAACATACTTCTTTGACCAAGGTCTGCTCCTCATTTATCCTCTTGTCCTTGAATATGTTAATTGCTTCTAGAATATGTTCTTGTAGGCAATGCTTGGCTTCTTCGAATCTGTTCCTGGCCAGGGCCTGTGCTTTAGCATAAGCTTCTGTATAGGCCTGAGGAGGAGCCTGAGCCAGGGCTGGAGGTTTGACCCGAGGAGTTGACTGTTGCTGGGTCTGCTCTTGCACTGGAGACTGTCGCTTTTGTGAAACTTGGACTTGGGGCTGTTGTTTTTGTGACACCTGGACTTGAGGCTGTGGCTTCTGTGAATTCTGGACTTGAGGCTGTGGCTTTTGCGAAACCTGGACTTGAGGCTGGGGCTTTTGTGAATTCTGGACTTGTAGCTGTGGCTTTTGTAAAATCTGGATTTGAGGCTGTGGCTTTTGTGAAATCTGGACTTGAGGCTGTGGCTTTGGTGAATCCTGGACTTGTAGCTGTGGCTTTGGTGAATCCTGGACTTGAGGCTGTGGCTTTTGTGAATCCTGGACTTGTAGCTGTGGCTTTGGTGAATCCTGGACTTGTAGCTGTGGCTTTTGTGAAACCTGGACTTGAGGCTCTGGCTTTTGTGAAACCTGGACTTGAGGTTGTTGCTTTTGTGAAACCTGGACTTGAGGCTCTGGCTTTTGTGAAACCTGGACTTGAGGTTGTTGCTTTTGTGAAACCAGGATTTGTGTCTGAGGAGTTTGGCTTTGATGTGGAATTTGAACTTGGCATGGAGCCTCAGCTCTGTTTTGCGCTAGCTGTTGCTGTCGAACTTGGGTCTGCTGTGGAGGCGGACCTTGGGATCTAACCGGGACTTGAAATGCTGGTTGCACCCATGGTTGATGAGCTACTGGTTGAGAGACTTTCGGAACCATGTTCTGAGTGTGAACTTGCAGCTTTTGTGGTGACTGTGGCTCTTGTTGTACGGGCCCCCAGTGCTGCGGAGGACTTTGTGGTCTTAGCTGTGCCTGATGCTGAGCATGAGAGTATTGAGATACCTGGTCTTGCATATGAACCCTCTGGTAACTGTGGCTGATCACCTCAGGTCTGATAGGTCTCCAATGTTGTGGAGGAGCAGTGGGTGGGACTGGGCTTTGAGGTCTCATTTGCGCATAAGGTGGTGCCATTTGTTCAGTTCTCACAGGGCCCCATTGCTGAGCTTGTATCTGAACACCTGGGTACATCTGACCCTGTGGATGAGGCTGGACTTGTACTTGGTTTGAACCTTGCATGCTGGGGTAAGTCTGGGCCACAAAAGCATCTCCTAATGATGCCCATTGCTGAGACTGTGTTTGCATCTGCATGACACCTTGAGAGTGTGGGTGGCTCTGTGGATATATCTGGGCTTGCATTTGGCCATGACCCTCATAATAACTCTGAGTGAAGACCTCAGGCACAACTGGATTCCACTGAGGCTGCTGGGCATGGGGTTGCAGCTGTGGTTGCACTATGCTTTGTGGCTTAACCTGAATTTTAGTATGAGTCACACTCATGCCCATGATTTGGGACTGAGGTGGCACATGGATTTGTGGCTGAGTAGAAGGCATGGAGATGATTCGTGGTTGGATAGGAGCCGTTCTTCTGGGCTGTGACTGAGCATGTGATACAGTAGGCTGGGGTTGACTTAGGGTCATTGCCTGAGACTGGGTGTGAACTAGTGGATGCCTTTCAGTTTGGGTCAAGCTTTGTCGTGCTTCATCCGTTTCTGTTAGGTGATGCTGAATTTGAGACTTAACTGGGGGTTGAGCCTGAGCTGTGGGTGGTGGTTGCCTTTGAGGCATGACTTGTGGATGAACTGGTGACATGGCTTGTGGCTGTGCTTGCTCAACAGCTTGTGTTTCTGGTTTCTTTTCTGTTAGTGGCTGAATGAATGCAGTAACCTGTGGTAGTGGCTGCTGTGGGGTAGTCACTTCTGCTGGACATGGCATCCCTGTTTGAGTTTGCTTTAGTGGCTTTGTTGATGCCATAGCTTGGGTTTGTGCTTTTGGTACCATTTGGGCCAAAAGTTGCTGTTGCACTTGACCCATTTTGGTTTGGGTCACACTTTGCTGTTGCAGGACCTGACTCACTTTGTTTTGTGTTACAGATTGTTGTTGCTGGCCCTGAATTATTTTGGTTTGTGTCACAGACTGCTGTTGTTGAACCAGACCCAGATCATCTTGTCTCATAGGTTGTTGCTGGATTTGACTAACTTGGTCTTTTTTCACAGGTTGCTGTTGTTCACCCATTTTGGACTGTGCCACAGGCTGTTGTTGTTCAGCTTCACTTAGTTTGCCTTGTGAATGGGTAATTCTCTCAACTTGACCTTTTTTTGGGTCAGGGGAAGGTGCAGCCGTGGCAGTGATGGTGGGCTTGGACTGTATATCTGAACACGCTTTATTTTTGTCCTTTGGTTCAGTCCGTGGCTCTGCAGGAGCCTCTGCTTGGGCCTTCGGTTGTAACCAAGGTCTATTCCCTGAACTTGCCTGGGACTTCCTTACTCTAACTGGCTTCTGGGATAGAGGTTGCTGTTGATTTGTGCCCTGTAGCTGTATTTGCACCTGCTGCTCTTGACCCCAAGTCTGTTGCTGAGTGTCTAATTTCACAAGAGTCACTGGCAGCTGTGGCTGTGTTTGCCCTTGCTGGCTAGTCGGTGTTTGTTGCTGGCTAGCAATCTGACTTTGCTGCGTGTTTTGATTTGAATTCACATGTTGTGTTTGAGTATTAATAGGTTTTTTAGTATCACCTTGTTCTTGCTTTCCAGGTTCCTCAAGTGTTTCAGCTTTTGTCTGACCTTTGGCCACATCCTGTGGTTTGACTTTAGCAGGGACCTCTGTCTGTTCATGGCCCTGAGATTGAACCTGATGTTGGAGGTCTGCCACTGCTTCATTCCTTAATTGTGTTTTTGCTTCCACTGGGGTTTGAGAGTCTTTTTGTGGAGGAGGACTGTTCTGCTCGTCTTGGTACTCTTGCACAACAATCATAGGCACAGGCTGAACTTCAGTTTGAATTTTAGCATCAGCAGCTTGGGCACTAAGTTGGGATGGTTGCACAAACTTTTGCTTGACCGAAGGCTGGGAGTCTGCTTGACGTGCATCTCCAGATGTCATAAAAGGCTGAGATTCGCTGCTCATTTGAGTCTTGTGGGTTTCAGTCTCATACACTCTCTCCTGCACAAAGATCTTCTGTGGAGGCTGCCGGCCTGTAGGGCTTCTGTCTCTAAGAGCTCCCAAGGAGCTGAGCATCCCTACAGCTTCCTGTTGAGAAACATACAGGAATTGTTTTCATACCTATACATTTAATGAAGCCACATTAGTTACATTTTAGGAGTGGCTCCACATTGTATTAAAATTAGTACAGTTGATTCATTTAACTATATTAAATGAATAGGTTCTAATTAAGATTTAGAGAAAGACCTGTGACTGTGCAACAGCAGCACGGACTCTGTCCTGCATGGTAGAGGCAATGAGGTACTGCAGAGGTGAGCTCTTCTGCCCTGACATCACCATCACCTGCAGATCCTGTTCCTCCATCACCACCTGGCCCTCCAGCTGCAGACCTCGAGAAATCAGCAACTGTGGAATATGAAGAATACGAAACAAAGAAATCCCTCAAGGCCAGATGTACTAAGACAGGTTTCAGGCACAAACATAATGCATTCTGCCAAAGAAAGCATCGGTTATGGCCAATGCCTGTTACGTAACCAGGAAGTGTTGGCAGGAAGTGTTTTCCAAGTATACTGAGCTATCCAATAATGCTGTCTAGCTTTTTGAAAATATGTGTCAGCACTTCATGTGTCTTGGAGGAAGCATGTGGCAACCTTCACTCTCCCAACTTGATAGAACATCATCATAAGGGGACTATGAAAAAGGATCATCATGAAAAAGGACTAAACTGGGGAGGAGATACAGTTACTGGGGAGCATCTCTTGTATAAATTACATGGCTGGGGACAAAAACAAATGGAGCAGAACATTCTTCATGCCTTCTCATGCATGCACATCCAGGCCTCAGTAAAAAGCAACACCCCACAAAGAGGTAAATAGTCCTTTCCAGCACAGGAACAGAGATAAAATTACCCGAGTCCTGGCATCCTGCCCTCTTTGATGTTTGTGCGTTTTTTCCTTTAGCAGCTGATAAAACTCTCTGGCTTCAGCCTCCCAGTGCAGAAGTTCTGCTAGACGCCCGTCCAGGCCACACACACTCTGCTGCAACTCTTCACACATCTGCATGGCCTCACAGAGAGTCTGCAGAACCTGAATACATGCATTTAAACAGAAATGTGTTCAGAAAAAGATATAGTGTCTTAAAATCATCACAATCTGCCTAATGAGTGTGAGATATCAGGTGAAATGTAGCTTGTCCATTATTACCTCTGGAGTGGCCTGTTTGAGTTTGTTCAAGGTTTCGGCCGAGCACTCAGGTGAGGGAGAGAGGGAATCCAGGTCAACATCCTTTATTTTCCTCATCATGAACTGAAAGAGCAAAATTATTTGTCATATTTTTCACCAACTTATGCCCACCACTGCAATCACAAATCTTTATTGTCCTCAAAAATTAGAGCAATGAATCAGAAAATAACAAAAAAGCATAGAATAGAAAAAGAAAAGACAAATGAAAACAAAACTGGTCCGAAGTACCTGCAGTCTCTTCCTGTAAGTGCGAAGTGAACCTGATAACACCTCCACTGGCTCTTTCAGAAGCTGGTTGGCCTCTCTGACCAAACCCTGCAGAGTCTGAGGACCAACACTGGACTCCTCAACAAGATCCTAAGATAGAGTTCAGGTTCTCAAATGAAGCAATAAGCAATGAGAATGACTTTTACCCCAATTGAGGGATGTTTGTATGTACAAAGTGGGATAATCTCACTGTAAAACAAAATCATATTGCTTTTTAAATACTAAATATACGGAATTACAGTATTACAGTGGCGGACGAGGCCCGGACGTCAAAAAAGCAAAAAAATGTGGAGGATATCTGCAGTTTCCACAAATGTGCGGGAGATTTTCCAAAAACAATTATTAGTTTGGTTCTCAGAAAAAATCTGTGAGAGACTGAGGCCGTTACTGCTGAACTGCGATTAAGCAGGGGTTGTATACATAAAATTCAGTTGATATGTGAGGTAATGTGTGTATCGCACAGCAGTATTGAATCTATTGAATGTGTTCTATAATTACACTGAAATATAATTATACTTCAAATACTTCTCTTGCATTTTGTTCATGAGTTAAAGTAACACATGACTCACAAACTGTGCTCTCCTGGCAAAGTCGGCCCACAGCAAGTTGATCTTGCACAGCTCGTCAGAAATGGAATGGCTGGTTTGTGGAGCCGTGATCTCAATCAAGTAGTTTCCTACTTCATTTAAATGAGCCTGGCGAGAGCTCCACTCTGACATCATCTCTGAGGTTACCTAATGAGACAGAGATCACACAATCACACCCAGAAAACAATGATGAAAAGCTCCAAAGCTAAGAAATATTTGACCTTTGTGTTTTAGGTACACTTAAAAAACTGATTACATATAAATATGGTCCTATGTCCTGACTTGCTACAAAAACAAATATGTGTGTATGTGTGTGTGTATATATATATCTGTCTATGTGTATCAGTGTGTGGGTGTGTGTGTGTGTGTGTGTGTGTGGGTGTGTGTGTGTATGAGCGTGTGTGTGTGTACGTCAGCTTGTTGTCCATGTCTGCTAGTCTGAGCTCCCTGCTCCAGCCAGGCGTGTAGAGAACTGTAGGAGTCACAGTAGGAGTCCCAGGCTGTCAACACACGGCCCATTATCCCTTTCACCATCTTCACATCCTGGAGTGTCACTGCAGTCTCTGCCTCCAAATCCTTCACTTGCTGACTCACTTGACTGGAGTCACTCGCTAGCAGAGAGAAAATTAAGGTTATGCTTCATTTAGATACACCATACATTACAGGTTTGCTTCTTGTCCCGAGCTCGGTGGAACCCGAAAAACAAATGTTCACATACATATTTGGCCTGGTGTCTAAAAAAGAGATTATTCCAGTGGAACATTTTCAGTCACTCAACTCAAGCACTTGAGCTTGACAAAGTAAAGCTCTGAATAAATGTCTGTGATAATCCACATCTCCAGGTTGTGTTTAAAAGGTCTTGTAAAGGGTGTGGATCATTTCCACCTTGTTTTTATAATTTATCCCTTAGAATTAAACAGGCTGTACCTTTAAGACTCATATGTGTGAATGACCTCTTTTCCAACTGGCTATGTAATGTGCTGCCTTCAAAAAGTTAACAAGAATGAAACACTTATAACTTCATCTCTTTTAATACAAAAAACAAGGAAATTCTTTTTTTTTGTGATATAGGCCCTTCAACTCTTCTATACAGGCGTAATTGTAAACGTAACATCAGTGGGACACGAGGGCATCACAATATTCACAATATTCAGACATGCAGATTTACTTACCCAGTGCAGACTTGCTAGTGTATTTATTGGCAATGTGCTTGAGTTTGTAGAGGGCTCCTTCCAGCAAGGAAGGGAGCTCCTGCTTATTCACAATGTCCTACAAGAACATGTAAACACACACACACACACACACACACACACACACACACACACACACACACACATCATGAATGGATGAGTTCAGTGTGGAAGAACTTGACTGGTCCGCATAGAGCCCTTACCTCAACCCCATCCAACACCTTTGGGATGAACTAGAACAGAGATTGCGAGCCAGGCCTTCTCATCCAACATCAGTGCCTGACCTCATAAACGCTCTACAGAATGAATGGACACAAATTCCCACAGAAACTCCAACATCTTGAGGAAAGCTTTCCAAGAAGAGTGGAAGCTGTGGAACCAACTCCATATTAAAGTCTATGTTGGTGTAATGGTCAGGAGTCCCAAAACTCCCAATAGGAATTAATTACATATAGTGTAGTTAATTCCTATATTTTCTATATATTTTCCACATATGCCAAATGTAGATGATCTGGCAACACGTTTGGTGTCGAAAATCTTTAATTTAATTTAATTTTGCACTGGAGCTACAGTAACAGGGTAATGGTGGGTAATGTAGCTAACAAGTAAAGGTGTACACAAAATTCAATCTAAATAACTGGCTGCTACTACTCTTGTAGCCATGAAGGTGTATAAAACTTCTATTCATTTTATACAGTTGAAATGAAGTCTATTAGCGACAAATTACACCTTGACATGGTTTGAGGTGAGTGTGTGATGACTTAGGCATGCATGATGCTAACTGTCTTGTTTGCCACATTAGCCTCATTTGCAATATGTGAACACACCACAGCACACAGTGTGAACAGTGTAAAAATGTTTTCTGCATTTAAACCATTCCCCTGAGTGAAGTAGGGCAGCCAGGTGTACAGCACCCAGGGACGGTACCTTGCTCAGGGGTACCTCAGTGGTGCCACTAAAAGTCTTGGGATTCAAACCTACGACTTTCTGATCACAGGGGCAACTTCCTAACCACCAGGCCACCAGCCGCCCCGGTGCTAAACTAAAGAAGCTCAGTGTTAGTCACCAAACTTGCCTTGGCTGGTCGACGGCTTTTGGGATGAAGGGAAAATTGTGGAAATGTCAAAAACAATATGTTTAATCATACTCTCATATTTTCACCCTTTCATACTTACATTCCAGTCATGAATGAGGACCCGTACAGCCTCTTGGGAAATGTAGGCTCTTTTCCAGGTGCGTAGTTTGAGGCCGAGCTGAGCCAGCAGGTCCAGTGCAGTGTGTCTGTGCTCCTGGTACTCCAGTTTAATGCCATGATACTTAGCACTCACACGCACACTAGTGAACCTGATACACATACACACACACATGCACGCACAACAATGAGGTGACAATGGCAAGTTACAAGATGAAAAGCTACAGATGAAAAGCTACAGATGAAAAGACTGAGATTCATTACTGTTGTTATGGGCAATGGCAGGGTCTCGAGTTGTTTTTCTCCCTTAAGCAGGGGTCTCAAACCTTCTGGGACAGGCTTCTGTTCTGACAGTGCTGAAGTCATTTGTGGTCTGTTACTGACCTTCTCTTTATCTCCTCCAGTTTATCTGTGGGAACCAGCATCTCTCCAAACTCATCCATGTTCTGGAAAACCTGGAACGTCTTCATGTGGTGGGGCATCTCCTCCAGACACACCTACACACAACAAAACACTAATGATGCTATTTCATTCTGGTTCATGCTAGTTCCAAAATTACTGACATAATTTCAATGACTAATAGCAGTCTTAGTAATTCTAAAACATAAAAACAAAAAATTAAAAATATGGCACAATTGAACACTTCTTTTTTTACATTTTTGTCTACCTTTTGGTTTGTTTTTTTAAATATATTTAATGTGTCCATGGTTTTTGCATGTTGTCTCTAGATAATGATGTAAGAGCTATCAGTGATGCTAAAAAGTCCAGAGAAACTTTGTTTTGAGCCTCATTTGAATGTTATAATAATGATTGTTAGTATTAGTATTATTAATAACTACCTTCAGCAGCTCCTGTTTCTCTCGTGCCTCCTTGACGGCGCGGCCGTGGTCCTGAGGATCATACTCTCCGTCTGCTAAAGCCTCTTCAACCCTCAGCAGCCAGCGGCCCACAGTGTCCAGCGGAGCGGGCATACTTAGGTCCAGCTCTGTTTTATACTCTCGCAGCTACAGACAACACAAATCAGCACTAATATGATATGATACATTTCGATACATTTCGATACATTGTATGTGTATGACTATGCATGTGACAAATAAAGAATCTTGAATCTTGAATGTTGTTGACCCCTGACCTTTTCTGCGAGTGAATCCCAGGCATGTCGGAGGCCTTTCTGCTCCTCACTGAGGCGAGGTGTCCGCTTCATTGTCGTTAGCAATGGCATCACGGGCCGCCGCTGCTCATTGAAAGACACTATAAATGTTTGGAACACCTAAAACAAGCAGAGACAAATGGAGATAAAATGCAACAGTCATAAAATGCAACACGGTATTGAAACTAAACATACAGTTGGTTTTGTATGTATGCATATATATGTTGACATATTTATATATACAGTCGACCGCCAAAATTGCTCTTGGAACGATACCCCTGCGACTTGTGAAATAATGTGAATTTGTGATGTGGTCTAAACCCTAAATTAGGCCCCAAACATGCTCCCAAAACACTTTAATTTTATTTTAAACTCAGCTTAATACATTACCCTCAAAAAAATTTTAAGGTAAACTCAAGCTACACGCAGGACACTGTTATGATGCGGGACTGCTGGACTGTAGCTGCCAGAGATGCATCACAGGGCAACAGCCAATCAGCAGCAAGGGAAATGAATAACGTTCTCGGACTGGCTACTTTCAAACCTCCCGCCTCTGAGTGCAGGGGCATTTCACCATCCGAAGACGTGCTTTATTTGTGTTCTCTTGACAGAACCAAACCATTTATACAGTTATATTTTATATGGAAATTCAGCTGACTTTACGTTAATATTTATGTTACAAAATTAGTAAATTATATTTTTCTTAATAATTTAGCAAAAATGCATGAAAAATGATATATTGTCACGAAAAAAACAAAAAAAAAGAGGAGGACATCTGGAGGATATATATATATATATATATACATTCTTTTTAAAGCACATTTAGCGAAATGTCAGAAACAAAACTGAAAAGATGTAAGTTTTTTTGTGTGATTTTTTATTTTATTGTATGACAAATCTTACGTGGTATCTCTCAGCATATGTTTCACCCTCAGTAGAGTCCCACCCCTCCAGCAGCTCCTGATAAGCCTGCTCCAGCCAGCAAGTCACTTCCTGAGCCTTCTGATTGGCCGAGGTCTAGACAAACAGAAAACAGTCAATAAAACAATCAGTCATATCTATCTATCTATCTATCACAGGAGGCTTCTACACTGAACAAAAATATAAACGCAACACTTTTGTTTTTGCTCCCATTTTTCATGAGCTGAACTCAAAGATCTG
>JBBPCX010000154.1:22017166-22030780 GCA_037974365.1 Hydrocynus forskahlii
AAAAAAAGCTGGAGTTCAAACTCCCGGCCAGTCCGAAAGAGTCTCCACCCATCTGCCCAGTCAGACCAGTTCAAATCAATACACAGCTAAATGGAGCCAGAAAAACTAGACAAAACTCGCTCAAAACACAATAAAACAATTCCAAAACAACTTTATCACAACCCAGCCAGCAAAATAATACTTTTAGCGAAGTGTCATAAAATCCAAACACTTTTTCAAAGATAAACACGAGTGATTCTCTGCGTGCGTCTCTCCGGCCCGAGCGCTTCTCTGGACTTTTACTGGAAATTCTTATTTGCTGGCCAAATATCCCAGTCAAATATCTTCAAATGTCCTCAAATATAATGAATTTGGTCTTATGTGTGCATTTCACTTTGTTTCAGCATAAAACAATCCGTATTTGTCCGTCCGAGCGCTCGGGGCCTCTCTGTGTGGCTGGAGCGCTCCACTGATCTGGGACCAGCCTTTGGGCTTTCATACCCCTGAGCAAGGGCGGAGCGTCTCCGCCCATATATCCCAGACACCTCTCGCTATTCGCTCAAGCCTGTATGTAAATTACAACTTCTCGCTAACTGGTGAGAGCAATAGTCCGTCAAAGGCCGACCAGTCCCGAGAAAGTGAACAGGTTTTAATCTGACAAAAGTGTGTGTGTTTGTGGGGGGGTGAAATCACGTTTCAGCAAAAGTGGGGTTGTTGAACCCCCATCCTACCCACCCCCGTGCTACGCCCATGAGTGCAACAATGGAGATTGGAGTCCCGGTGTATCTATGGAAAATGGGAGCGGTGTAACAGTTTGAATGGGTTTAAGAGTTACAGTGGAAACTGATGGAGCATAAACAATTAAATGAGTGCAATGTAACTATGGAAACTGATGAAGTGTGACCATAAAAATGAGAGTTGTATAATTAAGGATTAAGGGATTATATGACCTGGTATATCAGTGTTACCAAGGCTAAGTTAAAAAAGGTGTAGCACAACTACGGAAATGAATGTAGTGTAAACATGGAAACATTGGTAGTGTATCCACAGTATTGTGTGTAGCATAACCATGGAGATGGGCAGACAAGAGAGATTCTGAATGCCCAAATGAAACTATGCATAAACTAACAAACATCTTACATTTTGTGTTTACGAACTCATGACGTGCTTTAGAAACTGACCTTGAAGAAGGATGTGGACATTGTGGATGTCCAGAGGAAGGGATCCTCCCTCCACCAGCGGCTCAGCTGACGTCCTCTCTAATGCCATGATGACCCCAAGGGGACAGAGCAGATGAGACCTCCACTAAAACATGGTGTTCATCTAAAGAGGACAAGAAGAGAAGATGGTAAGTGACGATATTCAGTGCTCTCAGGAACAAAAGGACTCAACAGCCACTCACCATCCAAAGTTCTGGTGAAAGTGAAGGATTAAGGGTCTTTGAGCAGCTGGTTAACTAGTGGTTTTTAGCCTCTCAGCTACAGTTTGAAACTAAAGGAGCAAAACCTGTACCCCAAACATTTCTTTGCTCTGTTGTACCACCAACTGCTGTTATTGTTCTCTTAACAGAGAGAAGATGACACTATACAGAGCCTGAAGTAAACAGCGCAAGCTACTTCATCTGTCCTTCAGCAAATATAGGCCTCCCTCAGGGAACAGACTGTTAGCACCAAGCTTGTGAATGTAGAAACACTGTATGGAATGAAGACACTGCAGGCAAGTGATTTATACACAGTCAGGCAGCAATGGAAAACAGCACCCTCTGTCAGAAGTGCAACCGAAAGTGGAGAAGCAAAAAAACAAGCAGCAGTAACTAGCAAAGTAAGTATCAGTTAGAATCTACCATATAACTGAATATAACCCATAAATCACTGTTCTTTTAGCATATTCTTAGAGGCACAAATAGCTTTTACTGATGTAATGTCATTTTAACACATTGTTTACTTTTTTAAGTTAAAGCAGCACATTTTTTTAAGTGTAACAGAAGAAAAAAAATGTTCACCATGTATTTGGTCCAATCCAACTTTGAACCATTTCATTCTGTATATTTATCATGAAATGTTCACACAATGTATAGTAAAAATGACTTAAATAAAGAAAACAGGAAATAAAATTACAGTCATAAGACTATAAGTGATGATATACAAAAAATTACTAATATGCATATATTATTGGTTTTAATAATGATTTTAATAGGGAAAGGGAAAGCGGTAAATCCAAAGTGTTGTCAGACCCAATCTGGAATAATATAAGTACTTATTTATAGCCCAGATTACAGGAGTATATTAATTATAGAGCATAAGGGTGGACAATACAGCAAAAATATAACATTGTCATACTTTTGATGGACCATAGGAGCACACGGAACAAAAGACTCATGGCCTCTCAATGCAAAACTGAATGCCACAGAAATTATTTTCTACCTGTGGCAATAAAACATTAGAACTCCTCGCCGTGCTGTAGTCCAGAGGTCCCCAACCACTGGTCCGTGAGTCATTTGGTACCGGGCCGCACAGAAAGACAGAATAAAAAACATTTTATTGATTATCAGAGTCTGAAAGATCTTTTATTTTGAAGAAACGCTCTCAGTCATGTGATACAGTACATCAAAAATTTGGCCCACAAGCTAGCAAAAATGAGTAAAAAGCAAACGTCTTTGAGGAGCTTCTTCGTATTTTTAAACACTTTGTATTTAGTTGTATCTGTACCGTGAAAATATCTTTTTTTTTTTTTATCTCACTTTCCTTATCTTCATACGCTTTCTTGTTGCACTGAGCATTCTCATGACAAAATCATTTCCTTTGGGATAAATAAAGTTAAATAAAATCTTTTTAAAATACATAATACGTCTCTTAATAAGTACCAGCTATCTCCACCATATACTCAGAAAACAGTAGTGTGCCATAATTTTATCACACTAATGGGAACATCATCAAGTTGCCCAGCCCTAACACAGCAGTGACTATGAAAATAAAGAGGTGTTAGTAAAGACCGTATGATTAAATCTGATTATCAAATGATAATGAAACTTCACCTCATGGAAAGTCACACTAGATACACTCCCAACTTTGAACTTATCCAGCAAAACCAGGGGGATAAAGAAGAAAGCAGAGCAATGAACAGGTGAACAAAGATGCGAATGGAAAAAAGCCAGGGGAAAATATTTTTACATGTGAATTGGAAGCCCAGCAATGGCCTTTTGAAAAAGAGCGCAGCCTCGAACGAGGTGACCACACAAGCAGCTCTGGCATCTAACACATCCAGCACACATTAGAGTCACCACACAGTAACCTGGCATAGATACACACACACACACACACACATGCACACACACACATACACTTGCATATAAACACAAACAAACAGATGCAGTCATCTGCTAAAACTCATAGCAAGTCTCAAATTTTGAACACAGATATTCTCAGTATTAATCCATCAGTAAAAGCTAACGTTTGTAAAAAAGTAGTGGTGATTCCATGGTCTCCTAGAAAACCATAACCTTAGCCAAACAATCAGCTTCGACCTATTTAACTTTATTTTAATAGAATCTGCTCTTTTGATCTTTAAAAAGTCATTACTCTTTGTGGAGAGCAGCCAAAAACCAATTTGACCCTTACAAAGAGATAAAAGTCACTGTTATTGAGGAAGCAATACGGTCAAACCCATTACCAGTCCTGTTAGAACCTGTCTATCTGAGCTCCATCTGATCTGCTCACGCTAGCTTCTGCTGAGTATGGCTAACCCATGTCTTCATCACCTCACCATTTTTCTGCAGCACCTCTTCCACTGGACTGCCTGAGTCCAAACAGGTCCAGGGTTCCTGGCCTGCTAATGTACTCAGGGCTGCTAGGCCTAAAACATCATTTGGTGAACATCTTCACAGTCTACACCTCCCTACCCCAAAAGTGGATGATCGGCTAAGGCATATTTAGTGTTTGTTTCTTTAGTTTTAGTGCTGGAGCTAAGAGGCTAATGTTGCTAACAAGTACCACAAGCATACACAAAGCCAATAACTGTGCAATCTGCATAATCTTAATCATCATACGGATCTTGTCATGTTTTCAAGTAATCTCAAATAGCTGTGTTTATGCAGTTCCTGACTAGTGTGTCACATCTATAACCACGGTAAATGTATGGACTTCAAGATAACCGCTAAGACTGTTTTCAGCTACGAAACACATTTTTGACCCATTTTTTATAGACAACAGTGTCTCATGCAAGGTCAGAAACCACATAATGGGGAGCAGGTGGTGTTCTGGTGGTTGCCCCTGTGATTGGAAGGGCTCGAATCCCAGGACTGCCAGGAGCACCACTGAGGTACCCTTGAGCAAGGTACCGTCCCCACACACTGCTCCCCAGGCTCTGTGCTCCTGGTTGGCCACTGAATTTAAATGCAGAGTTAAACGCAGAGAAAGAATTTCACACTGTTCACACTGCATGCTGTGCTGTGGTGTGTTCATGTGTGACTATAAGGACCACTTTACTCAGTTTCATGTTAGGCCTTCAAATACAGATCATAAATCTTTTTTGGTGTTTGACCACCAAAGTCTACTTTGTTTGACAAGTGTTATGCCAGGGCACACTGAAAGAGCCTGGCACAGTTTGTTCGGACATAGTACACATCTAGTAGACACGGTACACACCTACTAGTTGAGTCTGAGCATGAAACTCAAATGGGAAAGTCTCATTTAACAAACATGGCAGCAAGGGGTTGACTTTGGTGTATAACTGAGGTGCAGTATTTACTGGAAATCTGGGCAGACAAGAGAATACGGGAACAAATGAATACAGCACACAAGATCTCTTGGGATATGGTAAAATCATGCTCATGGATACTAAAGAACAAGTGAAAAATGTTAAAAAAAAAAAAACAAAACAAAGCTGTGGATTCAGTATTGGTACAGGACACACTCTATAAATCTGGCAGCTCACGGGACGAAAGAGATAAAGACGAGAGTGATGTGATGACGCGAGCATGTTCTGGTCCGGAACATTAAGCACAACGTGAGCACAGGCCAGCGGTGGAGTGGGCATAATCATGCTCAGGCATAGGAGAAGACAACGGGGCCTAGTGTGAGTACTCCCTAACAAACTTCAACTCCTATGCTGATAGATACTGGAGATGTGGCTCAGGAAGGACCTGTTACTTTTACACTTTGTACTCTTACTTCCACTTGAAATAAGAACACTTTTACTTGAGTGCGACTAAAGGCTCCTTTACCCTGTCTGCTGGGACGTGACTGCCCTGTGGGAATCTGACATTGCTGATTCTAATCACACCTCAGTCTGGCTCTGATGTCTGGTGATATCATCAGTACTTTGAAATTCTTCAATCTGTAGATTAATGCATTCAGTGCAGAGCCAGAAACACCTGACACTTTGCTGGAGTCCAGAAAAAGGCTCACACCCTCTGACGCTCTGACATGTCCCCAGACCCAAAATAGCGCAGCAGTAGCGGCAGCAGGCACGTGATATTAAGTCAAATGACAAGCCACAAACAGCAAACAATACAGAAATCTGAAAAGTGTCAGTCACTCAGTAAAAAACTGAGGATTTGCTTCCGAACTGCAGTTTCTTTATTGCATGGACTGATTTCAACCAAACTCAGCTCCTAAAGTTTCCAGCTGATGCAAACCTTTAATTTTACTTGACTTTGACATTTACAGAACAGTTGCTCATTTGCTCTGGCGGTAAAGGTGGCCTGTACAGATATTACACACATTAGAACTAAACTTCAGTTATATATACAAACACATAGTGTGTGTGTGTACATATATAAAAACACAATGTCATCTAGTTCTCATAGATGACATTGTGTTTTTTATATATATATATATGTGTGTGTGTGTGTGTGTGTGTCATCTAGTGCCCAGACAAATTCTTTATACTTGAATTAACAGTTGGGCCAACCAGTCCTGGCTCTGAAGAACCTAACAAAGTAAAAGTTAGTCATAGTATAGCACAAAGCACACACAAACATCACTTTATGTTAGGCCTTATGACCTGACATAAATGACTCCATGTCAAAGTGAATGAAACTGAAATCTAAAGCAGTGCAGTCAGAAACTGGTCTACATTCTCTAAATTGCAATATTTCTCTCACACAGTTGCACAAAGCCTCTGGTCATACAAGATGGGCTACTCACATGCTGAGAACAGTTGGGAACGCACAGGCTGCACAGTCTCCAGTTTCTCGATGCGCACTGAATGTGGCATCAACGGGAAACACAGCAAGCATTAATTGGCACAGAGTGGATTTCAGCGGAGTTGGGGGATGTGTGCGGTGTGTGTGATGAACCCTCCCACTGGGGCTCTAAATATAACCTCCACTCTGCCTACATTTGGCACGCTGCCTGCATGCTTGGCCAGGACAAGGGTGCACAAGTTTTTTCACAAGTAAGTTAAGAGTGAAGTCTAAGTTGTTAAGCAGCTTCCTCAGACCACCACATATCACTCAGGATGATAAGACGAACTTGTAGTCTAAGTCAAGAAAACCCATTCCTGCTTCTGAAGGCCCTCTATGCTGCACATTTCAGTGTTTTTCCTGCTCTAACCCACCAATTTAATCTCAGGAAGAGCTTGTTAGAGTACTATCTGTAGTACTGTAGTGCTGTCTGTAGTAGGCCTAAATCATCACACACCTGCCTCTCTAACTGACTTGCATATGGATTTCTGACATTGTATGATACACTGATATCAATAAGAACAAACATGAAAACAGATAAAAGTAAAAAATGTTTGGAATATAAGATTTTAGTTGTAGCAGCCACCACAAACCCTCAATTTTATCTGCATTTTACCCACTTTTACAGATACCAAAGTTTCATACAGTGTTGGAAACCACATAAGCAAGTCTAATTTAGATTACATAACAACTTGGCATGGTTTAGCCCGAGTGTGTGATGATTTAGGCTGTATTTTGCTACATTAGCCTTGTAACCCCAGTGTCAGACTAAAAACTCCTTGATTTTTTCACATCAGTGAAGGGAATCAAGTGCGACAGAGCAGGAAAATGACTAAACACTCCTAGGAGTTTCAGTAATGACCACTAGAGGTTGCTGTCTTATTGGGGATTGTGGCCTAATAGTTGCTCTACTCAAACTCTAGGGTTCTAGCATAATCCTCACTCCACTGTCAGCCAGATCTACAGCTGATCCTGTACTGCATTGGAGCATATGATTGATGCTCAAACACTAATCTAAGTGCAGTGGGGAAGCCTCAGAATAAAAGAAGCTGTATGTAATTTAAGACTTTGACTCCAGAATGAATGTCAACTGGCCAAATAATTTATGAAAATTTTATATCATTGTTTAATCAGCTTCTTTCTGTGAGGCAAAATTAATTAAAGGGAGAAAAAAATCCTTATTAAGCCCTTAAGATCCTAAGCTTATTAAATCCTGAGGCTTAGTATTCAGTAACGACATGGAAAACAATGCAAACTGGCAGAAGTGTGTAAAACATTTTGGTGTATCTTGGGTAGATTATTTAAAATGTTAAAAAAACTCTTATACTATGTTAGGAATGAGTTCTGTCTGTGAGTCACGGGTGCCACAGTGCAGTTGAATCCCCCCATACCACTTCCCCCTCTCTGTAATAACATAGTGGTAGTGGTAATAAATAAATGCCCAATAAAAAGAACAGCCGCCTGGTAGCCATAGCTATAGAGCCAATGTGTCATTCGCGAAACCCAAACAGTGCATGGTCTCTGTTCATTTGATTTAATAAGTCCTCCAGATAATACTGAGAGAACTTTGACTGACAGGTCCTATTTTAGCTGTGGATCTTTTTAAGCCTTCAGGTCCCTCAGGCAAGACAACAATGGTAATAAACTTGCATTTCTGGTACCAAACGATTTCATTCGTGCAATCAGACACACCCTGTCTGTCTGATAATGAAGACGGTTGCATGGATGGATGGATTGTTGGATTTGAGGGATAAGGGTACATGTCTTACTTTTCCATGTGGCTAAATCGGAACAAAAAGTGTGTGTTTCCTCCTCATTAAGCTAATGGAAAGGGCAGGGCTGGACCTGAAGTGCAGGTGAGACGGCGGAGGGGCAGACGCCAACTATGCTTACTAATGCCGCCTGACAAAAACAGCTCTAAGTAGGCACAGACAGCCCTCAGTCTCTTTTTGGATCTGAACGGTGGGGCGGTTTCCAATAAATAGCAGTGCTGTCAAGTTCCTGACCTGAACCAGTAAGGCCACTCCAGTAGTTCTTCCTTCAGCTACTCCAGCTGGAGAGACATTTTTTTTACTTTGTCTAACATTAATAGGGACTACAAACCTGCTCTGACCTGAAGAAGCCAAACTTTTTCTCGTGATCTGACTGATCAAGGAAAGGTACCTGAAGTTTACTGCAGGTTTCTGCCTTGATTCAAATCATCAATGGCCTTCAGGAGGTTTCACACACAATGGTAAGGCTTTGATCTGTGCGTTCTTTTATCAATTTTAGATTGTCTTTTATTAACACCAGATACATTCTTAGAAACCCCTCCCTTGCTGGTGTGCCGGTAGAGGCTGTACCTGGATGCACAGCTTTTGTTAACCATCCTCCAGCCTTTCATGGTCACACAGGTTCTGGCCATAGAGATGCTCTTGGCTTGATCATTTTGGTTGGTGGACCACTCGTGACCTAAACAAATGATTTGCATATTAGGATTCATAACCGGTTAGTAAACAGCATGTTTTCTTAAACTTCAGTGTTGTTTTTGCACAATGCCAACCCACTTATTTTCAAGAGAACAAATTAGCCCTTTAACGTCTAAAGGACCTCCAAATATTCACAAAATGCAAAGGCTCTATTCACTTTTGAAATAAAGATTCTTGATATACAGGTCTAGGAAATCCTACGAATGGTATAGAACCCTTAAAATAAAAAGTCCTTCACATTCACACACCTCATGTGCAATGCTGGTTCTCTGCAGAACCCTTGGTTAAAAGGTTCTTTAGGGGTCCAAAGGTGGTTCTTCCATGGTATCACTGAATAGAAACTTGGCATTTGAGGATGTAAGGAGTGCAAACAATGTAAAATACTGAATAATACTGAATGCTGAAGAACTGCAGGAAAATGAATCAACCATAAGCTTGCAGTTTAAGGGGTGTGTGTGTGTTTGTATATGTGTGTTTTACAGTTTCACACTGTGCTGTGTGGGGTTATCTATGTGGCTGTGTGCTGCTGGTGGAGTGTCTGCAGTGAATCTGAGGCGTTTTATCGGCTGTGCTGTGAGAGAGTTCACCTTCATGGCCCGAAAGCCAGGCTGCGGAGACCTGCAGGTCACCACGGATGCCTGCTGGGGGCGCTGTGAGACCTGGGAGGTAGGTCCTCTGCGCCACCGGGTACACACACTCACACACACACACACACACACACATACAGAGATAGATGGTACACAGGCAGGTGTTGCCGGCTGTGGTTATTTCGGCCTTGCTGCTTCATACTGGTGTTTATAAAGGTGAAAGGACGCACGAGCACATATTTTATTACACTCATGACATTATATCACATGACATTATACATTATCTCATGACATTACTACACACCACTGTTTCTGTGTCCCTACGTGATCTAAGCTCCTGTTGATGAGTGAACACAGTACTGTGTTTTCAATTTTTTTCACTGTTATTATAGTGAAGCGTCCATAGAAGCAAGCAGTGCTATCATATTCAAAACAACAGACAGTTAATTAAAAATCCACATAGTTCAGTGGTTGACAAACAAAGTTTCAGAGTGGGTTAGGTGTGAATTTTTACTTTGTAAAGAAATTTACAGACACTAGAAATATTTCTTTACAGAGGTGGTGAACGGAACCAGTGGTCGCATGTACAGCATAAATATAGCTTTTTTTTAATTTTTACAACCACCAGTGAACCTACATGTGTCTTTCGAGTGTTTATATGCAATGTTCATGATGGTAAAATAGTGGTAAAGTTTTCTTTAGGGACTACTTTGCCACTACCTATGTGTACCCCTCCACCTTGAATCGATTTAGTTTTAGGTCAAAACCTCAAAATTCTGGTAAAAAAGTTTCATCACAACCATTTTATGTTTGTAACCATTTTATGTTATTTTATGTAAATTTCTGTGAGGGAGCTTTTAGATGAAGATGCCGGGTTCCATTCACCACCACCAGAACAATTCTGACTTGGGAAAAAAAGAAAAGTAATTCTCCATTAAGCCATAATTTTCACTGATGAAAAAATATATTTATAGCACAACACAAAAGAAAATAAACATTAATACTACTAAAGAATACAAATGTTTCAGAACAGATTGGCCATTGCTATAAAATACTTGGTACATTTTACGAATCATGTAGTGCTTCATGTGAGACATATGGTAGAAACTGGGCAGTGAAGGCGCAGGGACACATCCCCATTGTCAGCTAATGTTTTTCAACAACTTTTCTAGCACTCATCTTAGTTCAGTTCAACAGTGTATCACTCAAAGTGTTTCTGATTAGCTGAATATGAAATGAAAGAGAAGACGGCAAAGAAACACAGCACTACACTACTGCTGCATCAGCATTGGAGTTCACCTAATGCTGGTTTTGAATTATTGATCGCACTGTACTGTAACTAATTTTTAAAAAGCTATGGGCACACTGACCCAAATAATCATCGACTGAACACATCCATACCTGTTCGTCGCTTATTGAGTTGTGTGCTACAAACACGCTACAAATTCACTGTGGGAAAGTAATAAATCATTAAAAATAGGTCTCTATATTGCCACACCTTTCCTACAAGAAATGCAGCTCAAAGTCCTTTACGGTGAAAGGATTACATGAAAATAGACATAGCAAAAACAGTATCTCTCTACCACTCTATTACTAACACCTAACCTAGAGATTAATGGCTGATTTAGAGATCAGCGCCTAAGAGAATATTTGCCCATCCTTTATTTTAACACCCATTCTAAAGATTAACACCTGAACTAAAGATAAATGCCCAATCTAAAGACTAAGGGCCAATCTAAAGATTAACACCAAATCTAAAAATTCACGCCCAACCTAGATATCAATGCCCAATCAAGAGATTAATACCCGACCTAGATATTAACGCCTGACTGAGAGATTAATGGCTGACCCAGAGCTTAATGCCCGACTCAGAGTTTAACGATCAACCTTGAGACTAATGCCAGACCAAGAGGGTAATACCCGATCTAGAGTTTAATACCTGACCTAGAGATTAATGCCCAACTTAGAGATGAATGCCCAACCAAGAGCTCAATGCTCAACCTAGAGATTACTAACCGATTTAGAGCTGAACGCCTGACCTACAGCTTGGTGGCAGCCTGAGAGATTAATGCCAGATCAAGAACGCCCACCTAAGAGCTTAATGTCTAACCCAGAACTTAATGAGGGACCTAGAGTTTAACACCTTTCAGCTGTTGGTAAAAACTTTCAGTACGCCCACAGCCGATGATCAGAGTGTTCTTGGAGGCAAATAATGAAGAAGGGAGTGATTAATGCAGCTTGGTCCTGGTCCTTTACGAAGGAGTAATTGTGGAGTTTACAGAGTTTATGGAGTTTCTAGCTGCTGAATCATTTGAGATGAGTAATAATGGAGTTTATAGCTGCTGCACCATTTAGTCAATCAGAGAGGTACAGCTGCGTGTCATCCACATCACTATGGAAACATACACTGTGCTCTCTAACGATGTGATCCGTGCCAGCAGCAGAACAAATGTTAAAATGTCATCATTCACCGAAACAACTCTTTATGGTGGAAGTTCCCCAGGTTTGTGTTGGTGCTCGATGTGTCAGACGTCATACTGAGCGTTGTTTGCTGTTCCTGTGTCACGCAGAGCCAACGTTATTGTAATTTTAAAAACATGTAATACTCATAACTGCTACTGGGGTTTTAAACTGGTATCACAAGCAACAAACACAAGAATCTTTGAACCTGGGAGAACTTTCAGGATAGTCTCCGCCCACAAGTGGGTGGGGAAAACCCACAGAGGCGGAACGAAAGAGCTCTACCATTCCGGCTGGGTTTCTTCAGCAATGATTCTTGAAGGCATCTGGGAAGATTCCTGTTCGAAGAGAAAATTGTAGTGAGAAAATAATATTGTAATGAATTTTCATCTCTGGTATTAAGTGAGATTACATAACAGAAACTCATCGACCACTTTATCAGAAACACCTCCCTTGTAGCTCCACCTAGCTGGTGTACAGACTGTTGGTCAGTTTCTGACCACAGAGCCACTCTTGGCTGGATATCTAGGCTGAGTTTACTCAAGTAATTACAAATAACTACATTAGGCTGCACTTTTATTTTAAGTACAAAAAAGCAGAAATACAATTGCTACATTGTTACATTGTTTTTGCATGCATTAAATGTCACTACACAGCTATTAGAAACACTTAAGGAAAGGAGGCCAGGTGTTTCTAATTAAGTGGCCATAGAGTTAAAACAGAAAGTTTCTAATAAAGGAGTTTTATTAAAGTAGATGATGCGTGTAGATACTTAATTGACTGATAACCCTTACAATACTGATATTCACTACATGTCCAAAAGGGTATTTCTTCTGGAATCAGGGGTCCTATTAGAGGAACTCGTCTTCTCTTAGCTGCACCAACAGATTCAAAGCCTCTGGAGAGGCTTTACACTCTCTGAATGAACACTGCTATGAGGACTTGAGAGCTTTCAGCAGAGCATTAGTGAAGTTCTCATGATTGAAGATTTTTTTGGATCACAAATATCGCTACAACACATCCCTAAATTATTGGATGGAAGTCCATCACTCTAGAGGATGAAGCTACACTGCTCCACTACTGGTGGGCTTTAACCCCCTCTATCCAAGCGTCATAGTGACCTGAGGCTCCTGTACAGCTGCCCTAGAGCATCACAGAATGATTTGAAATTATACAAGCTGTGTG
This sequence comes from Hydrocynus forskahlii, assembly GCA_037974365.1. Taxonomy (NCBI): domain Eukaryota; kingdom Metazoa; phylum Chordata; class Actinopteri; order Characiformes; family Alestidae; genus Hydrocynus; species Hydrocynus forskahlii. Next base: position 22,030,030 of record JBBPCX010000154.1, read on the forward strand.
TGCACAAGCAAATACCTGGGTCAGCAATGGGTCCACCTTAGAGCAGCTGAATTCATTAGAAAGCCTGTCTGGACATTTTCATACATACAGTGTATGAACAACATTGTGTGTCCAGTACAGCATATGAAGTGCTTAAACCAATGGACATTTTAGGTTTGGGATCCTCACATACTATTGTCTATTTCCAACAGAAGCCAGTTCTGGACCCACCCTTCATCGAGTCCTACCAGAGGGTGTGCACCTATAACCAGACGCAGTTTGTGACCGTCCAGCTGCCCAACTGCTCGGACGGTGTGGACCCCTACTACACCTACCCAGTGGCCCTCAGGTGTGACTGTGGAGTGTGTGTGACCAGCACTACGGAGTGTATCACCTCTGCATGAGAACAACAACACACCGTTTTGTCCAGGGTTTCCTTTTCACGGCTTTATGGACTCAAAGTGGAAGTTCAGCAAAAAATAAAATCGACACAATTCACCCTTTACTCCAAATGCAGTCGATGCAGCCTAGACATGTCTGGTGTCTGAAGTTTTTTCTTCTTTAGTTCTGCTCTAGAGCTACTGTAGCTAATAGGTAAAGGAAGCAGATCTCACATTGCCACTTTCTCCACCAGCGTGGACTAAAGACTGGAGGATGACCTGACTTCTGAGGTAGCAGCTAAAGAAGAAAACCTCTTGGCTGATCAACTGCATGTGGATTAAGGAGAACAAAATAGATTTTCTTTACCAAATTATTCCTTGAACATGGAGTA
>JBBPCX010000154.1:22030880-22055585 GCA_037974365.1 Hydrocynus forskahlii
TTGGCTGATCAACTGCATGTGGATTAAGGAGAACAAAATAGATTTTCTTTACCAAATTATTCCTTGAACATGGAGTACTGCTTAGTTGATTTAAGAACCTTATTGTATGACTAGATAATGAAATTGTGAAGAGTTGGAATTACTTGTCACAGCTTAAAACAATAAAAAGTGAGAAATCAAGAATACTCTGCTTCAATAAATGTTACATAATATTACGTAAGACCTTTTCTTCCATGCACCTCTTTGTCTTCTGTCTATTTGAACTGACTGATATAAACTGAAGGGTGGATTCCACATCGTTCTGAGTGAGTGTGTGTGCAAATGCTGTTAACCCAACCCTAACATTAACCTCAGCATCTTTACTGAGAAAGCACCTTTACTGAGAAAAAGCTGCAGTTTTGGCATCAAAACCTGTAATGAAAGAGAAAAAATTTAAAATATCAGTCAGATGTAATATAAACACAATAATGGTCATGTCTCCATTGTTCTAAGGGGATGTGGACCTCAGATACATTTGAAATATTCAAGAATGGCCAGTCTTGCACACATGGAGTGAGAATGAAGTGTATGTGTGTGAACAAATGTATGAAAAAGCAGCAAGCGAGAAGCCCAAAAATACATTTTACTAATGCTGGGCAACAATTTTAACTATATGCAAAATTCAAAAATGATTTCAAAAGTAGTGTATTGTGCACTTTTATTTTAAAAGTGTTGCTATTTGAACAAAACTGCAAACGCTTTAAACAAGTAAGGAGCTTTTTAAAAGTGGTGTTCCCTTTAACACAGTTACAGTTCAAATATTTCTGTAAATCTCAACTCAAACATTAATGTAATCAAATCAAATACAAAACCAAAGCTATCCGCAGGACATTCAGGTTTTATCTAGTTAGTTATAGAAAAACAAGGTACCCTCAGAGTCCAGAGCATAGCGCCCCACCCCCCACCCAAAACAGCCGAGCCGTAGATCATATTATTTGCCTATTTCTAATCATCAGAGTTATAAACTGATTGTATAAACTAAATAAGCTTCAAAGTAGCATTTATCAACAAGGCAGCATGAATCCATATACTGCTCATAAGTAAATATTTTAAAGAAAATATATTTTTCCCTAATTATTATTATTTATCAGTGTTGTGAACTGACTATAAATTGTATAAACTTAAAAGGGGCATTTTTTGGCAGGGTAGCATGAATCGATAGACTCTGCTGTCGATTTGCACTACGGTAGCATTTTTCGACAACAGCAAGTTAACTTTTATAAATCTGGGGTTTTTTTTGTTTTTGAACAGGTACCAGCAGAAACATTTTTCTTTTATCAGGGAGCAGCAGAAGTAGTCAGTATGTTCAGTAGTGTGTGTCCTTGTTAAAGTGAGGTGAAACTGTCAAGCACAGAAAAACAAAATTTCAAAATAAGAGTAATTTAAAAAAACTGCGTTAACGCACGATAAAATAATTGTCTGCGTTAAATAATGCGTTAACACGTGATAATAATGTGTTAACGTGCCCAGCACTAATTGACTTCCACTGGAAGTCAACAATGCTACATTTTGGATGGGTTTTATATACATATAAAATACTGCACAGTTTACAGTATAGTATGAGTAGTATTTATGGTACACTAAATATAAAATCCACTACCAGAATGAACACAGCTGTAATGACTATAACTCAGTGTGTTAAACAGTAAAGCACCCATCGCTCCACTGTCTTTGTGCTCCAACTGAAGTTCTGTTCTAATCCCTCATGACAGCCCTGTCTCCTGTTATTCCTTTATACCTCTTTGTGTTTATACCAGATTACTGAATTGTTAATAATGGAGGCTATGTTTAATTCACACAGCTTCACAAATTCATCAAGAAAGCAGGACCACACACACCTACACACCTACACACACACACACCTACACACACACACACATGCACACACACACACACACGTGTCATCATTCTTGATGTATGTTTATCAAGAATGCAGGACAACACACACAATAACACATACACCCTGTGAGTGCATGCGTATGTATGTGTGAGTGGTCCTGCATACCCACAAACACACACACACACACATACACACACATGTATGCTCACACATAAACACACACACACACAGACACACACACACACTCACATACAAACTCTGTATATCTATCTACGTATCTAAAGGTCCATTCATCCATCCAGCCACACGACCAGACACACTGCATATTAGATTTCAAACCACTACAAATGTGACTTTGAAAACAAAGCCACATTTCATTAAGCTTTTTGTCTCCAGACTGCAGAAAATCTGTCTCACTCAAGTTGGATATGCTGAAAAATTGAATCTGAGCTGCACATCTAAACAAGGCCTTAGAGATTAATTAACAGCTCCACACAGACGGTGGCAAGAGTGTGATGATATAAGCATCAGGTTAATAAGTGTACATACACTTATTATCTACATTTGCCTCATAGCGTTAGTAGCTGTGAAGTATCTGTTCCCAAACATGACTACATTATAGGGAGGAAAGTGTGTAAATTTCATTTTGAGCAGATCTCTTCTATTCCTGGATTAAACCAGCAGTAAAGTTGCCTAGCTAATGCTCCTGAATATGAGTGTTTATCAGGTTGCATAACTAGGCGTTCAGGTTATGAAGCATTATGTAACTGATCGCTGCAACGTTTTTGTTGGATAAATGAAGAAAGTGAGCGTGCATTTGTGGGGGCTCCATGGTTTGTGAGCGGTTGGTGATGTGTAAGTGGAAAGACAGCTTTCTCATTACTTTCACATTAAGGAGATATGGGATCATTTGTCTGCAGCGCCGCTATAACATACTATAACCATGTTACAGTAATGATACGCTGCACGTAGACAGGTTGCAGTGGAATATATGATTATGTAAGAACAGAGCAGTGAAGGCCTTTAGGAACAAAGGGAGTCTGAAGGTTTGAGTGAATGGATGATGAAGAGGGATGAGAGTTTGAAGCAGGCTCTAATGAGTGGTCAGGGTGTCAGAATGTCAGAACATTGGTAAATTATTGCTACAATTCGACATTCTTATTTATCTAAATGATGAATCTTGACTAATTGAGCCCTTAATAATTTTGTAGTCTCCTCTTTGTTAGATAGATAGATAGATAGATAGATAGATAGATAGACAGATAATTAGATAGATAGGTAGATAGATAGATAGATACATACATACATACATACATACAGGGAAATAATTATCTGATTCCCTGCTGAATTTGTAAGTTTGCTAACTTATAGAAAAATGAACAGTCTTCTTTTTTATGAGGGACTTTCATTTTTATAGAAAGAGACAGAATATCAAACAAAAATCAAGAAAAAACATTTTACATAGAAGTTATACATTTATTTGCATGTTACTGAGTGAAATAAGTATTTGATCTCCTACAACCCAGCCAGTCTTCTGGCTCTCACAGACTGGCTGTGTGTCCATGTTGCACTAAGATTACAGTCAGTCTATCATTTACAGATACTCTTGATCTTAACTCGTCATGTGTATAAAGCACACCTGTCCACAGAATCAGTTTTTCTATTCCAACCTCTCCACCACCACAGGCAAGACCAAAGAGCTGTTGAAGGACGTCAGGGACAAGATTGTAGACCTGCACGAGGCTGGAATGGGTTACAGGACTATCAGCAAGAAGCTTGGTGAGAAGGTAACAACTGTGGTGCAATTATCGGAAATGGAAGAAATATAAAATGACCATCAATTGCCCTCAGTCTATGAGCTCCATGCAGTATCTTGCCTCATGGGGTAGACGATCATGAGAAAAGTGAGGGATCAGCCCAGAACTACATGGGAGGAGCTTATTAATGATCTGAAGGCAATTGGGACCACAGTCACTAGGAACACCATCGGTAACAAACTACTTCATAATAGATTGAAATCTTGCAGTGCCAGAAGGTCCCCCTGCTCAGGAAGGCACAGGTACAGCCAATCTTAAGTTTGCCAGTGAACAACTAAATGATTCAGAGAAGGCTTGGGAGAAAGTGCTGTGGTCAGATGAGACCAAAATCAAGCATTTTGGGATCAGCTCGACCCGCTATGTTAGGAGGAAGAGAAATGCTGAGTATGACCTGAAGAACACCATCCCCACAGTCAAGCATGGAGGTGGAGACATTATGCTTGGGGATGTTTTTCTTCTAAGGGTACAGGATGACTTCACCGCATTGAGGGGCCAATGGATGGGGCCATGTACCGTAAAATCTTGGATAAGAACCTCCTTCCCTCAGCCAGAACGCTGAAGATGAGTTGTGGGTCTTCCAGCTTGACAGTGACCCAAAACATCCTGCCAAGGTAGCAAAGGAGTGACTAAAGAAGAAGCACATTAAGGTCCTGGAGTCTCCAGACCTCAATCCTATAGACAATCTGTGGAGGAGCTGAAGCTACGAGAAAACCTAAAGGATTTAGAGAGTTTCTGTAAAGAGGAGTGGGCCAGAATCCTTCCTGAGATGTGAGAAAACCCGGTGACCGACTTCAAGAAACGTCACAGCTGTGCTTGCCAACAAGGGTTTCTCCACCCAGTACTAAAGCATGTTTTGCTTGGGTATCAAATAAATATTTCACTCCGAGTGAAATGCAAATCAATTTATAACTTTTATGTAACATGTTTATAACTTTTATGTAACATGTTTTTTCTTGATTTTTGGTTGATATTCTGTCTCTCTCCAAAAAAATGAAACTACCTCATAAATTAGAGACTGTTCATTTTTTGTATGTCAGCAAACGTACAAATTTAGCAGGGGATCAAATAATTATTTCCCCCACTGTAGATAGATAGATAGATCTTTTCCAGGTTTTTTAGATAATGGCATAAATGGATAGTGGCCAGACTTTTCATTAACTTACTCTGTTTAGGGTATGGTCAGATATAACCCACAGTTTAAAGATAATAAAATCATTTGCGTAGCCTAAACTTAGCCCATGACACACTGATACAGCCTTTATAAAAATGGATAAGTGTCCATTCAAAATACAGATCAGCATAAAGCTTTCCTTAGTCCATTCTCCATTAGCCTGGAAGCTCTAGTGTGAAACCATTGAAACAAGTGATTGTGTTTGTAAGTAGATTTAAATCTGGTGAAATGTCATTATGTGCAGTCTTTTCATATGAGAAACAAACTTACCCTTTACATTTTCCCCGCATTTAAAATGACCGGGGTTGATGCAGACTGTAAACTGTTTAAATGATCTACTTGTGAGAAAGGAACTGACTTGTGGGTCCACTTATGGGGTTAAAGGGGTTAATTATGTAATGGTATGTAACTGTGTCTGTATACGAGTGTTGCACTTTTTCCTTTATGGCTTTAGTGCTAAATGTTACCTTTGGCTACGCCTCGACTGCTTATAGCCTTTGAATAATGAACAAAATGACCCCCTCTGTCAAGCCATTTCCATCCAATTAACCATTAGACAAAAACAACTATGTCTGGCACGGCATACGGGCAGGAAGATGGCTCTGAAGGCTTTATTATCATGGATTCCTCAGGAGGGTGTCGATGTTGTATGCGGAGAAAAGTCAAAACACACAATGACACCTTCATGATACTGGTAACATGATCTCGATAGTACTTAGAGACCATAATTAAATGCTCCCCTTGGTTTTAATTAAAATTCAGCTGAATATCTTTTGAATGCAACTTAGCTTTAAAATCAATATAAACTGTTTTATTACATGTAACCATGAAAACCTAACCCTGAAAGTCTACCCATGCTCTAGATGATTTTTTCGGGTGGTAAATTGAACTACACAGTTGAAATAGCCTTTAAATTAAACGTACAAAGATATGGCGTCAAATCATGACCTTAGAGGCGTTACCCCTTTTATCCATAACATATCTAATCTCCAATCTTTAGCTGGGTTCCAAAGCCGGTATGTTTTGTCCTACATACATGAATAGGGCTTGGGAATATTGTTTCAGGACACAGTGTTCTATGGGTGCTCTACCATTGGCAGGATTAGTGAGTCCCTGAATAAGTCTTTCTTTCTTGCCTAATCTGAGGCCAATGGACTCACTTAATACACTGGCAGACCAGATTAGTGTGTGGCCTCCAGATCATACAAACTAAAGGAAGGAAATAAGGAAGGAAGTTTCATTCTATTATGCAGATACAGATTTGCCACTTTTTTACCATCAGCAACACTACAAATAAAAACTCAGAAGGCACGTGTAGGTTCACTGGTGGGGTTGGATAGTAAAAGGCTAGATCTGTGTTGTAGACATCATGACACCTGGTTCCATTTACCACCACCGTAAAGAAATCCGACTCAGTTTCTCTACAATGAACCAATTAACACCAAAAACACTCTCTCACCCACTCAGGCCAATGGAATCGCAGATAATGTTATTTCTCAAAACAGAGTATCTCGTGTTAGAAATATACACTTGATCTATCCTGTGTAGTCCACTTTATGACCCCCACCTACTCTACAGGTCAACTACACCAGTATAAAGATACAGGCTGTAGTTTCTCTCATGACATCAGCACACCAGTGAGAGGGAGGTACAGAGATTATGTGGATGCAGAATGCAATGCAATTCTATTTAATTAATCATGTATTTGTGTTATTAATAACCTCTAATTGTTAATGCAGATTAATTCCACTTTTATTCTTTATTCCTGTCTAAATTGTGTTGTGTCAATAAAGCTTATGTAATCTTTTTAATTCCAACACTCACCGCAGTCCCTGTTTTAGACACAGTAGATGAAGGCCTGTAGCCTGTCTAACCTGATCAAGGGCTGTGGGCTCTTTGAGAGTATCACGCAGCACACCCCACTCTTTTGCTGTCTGGTGGAGATCCATACTGCCAGGATGGGAATATCACAGCACAGGATGGGGCAGACAAGATGAGGATACATCTCAGTGCCAGAAACTCAGGCTTCTAGAAAGGGTACAAGATCTTTACCACTTTGTCAAAGGGGGGGACACCTACCAGGTCAAAAAGAAAATGCCAGAGAAAGGATTAATATATGAGTCATTTTTACCAGAACGCATGAGCACATAAAATAAAAATATGCAGGTGATACAGACAGCTAAATGCTTATACATGACTATATAAATATATTTATATCTGAATAAAATATAAAAAAGATGAATCAGTTTGAATATAAAGTGTGATTAAGATGTGTGTATGCATCACCTCTGCTGTCATTGATTTGATTTATTTTTTAAAAACTAAACTTTTGAAGTGTTATTTAGTTATCACTTTGACTTAAAAGTCAAAATATGATTTATTTCCAGAATCATTACTGTTAAGTAATGTCACCGGTAAGTGCTGACAGTGGTAAGTATAGTTTCATGAGGGGAAATACAATTCTGTTTAAAGAGCTAACAAAAAAATCAGCAGTGCTAAACATTGTCCTTTATTTCACCCTGAGTGAAAGATGAAAAGAACTAAATGAGAGTGTGGAGTGAACGGCACACTTTAGATGGAATGTAATTACAGTAAGATGGAGGACTTAAGTGTAGGTCACTGCTCCAGGCTGTTTTGTACATCTATTGCCTTTGGTTAAAACACTCAAGGCAAAAATGAAGAATAAAGAGGCAAATCCTTAAAACTGTCCAGGCTAGAAATATGGAATCTAATTCCTAAAGGAATGCTCAAATTAAAGGGGCATTTTGGCCTAAACCCATTGTTTAGTATGCTGGTGTTCTTCAGTATTCTATATTGCAGCAATGTACCCCTTGGCCTCGTCAGTTTTACAGATTTCACAGTTTTTCCTAACTTTATGTTTTCGTTCATCAATGTTCTGTCACTACAATGCCCAGAATGCAATACAGAGTTACAGAAAATGCTCCATTCCATTTACCTTGGAAGTATGAAGTCAGAGCTGGGAATAATGACACACCAGAACTGATCGTGTTCTAGTAAAAGTCAGAAAGCCAGGTTCTAGCCAGGTTAGCCATTGTTAGCAAAAACACATTATGTGGTATTTTGCGAATGCAAACACTGTAGCAACATGTCCACAGGCAGAAGCTGGACTGCACTGTGTATAAAACTGATTTCATGAGACACAAATAAGATAGGAAATGCGAATAAGCAGTATCTACTACAGTTTTCACTTCTGTTGATGCATGGAGCTGCCATCTTGGACTGAGGTTGGTGAGTTTCCTCAGACGTTCTAAGTTGGAAATAGGTCTGCAGAGGATGTTCCAGTTGCAATGTTGTACTATGAACTCTACTAGAATGTTGTACTGCTCAAATGGAACATACCAATACAACCACTGGGAATCCCTGCGGTGACAACCAAACTGTCTGCTGCCATAATCCTTGAGCTACAGGCTAATAAAACAAGCAAGCTAGCATTAAAGTCAATTTGACCACAGTTGTTGAACAAAACTGTAATTAAAATATTGAATCTGTCATTGTTTAGCACAAAATGGACACCAGAGAGAGAAGTATATAATAATAATTAAATAATTGTTTTTTTTTTCTAAGGTAGTTCTGGCAGAGCTTGGACTTATGTTTTGAGTCACTATCTTGCTGTAGGACGAACCCGACAAACCAGGCACATACCAGAGGTACTGCATGGAGCTACAGAATTATTTCCCTCTTCTGGGTAACCTTACCATTTTTAAACCTCTCGCAGTTCAGCACTGTCCTTTGTACCATTTCATGCTATTCACTGGACTTGAACTGTTTGAATTTCAATAAAATGCTTACAATACTGGGGTGTTCTGAAACTTTTTACCGGTAGTGGGTATATATATATATATACAGTAACCTCCCTCTTATACTAATATTTTTTTCTGAACTCTCCGGCGCAGATATCCTCCACATTGTTTTGCTTTTGTGACGTCCGGGCCTCGTCCGCCACTCCCCCTTGTACTCGTGCTGGGTTGATAAGCAGCACTCCCTAACATAAACCCTGCATGAGGACGAGGGGGCGTGGCGGACGAGGCCCAGACGTCACAGCTTTTTTCGTGTTCGTATAATTGTGCTAAATATAATTTAATAATTTTGTAACGTAAATATTAATGTAAATTCAGCTACATTTTCATATAAAAATAACTATAAATATTTTGGTACTGTGGAGAGAAACGCAAAGAAAGCGCATCTTGGGATGGTGAAATACTGCTGTACTCAGATGCGGGAGGTTTGAAAGTAGCCAATCTGAGAACATATTTATTTTTCCTTGGTGCTGATTGGCTGCTGCCCAGAATTTCCCCCTTGGAGCGTCTCGTGTGTTCTCGTGTTTTTCGTTTTGTTCTTCCTAAAGCCTTGTATTTTTATTACTGTAAATTAAATGAATTTATTACTGTATTTAACTGCTTATGCCAATGAAAACGACAGAGCATACCAAAGAAAACGCCAGTCTATACAGCGGTAATATCAGTATTTACATTCTAGCAATGCTGGAGTTCAGTGTAAACTGTACAGTACGGATACAGGTTTACCTTTACATTTTCTTTAAGGCTAATGAGTTAAAATGAATGTTTTGGGAGCACATTTAGGGTTTACACTATGTAAATAGGCATTTTTAGGCTTTTTTTTTTTTTTACCACAACACGTTATTTTTACTATACGCAGATGCTCTTGGAATGTAACCCCTGCGAAAAGCAGGGAGTTACTGTATATAAATATATAAATGATAAATTACTCCCCCGACCCCGAGTGCGGGACAAAGGGGTAGAAATGGATGGATGGATGGATGGATGGATGGATGGATAAATTACTATGATTAATATGGATAGGATGTTGCTTAGGGCATTGGCTCTCAAACCAGTCCTCAGGGTCCGCCGGACAGTCCAGATTTCTGTTGTGTGTCTTTGTGTTGCTGGTTTGGGTGGTCTGAATATGGATTTGAGACACAAGTTCCCACACTTTTGAGCAGTGGTAAACTCCACGACTGGGATTGTGATCGGTAAATGCATTGAGCAGGTCCTGAACAATCAGCGTCCTGAGACACACAGCCCATTAATTAGACTGGATAGAAAAAAAAAACCCTCTGAACAATACAAAACAACACAGCCCACTGAGGTGTGATAATGCTGGCAATACTACTTTAGAAAAAACTGCCTTTTCTGTAGAAGTTTCTCACAGAAGAAGGAGCTTTAGTTCATCTGTCAGCTGGGTCTGTTTGAAAAGTTATCCAGTTATTTTGAAGTAATTTTCATCGTTGCCCACTGCCAGCAGCCATATGCAGAAACGGCCTGAACACCAGTGCTGCCAGACGGAAGTTTCATGCCAAATGAAAAAAAATGCAAGCTCACAAATTCCAGCACTCACACTTCTGATGAGACCTGATTCCAAATTAGTGGTTATAAAAGGCTGTCAGCTGTGTCAAGCTCAAGCCCAAAGCCGCAAGTATAATGCAACCCAGCACTTTTCTACCTGATTCAACTCGTCTGCTCATTATCACACCTTCTGGCAGTTCAGTCAGGTCCACTGGGGCAGAAGGATGATAATCTGTATAATATGTAAGTGACACACTGATAGACTTAGTGTATTTTTTGTGTAATAAGATAATATTAGCCTGGCAGTAAATTCCATGGCTGTCATTTTCAGTTCGCTTGGTTACAGTTAGCTACACGCATAGTCAAGCTGGCTAACAGAGCATTTTTAAAATGTAAATTTTATGAAGTGATTAAACTCAGTGCTACATAGAGACTCTAAACTTTGTCATCCAAATAAATCATTCAGAGATTTTAACAAATACCAAGTGTGCTACAGTTTCTCATTAGTGGAATGAGATTTTTGCTAGCTCTCTGGTAAGTTTGTTATGAAAGAATACATTTGTGGGCAGAGCATGAATACATCCGTTAACAATCTAAACTGATCATGTTCATAAATCCAGTTAGTAGCAAGTGTCTGAACTCTGAACTATTACTACTTTGGTATACTAAGTGGAGCTGTATGCCTTTTATTTGCTAGATGGATAAGAAGTCTAGCCATTCTTTCACAACAGCACACACCAGCAGCTTAGATATTTTTAGTCCTGATGTTAAAAAGCAACAGTGTAAGTTTGAGGTAAATATCTGGGAGATTGTGACAAAGAGGCCACATGTTATCTTGATCAGGGAACTCGTTTTTTTACTAGGATAAGCCTTTTGTTTTCTTAAGGGTTTGTAAAGGAATATAGACATGAAAAGTACTTGTTCATATTTCAGTTTTACTAGGTTTATATAACTATTGATTTTACTTGTGAAACTTTTAAAAGTGATATTAACTGGAGTAACCAAAGCAAATGTCTGAGAAAATCACATCTAGATTTTGCTATGGAAAATACCTGATAGCACTGATAAATTCACTTAAAGAGGAACATCTTTCATTCAGTCATTAAGATACAAACAAAGTAATTGGTGTGAAAAAGTCAGAATTGTTCACAGTGGTGGTGAATAGAACCAGATGTCTTGAGTCTAAACGCTCCCTCACAGAAAGTTATTACATGAAATGGTTATGCATACACTGCCCGATTCCTGAGACATTGTTTTACCAGAGTTCCTAAAACATATTATGTAAATCCATTCATGGTGGAGGGGTACATGCGTCAAAAAAAAACTTTTTGTTTCAGATCTACCACTGTTAGATTTCACAATTATCAATCTTACAATAAAAAAACTCAGAAGACACATGTAAGTTCACTGGTGGGTTTGGATAGTAAATACTCAACTATTTTACATCAAACCACTCTGAATGTTTACATGTCAATAGTTTTATGCAGAATTTAGTGGAATTTCCTTTTAAAGTGAGATTTGTCTTGACTGTTTGAAGAAGGCTGTAGATGGTTTTGATTTTACCTGTTGTCAAATCTTGTTTACTGTTTGCTGTTTTAATTTATTTTAATGATTGTTTTATTGTTTTCTCTTTCTGTAAGGTGACCTTGGGTTTTTGAAAGGCGCCCTCAAATAAAATGTATTATTATTATTATTATTATTTATAGTCTGTAAATGTATTTATAGTCTGTTTTCTCATTAAAGATCTTGACTTATTTAACTGCTTTTTTGGTAAAAATGAATTGGACCCACAAAGAATAAAATGTCACATTTTTTCGTAGTTTAATACGAATATATTCCTTGTTAAGCTTAACATGCTTTGTTAATCAAAACTCTGGTCCATATTCTGAATAGATAACATTCAGACAATCAGAGTAAAGAAGTGAACGTCAGTAGGTTTCATATTAACATGCATGCAGTCAACTGCATAATATACAAGCATTTATATAGCATTCAAATATAACAGATGGCATCACACATATACATGTGTGTGTGTGTGTGTGTGTGTGTGTGTGTGTGTGTCTTTCGCAAGCCAGAACCCAGCTGGACATGCAGGGTAGTTACAAAAAGAAAAGTCAGAAACTAGTTCCTCGATCTCCCTCTTGAGGAGAAGATGAAAAAATAAGGTGTCTAACAAAACTGATGCCATTCTGTAAAGTTAGCCAGCACATTAGACACTTTTACTGAAGCACTGATGTTTAAAACAGAAACATGAAATCCGTAATCGTGCACTGGTTCAAAAGTATCTCCACACTTGGTGCTAATGTTGTGACCTCAGTTCACTTTCACTTGAACCAAACGTCCAAAATGTCACAGCCGTCTCACTTTTGAAAGCAGTCCACCGCTTTAGTGCTGTTCATTCAGTATTCAGACTTCACTCAGACTCCTCGTCTCTTAGGGACGACTGAATCCATGATTTTGACCCCAATCTTGATCCAAGTCATATAACAGTAAGTCCTTAAGTCCAATGTAATATTCGTGTTTTTGTGGTTGTAAGGGAAAATCAGTATATTCAGTTGATGATTCTTTCATTGAAACGATTACCATATTAATGTGATTCCACTGACTAAATGAGTAAGGTTGTATAACCAAGTCTTGAGCCTTTAGGGCAAAAGGACATGATTTTATGAGACTGTTATTTTCTGCAAACCACTATGTTTTGAGCTAAATGTTCTAAGATTTTGTTTTGTTCCAGACGAAACTGTGTGTTCAGGGTCGTCTCCATGGGGCAACCATAAGGAAAACCATAACATGGGCGACAACTGGCGCCTCACTGAGGAGCTCAAGTAATGATAAGAGGGTTTATAGAAGTGTTTGATGCAAGGGGTCCCCATGAACCCGACCCAGTTAGATAATGTGAATAATGTTTGGGAGGTATAAGAGTCCTGTGCGAAGGACAAATTTTCAGAGAAACTTCAGATCTGGGACTGCCCAGGGGAATGGAAGTTCTCTCCTCTGGCTGAAGAAAATAAAGTCTTTGTCAGTTTGCTGATTTTCCACCACATGGTTAACAAGTATATTAAAATAAAACCAGTCTTGTCTATTTAAGTTATTCTACGCAGCCATGTACTTAAAATGCTACAGTAAAAATCTCTTTTATTTTTTATATGTGCATAGTGTGACAAAACTGATATTAGGGACGCGCCAAAGGCTGATGCTGATGTAGGTTGTTTTTCATGTACATACTGTCACATAGAGAGGTTTGGACTCCTGAGGTCAAATGAAATGTTTGTAAGATATACAATATTTAAGCTTGCTCTCTCAGCAAAACATATATTTTGACCATAAGTGTCCAAACGTTTCCTTGCAACTGTATCTATCAAAGCCAATTAAGATACTAATAGACATGCAATGTGAATACACATTTTAGGACAACCAATCTTGTGGTTCTAGCATAACCTGCTGCTCACGAGGGTCTTCCCTTGAAAATTAGCTCCCAAAGTCCTATTATCACATTGGAAGTAAAACAAGCTAGCTATTGCATTGCTAGTTATCCTCTGGAATGGTTTCCTGTTGCAGGTAATAATTCATTTTCTGGGGGGTTTTTTCACCCATGCCATACTTCATTTCATTACACAACAGGCTTGTTGTCCAGACAACATTGACAGAGACCCCCTATTTTGAACTCCGCTTTCACACTACATTCCCAAATGCATTTAGCATATGGCTGTCCCCAGAGCTCACCCCGTGATCTTAACAACATTTAAACTGTAGATAAGTTGATGTTTTCATCTTCCTCCTTAAAATAGTTCCAAACTGCCAGTATTTACAAAGTTTTTTCTAATTTGGACAATACGCCCCATGCCCCATTTTCTAGATAATGTCTTGTTCCATGACCTCAATGAAAGAGGCCTAAATAAAGTGCAATGTGATAAAATAGCCTTAAGACAGGACTGGAATTTGATCAGCCATAATGTGGCCAATGTCCCTAAAATCCATACAAATATGTCTGGATGCCAATCTTTCATATGCTTTTGGGACATTCCTAGTGTCTCTCAGACGGACCCTTCATCCTTGTCAGAGTCAGGGCTGGCGGGCATGGAGACAGTGAAAATGTCTTGTGCTTTGAGCTTGTCTCTGTGTGTTTTGGGGGTGGCTGTCCGGCCCGACGGGTCACTCTTTCCGGACAGCAGTCTGAGAATCTGTCCCACCTGCTCTTCCAAAACAGCCATCCTTCCACTGAGGACCTGGATCTCCCCCCTCAGCTCGGCCCTCGCCTCCTGCAGCGTCGCTTGGAAAGACAGCTCTTGTCCTGGATAGAAATCCCGCCCTAGTCCCTCTCCTTCAGGTACGGGACTCTGCGCTTCTCCCATGTGGTCCAGTCTCTGATCGCTGTGGGTCAACCCACTGTCCCATGAGTCTGTTTTGCGGAGGGAGTTCTTTCTGGAACCAGTGACCTCAATGACGCCTTCTATCTGCACTTTGACCTCTGGCGAGAGGCGCTCCATGGATACGGCTTTGATGACATTGTTCCGTCCTTCTTTCCCACTATCCTCCGGCGGTGATCCAGGGGCAGCCATATTGTTTTTTAGCCTCATCCAGCCGCGGGCTGCCCCTGCTGGTTTGGCCCGGACAGTGTTGCTCATCTTCAAGCGAGTCGTGCTTGGAGTCTGGTCACCAGAAGGTTTTAGATCCATGATGTCCCGGTTGTTCTGCTTGACTGGGTCACACGGTTTGGAGAAGGACAAAGAGTTCTGGATGGGTGTGATCTGGGATATAGTGACCACGCCGCTACAGCAGCCTGTGCTAGCTGCTCCGTTCTGGACCGCATGGATGGTGTTCTGGGTGATGGCCGTGTGCGTGTGCTGTAGCTGCGTGTGCTGGAGGTGAGTGTGAAGGTGTTGCTGATTCTTCCCCAAGTCATGCTGTGCTGAGGCCTCCTGGTTGCGAAGCTCCTTCTGTTGCTTGAACTTCTGAAAGAGTTTCCGAACTGGGTGATCCACAGGGATGGTCAGTGGAACCTCATTCTTCGATCGCTGACGCTCCTCTTCCTCCTTCTTGACATCGCTGATCTTGCGGAAGATTATCTGTAAGAGCAAGACAGGGCATGTTTAGCCAAAGGATACTGAAGTTTTATTTGGGTGCCCTGATCAAATGACATGGGAAAATAATCTTCTACAGAGCACATATTTATTTCATGAATTGAACATATTTGGAAAAAAATAAAATGCTGCCTGTGCAGAAGTATGGCACATTTTCCATTTTATGTGAAAGAGCAAGGTGTCTTTGAGGCACAATGAATAAAACACATGCTAAGCGATGAAGCATTAATGGCCTTTTGAAGTAGAAGCAACGTATGGCCCCCTTTCCGTCCAAATCAGTCAGCTAGCTGTGTTCTGTAACCAGGCGTTTCCCCTGGAGGCCTGCTTTTGGAGGATTCATCTTAAATTATAAATCCCTTTTCTTCTTTCTCTCTACCTCGTATCCTCCTTTCTGCTTCTCGCACTCCCCTACTCTTCTTCCCCCAGGAGCTCTCCTTGGGCTAGGTGGAGAGTAATTAGTGCCTGGATGGGGAGGGAGGGGTCCGACAAATTGTTCCACTTTTAAATATTAATGATGGCCTTTAGCTTCACCTTCAGCTACTGAGATGATGAGCTCTTCAGACAGTCTGCAGGCAGTACATAGTAACACGTTACTTGTTCATGAAATGGTGTAATGCAAAAACTTTTGTAATCATATTGCATTTTCTGGCTTAATACGAATCACATTAGTTGCATTATTGATGTCCTTGAAAGAACCAAAATAATTACGTGCAGTGTATTTAAAATTATATAATTTGTATACTGTGTAAAACAAAAATGTACCTATTTCGTCTTGTTTGTATACTTTTCGTATTTGATAACATGATGTCTAAGGGCTGTTGTCCCATGTATTTTGATTAAATTATTACTTTAAAAAAATTATATTTATTTATAGAATTTTCTCATGTTTCCTAATTTAATTATGTCCAGTAACAGACGTCGGCATTGGCTGGCATCACACTGAGTGATGGGGAGAGTGAGTGGGTCCATCTTCCCCATCCAAAGAGAGTGAGGACAGTTGTGTTCTCTTGGACTCCTGACCACAGATGGTAGTACTGAACTCGTGATCGGCAAAACTGGCAAATGAGTTTACTCCATTTGGTCCACCAGTATCTATAACCTGACCCCCCTATTAAGCAACAGAACAAACGCATGTTTATGTCACATATAATTCATATAATATTGATACCGTGTTTATACAGAGTGTTAATACAGATTTTTTTGTGCATCTCCATGGCAAAAGTTGTGTTTTTTTGTTAATTTTATGAAAATGTAATTCAATTAAGATTCAGAGAATTCATTCATTTTTAACCAAATGATGCAGGAATTACAAGGAGATATCACAAGCACTAACATATTTGAATGCTAGATAGCATGAAGTTCTTTATTTTGTTCTCTATTTTTATCACAGAACTGACAGAATGCTAAATAAAGCCCAATTGCAGCTGCAGTCGTCCCACACACTGTCTACATTTATCTTTCTTCTCCGGCAGCCAGACAGCAAGCACATCTCAAATATACCCTCGAACATGTTCAGCTCTGGAGAAAAATAAGAGACCACTGCATTTCTCAGGTTTTATCTTTTATAAGTGCAAGTATTGAACTGAACAGCTTTGGCTTAGTTTTTAAGAACTGCTGACAATGTTTCTCCTAATTAAAAAAGAAGTTTTTAAGGCATCATTTTAAGGGAAATGACAAAACATCAAAATAAGAGAAATGATACAGCATTTACAGAACTTGAATAATTAAAAAAAACAAATCTCTTGTTCACTCAAACAAAATGGCAATAATTAGCTTTGATGAACATCTAGTAGCGTTTTACCATCCAACTGGTCACATTGCGAGAGGACAGTGTTGATTACAGCAGTGTTTTTTATACTTTTTCTCATTAAATTAGATGTGACTCAGGTGATCACTAATCTGTACCTCATAAAGCAGAATGAGGCGCTTGTGTAGGAATTTAACAGAAACTGGCATGGAATGGTTGTCATAGAGATGCTGATTTAAAAATACATTGCAGCGGTCTCTTATTTTTTTTCCAGAGTTGTATATCACTATAAGATCAGGGACAGATTCTACCCCAATGCTTTAAGACTTTTCAACATGATCTAATGTGCGATTACACAGTTATGCTAAATTCTACACTGTCATTCTTTGATTTGCTCCATATTCAGCACTTTGCACTCTCACGTTAATGACTTAGTACTAATTCTAATTGTTTAGTAATAATTCTAATTCTAATTCTAGTACTAACTGCTGATGTATTGCATTCTCTGCCTCTCAATACTCTATCCACTGCGACACTTTGTTGTTGCCTCCCATATCACTGTTGATTGTTATTTTATATGTTGTTACTAGTACTTAGCATTTATTTTATAGTAATGCTGCTAATGTTTAGGTACAGTTTCTGAAAATATGTAAAGTTACTCAATTGGTCAATAAGCATGACTTTTTTCCCCAAAAAAACCCACTAAAAGTAAAAATAGGGAAATAAACAAAAAAAAAACATGTGTCCATGAAGTTAGGAACCAAACCTGCACTCTTCTAACTGTGCCTCACCTTGGCTGTTTTGCCTTTCCTTCATTCATCTGTGTAACTATGCGTACTGAAATTTGGTCACCTTGGAATTTCATCCCATGACTTGAGCACATTTAACAGTGATTGGAAGCTAGGACCATTATTACTGTAACAGTATATGTGCTTATACTGAATATCTACAGACATACACACATATCTTTGTGCAGCCTTTCCCTGGTCTCTGAGTGTGAATAAATGCTGTTGTGCTCCACCTCACCTGACCCTACCTTCACGCCAGCAACCAAAACTTTGGGCTCTTTTACTCTTTCTAATTAAATTTTACATTATTGTGGAAAAGGCATAGAGAGCAGCCACATGTCTACACAACTGATAAATGTTCATGTCTTCATCAGCCTGATGACACCGGGTGCCTACAAAAACACAAATACATTCAGTGATCCCAGCTTGCATTATTTAGTGAAAGTGACCATTCTGTCATCCGTGAACGCACACAGTGTGAACAGCACGAAATTCTTCCTCTGTGTTTAACCCATTCACCAAGTGAAGCAGCGGGCAGCCAGGAACACAGTGCCTGGGGAGCGTGTGGAGACGGTACCTTACTCAAGGGAACCTCAGAGGTACTCAGTCTTGGGAATCAAACCCACAACTTCCTGTTCGCAGGGTGAATGCCCTAACCACTAGGCTACTAGCTGCCCCATAGGCATTGTTGGAAATGCTGGCGTTTCTGTTATTCTCTAATTATGTGTAGCATGGATATACTCATTATAATCACAAAATGCTCCAAACACATGCATAACAACCCCTTTAGGCTGTTCCCATGTGTTACATTTCATATTTATGGCCGGAATAATTTCTGCAAATGTTTTGGTGTTTATGAATTTAGTGAATTGATTAAACCTTCTCTCCAGAGAAACACTGTACATATATTTTGTATTAATAGCTATGGTGGTAGTTTACACTTTCTACATCTTTGAAATTATATCATTCTATCCTCCCTGTTGACTGCCCTCACCCAGTCATCTAGAGAAAGGTAATTGTATTTGATGTGGAGTAGCCCGTTGGGTGAATAATTGCTATGAGACATAACATTTTACAGCAGTGTGAGGTATGGATACTACAACTAACCAAGAGCCAATGGGAATTCAACAGTCAGGACAGACAGTGGTCTGTCAATAAAGCAGTGCATTGTGTTCTAGTTATATGAGTCTTCATCAGAATGTATTACTTTCATTAATTTAATAAAATTATTTTCATTGTGTGAATTTGAACCTAAACATGAAGATCAAATGATCTCAACAGATTTACATCGCCATCGTCCAGCATATACATTTAAAAGACTATATTTAGAGTGTGAGTGTGACTATATGGCAAGTGTACACACTTCAGTCAGTCATAACATAAAACATAATATTGGATAGTTACCCTCTTGCCACCAAAGCTCAGACTGCATTACTATCTTACTATCTTACTTCATGCTGCTGTCTTATTTTATTCATGGCACAAACAAGTCACATGGTCACTTGCACTAATAATATGTTATTTTATTATATATGTTATAGTTATTTGTTACTTTGTTAGAGTTATTTTTGTTATTCCATTTGCACGGTTACTACTGTTCTTTTTAAACTCTTTATTGTTTATTCCTCTTGTTGCATTGAGCATGTTTATGACAAAAGAATTTGGGATAAATAAAGTTCTTTCTTATCTTATCTTATCTTATCTTATCTTGTCTTATCTTATCTTATCTTATCTTATCTTCCATTGCTTCCATATTTGAACAGGAGGGTTACAATTGTGGATTCTATCAGCACATAAACAGCTGGGTATAGATGTTTAGGTATCTGATAATATTTAAAGTTACTCAATTGGACAATAAGCATTTGTTTTTCCAGAAAAACACTAAAGGTATAAATAAATAAATAAATAAACAAACAAACAAATAAAGCAAAATCCATGCGATTGCTGGAGTGTACTGAGAAGTCAGGATCCAAACCTGCATTCTTCTTACGGTGCCTTATTTAGGCAGTTTTGTCTTTCTTTCTGTGATACCATGCTATGACCCGAACACATTTAACAGTGACTAGAATCTCATCAATTGAGGACCGTTATTATACTGTTACTGTACTGCTGCATTAATATATCACTCAACCCTTTACAGCACAGTGTACAAAAATCTCAGATATTCTCTGGATGGATGACAGAAATGCTAAAATCTGGTCTTCGTCTGTCACAGATGCCATGTCTTGTGCCTTGTGCTACATATTTATGAGATCATAAATAAGAAACATGGTCTAAGAATCCTTTCTTGAAAATAATAACACTCGGACCACCACAGACCATCTGCTATACATGACTGGCACAGTTGGCATGGGAATGGTACAGCTGTATGATTGGCAAGAGATCTTGTCCATGTGTCGTTTTCATTTCCACTGACCTAATAATTCATCCCTTCTGTCCGTTTAGTAACAGCCCTGATAAAAAGGTTACAACCAAGGGGTGATTTCTGAAGAGGCCTGCAGGGATTGAGTGGTCACTAACAGGGCAATTAGAGGGATGAGAGTGGATGGGCTGATTGGAAGGGTTGGAGGAAGCACTTATGATCAGATAATAAATGTGGGAAAAAAAGAGTTAGCAAAAAAGGACTGCAAGATTACTCACAGAAGCGTTCACAACATAAAGCTGAAATTATCACACAATTCAGAATTACAAAAGAGGCCATAATGCTCAACAGGATTCTGCCTGAACATATAAAACCCCACAGCACTGATGTTTTTTTCTTGACATCAATATGGATTGACCCATTTTCTCTCTAGTTGTCTCAATTCTCTTTCGGCATCTTACAGCCACCGAACAAAAGTGACACAGCTATGACCTTTGAAAATGGCTGCCATGGCACATTTTAGAAAGCAAAGTGGGTCAGAAATGCATCTCATGTGAAATGTTATTATAGAATGAACAGTTGTCTCTTTAGTTAGTCTTTGAGTTTCACAGCTGGCCATAGCACTGAACTTGCAACTTCTCAGGCTTCACGGTTTACAGATGGTTGCTGATGCAGTTTGTTGTTCTCCTTGGATTACAGCTTTTGGTACAATGGATCAGTTAACTTAAAGCACTGAAACCGCTAACTTGGTTTCAGATTTAAATACGTTACCATTTGAAAGATTAGATGAAAGAGCTTACGAATTACTTGTGGTGTGCCCCGAGGTTCCATTCTGTGACCTATTTCATTTACATTGTAACTGGTGCATTGGATGGTCATCATGGAATGAATCTGTACTGTTGATTGATTATATAAAGCTTTATATTCAACCTCAAACAAATCATGCTCCAAAACATGCTGAATAACTGTTCTGAAGATATATAAACTCATGCTGTATGAAACTCTGTAATGCCTAAAACTCTAAAACTCTATCTCTAAACTCTAAATCTGAGTAGTAAAACAGATACAATATTTAAACATTACAAGGGTCACTGTCAATACTGTGGGGCCTATAGCTGAATGCAAAAGTTTGAGCATCCTCAATCAAACTATATGCTTTTTTTCCTGAGGGAATTGCTCATATCCTCCACCAAGAACGCTTAAATGTGCCATTTCTCTGCACATTAGTTCATAATTTATTTAGTTCAATATACCGGAAAAATATGTGTCTGGGTCTTAAAATGAAACTTAAGCCTGTAAGCAAAAGTAGCAAGGATACACAATTATGTAACGTGACCGTCTCTCTTCTTTGTGCGGACACACACACACACACACACACACACACACACCCTCACTTGCACACATACACACACTCACACACAGTGCTACCATTCAGCAGATACATGACTCAGGATCCTCTCAATTTCATAGTAATTTCTCCAATGTGTCCTTTCTTTTTAATGATGCTTTGCAATGCAGCCACCTTGCCTGCCACCACGAGGATAATTAAAAGGAGCCTCTCTCTCTTTCTCAAACTCACATGCTTTAAGGATGGGATAACACACAGTGATTATTGCAGCATTTCAAAATTGGATTCCTTGAGTTACAAAACTCATGGTACAAAAGAAATGTACTTTAGTAAAGTTCTTTTGTACTTTAAAGGGAAATTTCACCAGTTTTTCAAAATCTCTCCATAATTCTGTGACTAAAACATAAACACGATCAAAGCTGTAAACATTTGTATAGTATGTAAAAACTTAGTAATGTTTTTGCAGTGTTGCACTGTTATTATTATTCCATACACACAAAAACTGCTATCATGTTCAAAGAGATAGTTAAAGAGGAATAATTTGAATAATTAAAAAATAAATCTGCATAGTTGAGTAGTTGAAGTATGGCTGAACTATTACAGATCTATCTATCTATCTATCTATCTATCTATCTATCTATCTCTCTCTCTCTCTCTCTCTCTCTCTCTCTCTCTCTCTTTCTCTCTCTTTCTCTCTCTCTCAGATGAAAGCTGTAGTCTCACTGGGTGAAAAAAGTCAAACACCGTATAACTCCAGAGGTGAAGGACTAGCAAATGAGTGCTTACTGTCCCACCTTGGGGTGGTTAGTTTAGTGAAGATTTTATTCTTCTGCTTCAAGCAAGAGAGATGAAGCACTTTGCATCTAAATGTTTCTGTCATTATGAGCTTCTAATGTTATTATATACTGTGTGTGTGTGGGGGGGAGGCTAATAGGCAGAAAAGACAGAGAGAGAGAGAATGAGAGCAAGAGAGAGAAAGAGAAATAGAATGAGAGAGGGAGGCAGAACACAGATGCGAGAGAAAGGATGAGAGAAAGAAAAAGAGAGAGAAAGGAGAACATGGAGGCACAACAATGGAGAGAGAGAGAGAGAGACAGAATGGGGAAAGAAGGAGAGAGAAAAATAGAACAGATACACAAAATGAGAGAATGTAGGAGAATTAGAATGTGAGAGATAGAAAGATTAGATGGGTGGTGCAATTATATATTTTTACACTCATATTAAACAGTGTGTGATACAAATACTGATTGTGTTCACAGCCTCTGAAGTAAAACAGAGCATGATGGCAAGTTAAAAAGAAAGGGAAGAAGAAAAGAAAGCCACCTCCTGGCTGAGTTGGAAATGTTTTAAGACAAACTCAGAAAAATCTTAGATGTAATTACGGATAAATAATTCTCAAGTGTTATCTAAAGAAAATATTACAGAGTTTTATTGGCCTCCCTCCCCATCACTCAATACAATGTTAGTGAATGCAAGCATCTGTCCACAACTAAACTGGGAACAAAACTGGGTAAAACAAAGTTCTTAAAAATGATTTTGTGCTTCTGGCTTTTCCAAATTCATAGGATTTAGAATTTCTGAATCTGGCAGTATCATCTTCTCTGTGACAAGAACTATCTTACTTTTGATCAGTAAATCCACTGCTTAACTGTGTGCACATTAGGGCCTGACTGATAAGAATTTGTAGAGGATACTGTTGCGAATGGGCTAAAAGTTCCAATAACCAATATCAATCAATATCAATCATTTGACAGATATGTTTGCAAGTTTGCAACAGTGAAATATAACTGTTCTTAATCTTGAACTCAGTTTAAGAATTCAATCACTTACTCACATTTAGCAGGCTAAATGTTCTCTAATAGGGATCGCTGCAGCTGCAGATTTGTGATGTTTCATTAAGAGAGCATATTTAGACCTTTTTAACTGGATTTAGTGCAGCACAGTGTAACAAATATTGCTGAAAATGACACTGCAGAAAACTAATTCTGCAAAATTCTACCTGAATTCTGTTTCTGAGTGTCTCTAATGTATGCAGAATTACTGTCCAGTTTACTTTACTTGGCCATTTCTTTTTGCTCCATTTCTTTTTGCTCTTTTCCTCCCTTGCTTCTTACCTTCCAAACCCGTGGGGGACAGTGTTGGTCTCAGTGGGTGATCAGGTGACACAAGCATTCTCATGGGCACTCCTGTCACCTGCAGTCCCACACACTGAGCTCGCGTCCACTCACTGGACACTTTATTAGGAACACCAACCTTCTACTTACATTCACTGACCACTTCATGAGCTCCATTTACCGTCTGCTGGATATGATTTGGGTGATAGATCATTTTCAGCACATCATCACCCTTGGCATGGCATGGTAGTATGTGTAGTGCTTCAAATAAAAAGGGCAAAACATGTGGTGAATATGCACAAATACTGTACATATACTGTATATATATATAATGATAATACAACAAACAGAACTCTTTTCTATGCCCACAAAGTGAAGCTATCATTAAGTAAACCTTCTCATTTTTCTCAGTTCACCTGAATTTCCAGTGTTTTCAGATTATCAGAAAAGTCATTCAGAGTGGGCTGGAGTGAAATTGTTTGTTGTAGAGAAACTTATCAGAGGATGGAACAAGGGGTCATGTGTACAACATAAATCTAGCTATTTTAATGTACTATTCACCAGCGAACCTACACGTGTCCTCTGAGTGTTTATGTGGTTTGATGATGATGGTAAAATAGTGGCAAGTCTGAACAACATACGTTTTTGAGGACTATTTTGCTATATGTACCCGTCCACCATGAATGGATTTAAAACATATTTAGGACAAAAGTTTTACCGAAAATCTAGTAAAACAATGTCTTGGGCATCAGGCAGTGTATTCATAACCATTTAATGTAATAACTTTCTGTGAGGGAGCTTTTAGAGGTAGATGTCTGCTTCCACTCTGCATGTTTCTCTAGAACAGATCTTTTCATATAGAAAATTTGAATTTTTCTTTAGATGCACTTCTGTGGAAAGTGTTTTTTTTTTCTCAGAAAAGTGTTGACCTGTAATGGCACAGGCTGGTGGAGTGTGAAAGAAAAGGAGAAAACAGAGTGACAGAGAAAAGAGAGAGAAGAGAGAGAGAGAGAGAGAGAGAAAGAGAGAGAGAGAGAGAGAGAGAGAGAGAGAGAGAGAGAGAGAGAGAGAGAG
>JBBPCX010000154.1:22095556-22119766 GCA_037974365.1 Hydrocynus forskahlii
CCCCCCAAACACTGACTCACCCAGTCACTTCACACTTCCCTCTCTCAGTCTGTATCTCTGTCTTCTCTCTGTCGCTCTGAAGTAAATCAGGCCGGTCTGTGGCCAGTTTTCTGAAGTTATATGTATGTTTTTAAAAGTCTCCGTGCAGGCAGTGTGTGTGTATCCGGAGGAAAAGTGCCGGTTCTTGAACGGGACGGTACGGGCAAGATCGGATTACTAGGGGCAGAGCTGACCCCACGGAAACTACGGACGGGTGGAGAGAGGGATAGGTTGAAAGAAGACCCCCCCCCCTCCCGTTCCGTTCTGTTTCAGTTCTATTTTTGCTCTCCTTTTTTAAACATTCTGCCCATGAGGTCAGAGACGCCGCTGGACCTCTGGCCCATGCCTTGGAGAGGAACAGAGGGAGAAGAAGCCAGCTAGGGTGCAGTACAGCTGTTGATTTAGGACCTGAAGACTGACTGATAGGAAATATTACTCTTGTGATTTCACCAATACAGAACAACTGCACAGATCCAAAAAACATATTAAAGCCAACTGTACAGAGCCTGTATGTAACCAGTTCATAGCAACAGCATAAACTGCATAGTGACAAGTACCTGATGTGAGATTACAATATTTTTTAACAAATGTTTGATATTTTTGCATAACACAATATTGCACCTATTAATAAAAATCTTTTTCTTCAAGTATACTACTTTACTTTGGGTAGGCACATAGAGAAAGAGTGGCAAACACACAAACACATTATCCATGATATAATAATGAATTGAGCACTTGACATTTTCCACTATTAATTTCAATAACGCCCTAAATGAAAAAATACCTGCATAGGCATGAACTTCCATTTTTAGCATTTGCCTGGTACTGTATATAGTGTGAGGCTGCCATTGGTCTAGAGTTCCCTCTACTGAACAATATGAACAACTACAACCCAACAACAACTCAGCATGCACCATGCCAATGCATATTTCAGTTCCTTGGAGAAATCCATTCACTCTTTCCTCAGCATTGTAAACATACATGCAACCGGCAGTAAAGTTCTGCATAATAAAACAATATTGACAATTAAGATAAAGGCAACAATCCATCTGAACACATCCTGGTAATGATCACTTCCACCCTTTTGCCAACACACACAGCTCTGTGACATTTAATTAAAAGCCCAGTGGTGAGGTTTAGGTGGTCCCTGCTGTTCCTCCCACCCTTAATCCTCAGAGTCTGCAGGGGGCCGGGTCATGTGTGAGGTTTCGGTGCAGTGGAGTAAAGAGACGTCGCAAATTTCACGTCGCATTACAATTGTCCTAGTCATGAGGATTAGTAATTATGACAATACAATGGCAACACAAAACATCAGTGATAATACACAATTTACCTACTGTTCCTGCTGCCTACCCTCCGGACCAGTTTCTACCATGCCTGAAAACTAAAGACCACACCTGCATGATCAATCTCCCATCCTTCTGAGAAAGCTGAAAGCTTCTGTGAATCCTCTAGACCAGCGGTCCCCAACCACCGGGCCGCAGACCGGTATCTGTCCGCGAGTCATTTGGTACCGGGCCACACAGAAAGACAGAATTAAAAATGTTTTATTGATTAGCAGAGTCTGAAAGACCCTTTATTTTGAGAGAGAGGAAAAAAAAAAAGAAGCTTGTCACAGTCACGTCACATGATACAAAATTTAGCCCACAAGCTAGCAAAAATGAGTAAAAAACTAACGCACTTTTTTTTTTTTTTTTTTTGTATCTATACTGGTCTGTGAAAATATTGTTTTACATGAAACTGGTCCGTGGTACAAAAAAAGTCGGAGACTGCTGCACTAGAGAATAGTTTATGCTTATTTTCTTAACCGCTGTTAGACTGGTTGGGTGGTTGATGACTAAATAGACTAACTAGAAAAACCTCACTGCACACTGTAAACCATACTGAGCTCTGCTCACTCTTTTAGGATATTGCCTGCTCGGCTAATGTTAAGCATGAATGATTGGCTTATTCGGACATTTCTGTCAAACAAATCTGTCTGTCATCTCACTTTCATTATTCAATATTAATTACTACATTTCCATCAGTCGTTCCTTAAATTAGCTTATAGTACTTCAACCCAAGGAGGATGTTTCAACTTCTTTGAGTCTTGTTTCCTCTCAAGGTTTCTTCCTCACGCTTTGAGGGAGGTTTTCTGGTTTGCTCACACCCCGATGTGGCTACAAAGGTGCTTTGTAAGGTCTGTTGTAACAAGTGATATCAAAATTAAGCCGATGCTTAACAAACTCATAAAAAGTGCAAAGGGGGCATTTTTGTCACACCACAGTATAGCACAGGGTACTTTGTTCAAGGGTACCTCAGTGGTGCCACTGGCAGTCCCGGGATTTGAACCCACAATCTTCCGATCATAGGGGCAATTCCATAACCAGCTACAGCCCTACTTTTACAGGGGAGCATTACCCTCAGGCCATATGATATATAAGAACTCCATATAATACATTTAGGAATCCTATTAAAAGGTTCC
Organism: Hydrocynus forskahlii; assembly: GCA_037974365.1. Classification (NCBI taxonomy): domain Eukaryota; kingdom Metazoa; phylum Chordata; class Actinopteri; order Characiformes; family Alestidae; genus Hydrocynus; species Hydrocynus forskahlii. The sequence goes on from JBBPCX010000154.1 coordinate 22,098,060, forward strand.
TAAGGTCATGGTTAGGGCCTCTGGGGCCACAAAGAGTGATAGAGGGGACAGTGAGGGGCCAACTTTATGCAGTAACTGTACACAAACTGTATACAAAAATGGTACTGATCCAAATAACTGACATACTTTGAGAGATAATGAATGGTGGGTTACAAGTTAACTTTTTCCATCATTATCTAAAGCTCATGGTATCTTGCAACACAGACAACAGAAATTATATACTACATAATATTTTTCATGAATTCAGCAAAAAGCTACAAAAAGAAAAGCCCTCATTTAGCTTTATTACAGGTGATTTATAGGTGATCAGTGTTGCTTTAGAACAAATGGATCCAGCAATAATTACATGAGCCCACATTCTACAATATTACATTCAAGTGTATACAAATATAATGTGTGATAATATTCAAGTATGTTAAAGATTGAGGTTTGAAATTTATGGTTATCATGACTCAAACATAAATAAGTAGATTAACTAAAGACTATTTCTATTAAAATTATTGTTATTAACTAATTCCACCATTAGTCTATTCGTGAATAGTTCATCCTTTTTCCTGGTGAAAAAAGCCTTTTTGAAAAAGCAATTTCCCGATGGGTCCTGTAGGATGTTGCGGTTCGTCTGAGTGAAAGCTGTCATCAAAAAAAAAAAAAAAACCTACTCTGCCCCTTGAAGACCTCAAAAGCAAGAGCCAATGAGCCGACAAAGCTTGATGTTTTTTTCGTTAGACATTAAGGGAGAAGTAAAGGAAAGGAGAGCTTTATTTACAGTAAGTGGCAATGAAACGGTTTACTGCTACTGAGTGTGCTGCTTAGGGAGCGGAGGTTTATAGCCTTTGCAAAGGACTTTCCTAACCGTCCATACAGTACACAAATAAATAAATGAGTTATGTGTGGGCGCGTATTACCTTTGAGCAGAGGGAGGGGTGTGAGCTCGATGGGTTTGCCCTGAGAGCGAAACTGTGAGGAACTCTGAGAGCGCTTCTGCTTAGCCTTCCTGACAGATTTTCGGGAAAACCCGTCCACTTTGTCCACTGATGGAGGCGTGGTGGCTGCTGAGGACATAGCCCTGCAAAAAACACACACACACACAAACAGCATCTTCATTAACTGTAACAAAACATCTCACCATGCCAGCTAAGCTTGAGCCCCCTCTAATGGACAGACTAACAAAGTTGGACAGGCTGCCCAAGTCACGCAACTTACTTTTACATTAAGAAAGGTTTAATATACAAAAACTGTATCTATTTGCAGGTTAAACACATTTTAGAATGAACCATCAGACCTTCTTCAATGGAGCAGAACATTTGGATGTATTTAAAACATCAAAACATTTGGATTTATCATGTCACGTAACATTGTCTAATTCCAGCGCTACTTTTAAACAGCTTTTTACGCAACTGTTGTAGACTTGTATTTTATCTTAATGTGCTAGACAACAATTATGAACACTGTGAATCATGGAGCAGCATTAAAAAGCCACTGTATAAGGGAGGGTCTCTGAGTGTCATCGTTTTCTGGAGTGGATGATCTGATCCCTATGGTCAGATCAGGGTGATTGGATGTTAATACCAATTGTAAACAGGGCCCTATTGACCTTGTAGATAAGTTCACCAAAATTACGGACACTCAGGTGAGTTGTCAAGTCACTGCTGGACTTCCTGAACAGTTTCACTGTTTAAAAATGCCACTAGCTCTATAATGTGTGCCTTTCAATGTTATCATTACAGCTCATTATCAACATCGACCGATAAGCGAAATGTATTCAATCACTTTATAAGACAGCCAGTACACAGCATATTACTCTCAGAGTCTGTAAATGATTAGAGATTTTTTAAAGTTATTGGGATTAAACTGAGTAGACGCTTTGCAGCTATATGGCCAGATGCAATGTGTCCAGTCCTTGCAGTTCTAAAACAGTAAAGCATTAGCAATTTCAAAACCTTTTTGCAATGAATAAAAAGAATCACCTATTCTAATCAGGCTTCCAAGCTAAAGTCAATTTTTTTTTTTCTATCAGAAATTATATAAAAAAATTTAAAAAAAGGTGAGATACTTTAAGGCTATTTGATTCATTATGTTAAAAAAAAAAAAAATCAAAATACCCAACTCATTTAAGTTTCACCACATATTACTGAATTCACCCTCAACCTAAAGTAAAAAAAATGCATCTAAAAACTGACAAGGTAATTTAATAAGAATGATTTGGCTGCTATTATAATAATCTAAACTTCCTGCCTTTAAATCACTTAATTTTATGCAGTTATCCAAAAACACACAAAATGCATAAACTCGATTTGGCCTCCAAAGTCTAACCTGATTCATTTTCCGTATTAAAATGAATCAAAGTTCAAGAACTGTTCAAATCAAACAATTCTTATTTATCGTCTGAGCTAACGTTAATTTTTATGAGATAACGGACATTCTGTAATTTAAAGAGTTACTGAGATATTTTAAATTTCATTTTCTGAATTAAAAATGAGAAACACATCAATTAGCCTCTGAACTAAAGTTAGCTGATTCATTTTTTGTATTAAAAGGAATCAGAAATATGTGACTCATTCAAGGATGGTTCCAAAGTCCTGACAGGAAAGTCTGTCTACTCGGCAGCCTCCTTGGCAATGGAGATTGTTCCCCACTCATACAAGACCAGACTCGGTTCTCTTTGACTACAGAAACACTTATTCACCTGAAACTGAAAAACACTTCAAATGATCCAAAAACATATTTGAAACCACTGGTAAAATCTGCCAAACATGTATAAATTGTCTTTAACCTCTGGCTTAAAGTGTGTTTAGTTAGGCTGTTCTGGCTATGGTTCACATATATCCTCAATGAATGTGAGGCTTTCTCGCTTTACCGGCAAAGCAATTAGCTCTTTTTTACTGAGAAGTGAGACTTTCCCCCATAAACAAATGCAGTGTTGAACATAAGTTTTCTTATACCTTTCACAAAGAGTGACCTCCTCCCTTATAAAGTCATAGTTGATGCAGTAAATTGAACTAGACCGGAAACTTTTGGCTTGATATGATAACCCAGCTCTTTCCTCTGCAAATTACACAGTCATCTTTAGACTTCCATTTCAAATGCTGCTAAAAAAAAAAAGTCCCATGTCCTTTCCTGACCACTTTTCCTCAACCTCGATGGAAAACATCTTGGTCAAGTAAAAGCTGTGAGGAACTAAGGAAAAGACGGACGAGAGAGTCAGACTGCACTTACACTCGGCAGCATAATAAGTTTACTGATGGGGATCTGCCATAAAAGCAAATTCAGAAATAATACGGCTCTTTTATTAATGTACATGAATGAATTAATGGAAGATTTTTATAGTACAGCCATTAGAACCCTTAAGGTATGAACTTATTTGAAGTTGTTTGTACACTGGGTGCATTTTTGATTTGAAGCCTTTTCTGTGTAGCCTCCTCGCTCTGGGAGGCATTTATTCACTGTTTATTTTGTATGTGTTTTTCATCTATCAACCCATCCGCCCATTATCACAATCACAGTGCAAAACACCCTGGACAAGTCACCAGTCAATCACAACACACACACTCATTCTAAGAGGCAATTTAGCATCTCCCAATTCACCTGACACTCATGTCTTTGGAATGTTGGAGGAAACCAAAGCACCCGATGGAAACCCACGAAGACACTGGAAGAAATGCGCTATAGCTGGGAACTGGACACAAAACCTTCTTGCTGTGAGGTGACAGTGCTACCCACCACCTGCCCTTGTATTATTCATACTTGGACAAAAAAACTACTTCGTGCGCGATTGTGTGGTAGACACCCAGACATTGGTTAATTGTTAAAACTATGTTAAAAACTATATCTACTCACAGTGGGGTATTAAACCAGTGTTTTTCAGTGTGCCACTTTTTACAACAGAATCACGGAAGAGGGCATTAACATGCTGTCTCTTACCAAGCAAATTATGGTTAAAGGTGGCTGAAAAAGGGTGGAGCAAACCGCTCTCACCAGAAAATAGGTGCACATGCACAGTCATGCACATGAGCTGATTATTTTTAGCTAAACTACAACAAAATTGAGCCGTAGTGTTTCGAAGACTGCTTATCCCCACTACTATGACAACCTTGCTGCTCCGCATTTGTTGCTTTGTAGTCACTATAGTCATGACATCACACTGCTTGCTCCGAGACTCTCTCTCCCCCATATACACCGTCAAGGCGACTCACCCCACTGTTCTCTCTCATCATTCATTACAGTGGTGATTTCACCAAAAAATAAAATTTTTAAAAGATCAATGCACGACTCCTGTTCTGAATACACACGCAACCCACCAAATGTTGATAAACATTCAATACAGGCTCAGATTAAAAGTGGCGCCTTTTTCAGCCATAAAAACAATAAGAAAAAAGAAAACTGCTGACACAATCACACTAATTATAAAAATTTTTTTAAAAAAACAACAACTCATGAAACTACTGGTGCTCTGAGACGGCATCTCCCATCCTCGTAAAGGGTGGTCCAGTGTCCTTATTATTAAAGATGATAAGACAAGAAGCACCGAAGCACCTTTCCCCAGCATTTAAAGAATCTGACCAGCTCTTAATCATGACTGTCACTTCAACACGTCCAGATAATTTAGCTCAGTTTGGAATGTTCCTGAGGTTTAAAACAAATAAAGGTTATTCGAACGCAGCCATTGTCTTTGTCTCTACCTGACGTCCTGTTCAAGTCTGTTTACTTCCCACTGTCCTCACGCTCTCGCCCTTCCTCTTTTAATCCTTTTACATGTGTATTATGGTGCGAGCGGGTCTCTTATGTAACAGTGTCAGAGAGATAGTCCTCTTCATTCTCAGTGCGAGAGCGAGAGAGAGAGAGACAGACAGACAGACAGAGAGACACCAAGAGAGAGAGAAATGGAGATAATCTTTAATGCCATTCATTTCTGTGACTTGTTTACATACTCAAAAATATGAGCCGTAACGTTTGCACTGGGGGAATAAGGGATAAACATGCTCAATCCAAACACGCTTTACTATCTAACATGGGAAATCATGATTCTGCTGTTTGTTTCAACATTTAAAATCTACAAAAAAAAAAAAAAAATTACCAAACAAAATTAAGACTTCAAGAAAGACTCTTCAAGAGAGCAACATTCTTTTGTCCATGTCCCAAGCCTATAACTGTTTATTAAACACCTCCATATGGTTTGAGGTGAGTCAGCTGATTTATGGCCGTTAGCAATATGCTAACTAGTGAGGAATGTGCTTCCTAAAACCTGTTAGATAGATTAGCCACAAAGCTCCAGGGCAAAAGTAAAGAGGCTTCGGGCACCATTGAAGAACTACCTTTTAAAATTTCCATTTACTTACTTGCCTAAAACAATTACTTCAAGTTACATTTTAAACATGCTATAGCAAGTTAACTGATTTTTTTAAGTTTAAATAAATCTTCCTCAGGTCAAATGATGGACAAACCCTCAAATACAACTGCTGAAAGTAACAATGTGACTACCAAGTGTAAAGCACTTGGGGGTCACATATGCTGGGTCCAGGGTAAAAATATGTGTCATGTAATTAGATTTAAATTCTGGTGAGGATTTTACATAATGCATATATTTTCTGCTCTCAGACCCCACCAGTCCCCCTAAAAAGGGAACTAAGCTGCAAAAGTAGTCTAATTTGAATTCCTGTTTGGAGTTTTACTGAGCTGTTTATCCGCTTTTCAGCCTATAGCTAGTTTACATTTACGGCATTTAGCAGACCCTCTTATCCAGAACTACGTCCACTCCCTAACTACAGGTTAGGGTTAGACAGTCACCCTGGAGCAACTTGGGATTAAGTGTCTTGCTCAGGGACCCAGTGGCAGTATGCTGAACCCATGACCTCTTGTTCCAGAGGCAAGTATCCTTCCTACTAGGCCGCCGCCACCACCCTATTGTTAGTTTTATCCATACACACTGAGAAGCTACAACCCTTGGCTAAAACTATGGATTCGCCAATCTTGGAGGATGTTCCACCAGCTTTTTTTTTTCTATCATGGCAAATAGATAAACCACAGATATGACACAAAAGATTTTTATTTAAAACAGTGGAATGTTCTGGCATTATTTACACCATATACATCTTCCGTGGGACTAAGATCCAGAGTTTGCTGGCCATGTCACTGAGCTGATCTGCCTTTCCTGAAGAAAGGCGCTAACACACTTTGCTTCTTGGTAAAATTTGTCATCTGCCTGAAATGAAAAGTGTCCAAACTTTCCATGGACACCAGTGCACTGCCCGACTGAGATAGTGGTCCTGAGTCCCTGATCATAAATTAATGGGAAAATCAGTTTTTTTCAGGCATCATCACTGTATTATCAGGTTTTGTTATGGCCGATGCTATCCAGGATTCACTGCAAAAGATCACTTTCATTCTTTCATTCACACTCCATGGCTGCTTCTCTTCATGGTTTTTACTCTAGTTTAACTGCAGACTAACGTGCCAGTATTTGTTTTAGAATTGCAAATTACAAGATGACTCCATATTTTTTTTTCTGCACACCAAGTGATTCCATAATTTTCTGCTCTATTTGATCTGTAAATAGTAATATAATGTAATTTTAAATGTTCCACAAAGCCGGAACATTCAACATGTGTCATATCTGCAGTCTGTTTACTTGCCATGAAGTAAAAAGGCTGGATGAATGCTGGGTGTGTTGATTCCATCATTTTTTGCCAGGTGATGTATAATGAGTGCGACAATCTGGACTGGTTTTGAATGAGGCACAGTTTGAGTGGAACAGCCAAAGAGGATGGTGGTAATTTACATCAGCCTTAAAGGCTTAGCAACAACAACACACTGCTGAGCATTAAATGAATATTTTTCAGATGAATATAAATAAAATGTGTCACGCAAAAATGATTTATGCCCTAAAGACAACAGACCGCTCAAGCAAACACCAGGAGGGAAAAGTAATAAAAGAAATATCTTCCTGTAAATGTCTGGGGTCCTTTAAAATACACAAAAGTAACAAACCTGAAACTACATATTTAATCGAATTTTTAAAAATTCTGTATTCTAGAGCACCACATTCTGCTGCAGATTAAGAACACAAAATGATAATGGAATCATACTGCAAACAGTTGGCAGAAAAAAAAATCCAGATTCAACCAATATTTGAAGATGTGTTTAAGAGCAGAATGATTTGTTGGGATACTGAGCTCCTTTTTATTCATTTTCCTCTGTTTGTACATTTTGAAATGAATGTTACACTTCTCAAATGCTAATTTAAGTACATTTAGCCCTAATTTCCACGTTTTATTTTTTTGTTTTTAATGTATTGACATGAATATCCATAGATATATACAGGAACAATACCCTGCCCAAACATTTCAGAAAATAAATGGTCATCACCGGCCCACAATTTCCATTTCAGTGCACCACCAAAAACATATACATGTTCTGAGCACTGTCTGAGAGCGCGTGATTGGTGTGCGTCAGCGACAGATCAGAGCTTTGATGATCTGCGTACTGTGCTAAACGCTTCTTTAGTTGCATGCATGGCCATACATTTGCATGTCAGGCTGCTGTTTCTGTATGGAGTTATGATGTTGGTTTTGTGTGGTCTTTGAATATAGCCCTGGTTTTGAATAACAAAACTTTATCACAACATCTGAGGATAGTTTTTGTTGGCCCTGAACTCAGAGGTCAGAGAATTGTAACTTTAAAACATTAAAAGCACTTCAAAATTTTTGTAAGAGAATAGTACAAAAAAAAACATTGCCAATACATTAATCTGCTGATTATCTTTGCAATCCACCCCAGCAAACCAAAACCTAACACTAGCCATCACAGCACGAACAATCTATAGAAGACCTTAAGAAAGATGGATCAACTTTGATCATAAAGCCTGACTATATGCATTTCCGCAAGAAAACACGAAGCGTGACTGTGTGCTTGATATAAAACCAGTGACTGTAGACACACAAACATTGGTTTAATGGGCAAAAAAAAGTTTGTGTTTTTAAAAAAATTGCTTGCGCCGTGAATTCTACTGAATCCGTGTGTAGCCCCATACACGGAATGATTATTTTTAATTACACCACAACAAATTGTGATACGTGTCTTTAAACCTGAACAAAGCTGTAGTGTCTGTTTATGGGTCTGCTGTGTTTTGCTATGCATTTGTGTTTATCGCTTTTTGTCCATTTCCTGCCTCCTTATCAGTGACGTCACAGACTCTCCACCACACCTTTTGAAGGGGATGCTCTCTCTCCCCATATGTTATAAAGGTTACTCAACCACAAAAATCAATTTTTTAAACAATCAACACTTGGCCCCTGATCATCTGATCAATAAGCTGTGTGCATACGCACTGTAGAGGATCTTAACAGACATTTTAATTTTGGAACCATGCCCATACTTCAAAAACTGTAGGAGAGGTTGTTGTCAAATTCAGCTATAAAAAGAATACTACCACAGGTAACACATAAGAACAATTATAGAGCCAGTAAACAGCAACCAGTATACAGTATCTAGATAACAAGCACAGTAACAAGCAGCTGACGGACCGTCAGCTCATTAACGCATTTTTAAAAAAACGTTTCATTCTCCCTGTGTTTGGCTGCCTTATCCTAAAACAAATATCAAATGCACTATTCATTTTACAAGTGATAAGTGTTCTGCAAGTTGCAACCTCTCATAAACATACTGTATAAAAAGTAATGTGGCCCCTTATAGTGAACACAGCATGCGTGAACACACAGCATACAGTGTGAACAGTGTGAAATTCTTTCTCTGCATTTAACCCATTCACTAAGTGAAGGAGGGGGCTGCCGCCAACGAGGGGCGCCCGGGAAGCAGTGTTTGGGGATGGGATGACACTAGCAGTGTTGGGATTCAAACCCACAACCTTCTCATTGGAGGGGCAACTCCCTAACCGCTAGGCCACCAGCTGCCCCAAAATACCCTGAAAATGTGATGGCTTGTGATGTAAGGATCATGTTATATTTGCACCATAATACAACCCAGATGCTCAGACTGTCCTGGGTAAGACAAACATAAAACACACCAACATCTCCAGGACTTCCCATAAGCCAAAACATTTCTCTCTTTAATGGGCTTAACCACATTTAAACCCATTATTGAAAAATCGATAGCCTATTAAAATAACATCACTTAAACAAAAGTGCTACTTTGAAAACAGAAACAATTGGGGTCATGCACACTAATTATGTGATCATATCGCCCATCTCTACAGTCAAACCATATTCAGTTACATGTTCAAACAGTAAAATCTTCACATCCCAAGATCAACAATCACTACCTGCCAAAAGATTTCACACAGATAAAAAGGGAAACTGTAAACTGGAAATGTGACAGTTTGAAAGACTTCTTTCTGGTGAAATCTTCTGGTTCTTTTTGAACTGACATTTAACAAACCTTGGCTTGATGCACATAAATGACTCATGGCAAACAGCTCATTCACCCTGCGATCAGAAAGTCGTGGGTTTGAATCCCAAGACTGCTAGTGGCACCTCTAAGGTACACTTGTGCAAGACACCGTCCCTACACGCTGCTCCCCGGGCGCTGTGTTCCTGGCTACCCTCTGCTTCACTTGGTGAATGGATTAAATACAGTGGAAGAATTTCGTGCCATTCACACTGTGTGCTGGGGTGTTCACGTATGACAGAAAGTGGCACCAAAAAAAGAGGTGAAATAACAAAAATCTAAAGAACATCAGCGTGATTGTTTTGGCAATTACGCTAATGACACATAATTCAAACTCACTTTTTACTCATATGGTTCGAACTGACTCCAGATTAGTTTTCAAACAAGCTCAGAGAACATTTGGACCAACGAAAACTTTGTGTGTCAGATATGAATATTAAGGAGTTAATCCACATCTACCGAAAACGTGACCATGCTACCAGGAGAACCGAAACGACCAGGCACGCCCAAAAACCAATTTAACGTTCATTCCAGCAGCATGCCAAACTTGTTTGTCACTTCTGATTAATTGTTTTAGTAGTCTACACTTCTGCTGATGACGGGACACTGAGCCATCATGATGTTCATAAGAAATATCTTATGAATATTCACCAAAAAAGATCTGAGAACAACATCATGCCTAAGTACAAGACATCATGTGGAAAATTAATTTTCAAGAACAAGTGGAGTACCTTATGGGAAATTTCTATGGATATTTCAAAATGTTACCACAGTTTAATAGTTAACATGCCAACAAAGTCATTCAGTGTTTGATAAGAAACAATTCACTGCAGAGAAACTTACCAACTGCGATTTCTATACAATGATAGTGAATGGAACCAGGAGTCAACAAAAACATGACCATTCCTCATCTATATGGCCAGGAAATCTTTTTTTTTTTGTTTGTTCTTTTGTAGATGAATAGTGATACACCTGGAGGGCTAAGGGTTTTTTCCCCCAAGAAAGTTTTTGAAAAACCTTTTTTTGCTAAATAACTATTATATAAAAATTTCATGCCACTTTTTCACAAGCATTTTATTGAGTAACATTCTGTAAAGACGCTTTTCACATCTGGTTCTGTTCCATTTTGACTCCCCAGGTTAATCTAGAATGGAACACTTTACACCAAACACTCTCTAAATAACTTTGTTTACACCTTAGACATTACATCATGCAAAATATTTGGGAGGTGGGGGAAAATTTTTTACATAAACCACAAACCAGGTTTTTAAAACCCTGAACGTGGCTTTAACTACCCACATTAATTGAAGAGGTGCATCATGCATATAAGAAGCAATGAAAGGCATATTCAGTCCCAGGCCCTGATGTACTTACACTATATGGACAAAACTATTGCGACGCCTGACCTTTATACAAACATGGACTTTAATAACTTTGCATTCAAATACATAGACTATAATTTGGAGATGGTCCCCCCTTTGCAGCTACAACAGATTCCACTCTTCTTGGAAGGCTTTCCACAAAGATTTTGCAGTTTCTGTGAAAATTTGTGCCCATTCATTCTGCAGAGCATTTATGAGATCATACAATGATGTTGGACAAAAAGTACTGGCTCACAATCTCCATTCCAGTTCATCCCAAAGGTGTCGGATGGAGTTGAGGTCAGGGCTGTGTAGGCCAGTCAAGTTCCTGCACACCAAACTCATCCAACCATGTCTTTACAGACCTTGCTTTGTGCACTGGGGCACAGTCATGCTGAAAGGTTCTTCCCCAAACATTGTCCACAAAGCATGGCGTTGTCCAGAACGCGTTGGTATGCTGAAGCATTAAGATAACCCTTCACTGGAAGTAAGGGGCCCTGAAAAACAGGTGTGTCCCAATACTTTTGTCCATACAGTGTATCACATTATAGCAAGAGTTAAGCATGAAACTACCCTTGGCTGTCACTAAGCAAGCTACTGGAGTAGACGACTGACCAATGGAGACCTCACTTTTAAAGTTACTCTAAAGCAGACTTGTCAATGGTTACTTATAAGCTTTCTGCACGTTTGTTAAGAATAAATAGCTCAAAATCGACTAGAACCAACCTAAATTAACTGCCAAACCCGTGTAAAGCTCTCGGTCCTGCATCGTTCACATTTTTGGTGATTTCTTGTTCCATCACACCCATTTTGTCCCCATGAGGGACTTGGGAATGAGCTGACGAGTTGAAAATGTGATCAAACAGAGAGAAAAACATGCTGTACTCGTAAATGCAGTGCAAGAATTTTCAAGAGGACTGGAAACACGGATGAGGGAGCCTTACTCCGAGGCCTACACACTCTCAACATACACGGTGGCCTCCAAACACGCCCAAAAACATGGCCAGTACTACCAATGAGTGACTAAATGTGTTTATTAATCGTGTTGTTAGATGTTGGGCGTTTGAAAACTGCTGAAATAATCCGTTTCTGTGTTGTTCTGCCTCTCTTTTTGGGCAAGCTAGCCTAGCATAGCTGTCTCCTCGATTACCTCAGAGGCTAACTCGCTATTTTGGCCAAATTAAGGGATAAACGTGCTAGATTACTAGCTTTAAAACAATGCAACATGTTTTGCATTAGATAAAAAATCATCAATTTTGCATAATGTGGTGGATATTTACATCAGAAGAGTTAAATACGATGCGCTGTAATGAGCAGTTAGCTTGTTTGGCTAGCAGGCTAAAGTGGGCTTCAGCTGAAGGAAACGCAGGAGGAAAAACTCAGACAAAATCGCTTAAAATAAATACATAAGAAATAACAAAAAAATAAATTAAATGCACGAAAGGAAAATACAGATTGTGCACATATAATATGCTGACATTAGGGAGAGACACGGTACAAATAAAAGAGTAAAATAATAAATAAATAAAGCCCAGGATGCCGGCCACTAGGTAAAAAGCCAGCCCCAAGAAAAGTAAAACGAAAAAACATGAGAGTAAAGAAACTTTACCTTGATCCTCTGTGTTTCAAGGAACGAAGATGATGATGGGTGATCCTTTTTTAAAAAACACGTCTTTATTAACAAAATAGAAGCTCCCAGTCCTATTTTAAGTGTCCAAAAACGAAGAGGAGAGGAAAGAAATCCTTAATCTTGGCCTTTAAACTGCCAATCCTGCAACTAGCTTTTTACCATCTAGTGAAATAATCCCATCAATGATGAAATATGGATGCATTTAAAAAGAAAAAAGGAGATGCAGCTAAAACAGACGCATTTCGTGTTTTGTTGATTAAAATCGCGTCCCTTTAATGCACCCCGTGCTTTCTGGTTATTCTTCTATTTCTTAAAGTGTGTTTAATTGAAGGGTAATGATCTCTCCTTTCACCCTTTTGTCAATACTACAGGGCTGAGTCCACGGCACACAGAACACACAGCGGCGCTGGGCCTACCGCCGCCTCTGATTGGTCGGTTTGAAGGTCCTTCGTGATGTGATTGGACAATATTCACGTCAATCACAGGCAAACCCAGAATGAAAGTTGGAGAGAAGGGCGTTCATTCTCTCCCCACCCGTCCTGAGACTAGTCCCGCCCCTGCTGCGCTGCGATTGGCTGGGCGTGTCAGTTTTACATCTTTTACTAGCCAATCCCAGAGCCCGGACGAAAACAAATGGAAAAAATAACGGGTGGAATGAAGTTGGACCCGTCTAAACCAAACCCTGTACACCACTCCTACAAGTATATCGGATTAAAATACATTTTGAGACTGTAAAATTAGATTAGTTTTGTTGTAAAATCTCTTAAAACGGTGGCCTGGTGCTTAAGGAGTTGCCCCTGCAATCTAAAGGTTGTGGGTTTGAATCCCAGGACTTCCAGTGGCACCACTGAGGTACCAACCCACACACTCCTCCCAGGAGGCTGCCCACTGCTTCAGTTGGTGAATGGGTTAAATGCAGAGAAGGAATTACATTATTCACACTCTGTGATGTGCTGTGTTTATACGTAACTATAAGGGGCCACTTTCCTTTTAAACACAGAATTACCACATATGTCAAATACTGTGCTATTTTACTGCATTTATTATTATTGCATGAACACTAAACCACATTTAGATTCTGACACTGCTTATCAATTCTCTCGTTGATCCCACTCTCCATAATTTGGAGCAAAAAAGTAAAGACACGAAAAGATCTGAAGAGTTACTTTACTAATGTTTGGAGAAATAACAAGCTAAACTGTTTCCTTTATTTATAATGAGTGAGAAACAATTGCGATAAATTTGTGAAGATGCTGTGCAGAGCATCACTCCCATCCCTCTCAGTGAATGCATGTTAGAATGCATTTACATTACATAAATACTGATAACAGCTCCAATTGTCTATGAGCCCATATTTCAGTACTGACTAGGCACTAGTCATTTTATCCAAAAGACAAACACAAATATCTCCACCCTAAATAACAATAGGCCCAGGTCTGTTTAAAGCAGGGGTGTCAAACTCCGGTCCTCAAGGGCTGGTGTCCAGCACATTTTGGTGATTTCCCTGCTCAGAAACACCTGGTTTACCTCGCCAGTTAATTGTCAGGGTTAGTGAATGTGTTTGAGTAGAACCATCAAACTATGCAGGACACCGGCCCTCCAGACACTTAACTCTGAACAAGGGCATCTGTCAAATGCCATAAATAAAGTGGGCCCGTACAGTCACAAGTGAATACAGCACACAGTGTGAACAATGTCAAATTCTTACTCTACATTCAACCCATTTACCAGTTGAAGCAGTGGGCTGCCACCAACAGGGGGCACCCATGGAGCAAGTTACCTCAGTGGTGCCTTTGGCAGTCCCGAGATTCAAACCAACAACCTTCCAATCACAGGGTAAACACCCTAACCATCAATAAATAAATACATGTATTCTATACCACCAGGGACTGGTGCAAGCTTTAGCCACGTCATACAGTGTGCAAGCCTGCAACATTCCTCAGACATCATAAAAAAAGATTAACGAGAACCTGCATTTAGTGGTTCTTTTAGAAGTATATCAGAGTCACACTACCATCTCCTTTAACAGTGTTTTTTTGGAACATAAATCATGTAAGTTAGGTAAGACTAAACAAGTGGCTAAGGATGAGCTCAAAGTTGTCCAACATTTAAAAAAAACCCAACATTTCTTTTAAAACATTGTTTTAATATGCATATTTCACCTATCTTTTTTCAAACAGATAAGGCCACCAAAGGCTACAGTAGCTAACTTTCATTTCGACAGGCCAGCAGAACTTACACCTTGAACCATTTGGCAAAAAGCATGAATGTAAACTGAATTCTTCTGAAGGAGGAGTGATTCCACACCATCATCTTTGATCTAAGACCATCTGGTGTTCTAAGTTAAAGCTTAGTCCACAGTTTCCTCTGTATTTCTGTTTAATGTGGGTGTTCTTGCTTTTTGCAGATCAGTGGATGAAAGACATGCTGGGTGATCAGCAGTGATAACAGAAGCCAGGGGACATTTACTGAGATGAACCCACGGATTGTTCACTTTTATAAGAAATATTTTTCTTTTCTCACCCTTCTAACCACACAAACACAGTTTCCTTATATCACTTACTATTAATGCCCAATTTATTAAGACACAAACATGAAGCAGGTTTATGGCATATGTTGGCATATGTAACATGACAAAAACATGTTTTGGTAACTTTCTAAATCATTGCAAATTGCAAATTTCCCACTTGTGGGACTAATAAAGGTGTATCTTATCTTATATCTAAACGAAAATAAGTGCATATCCAGAGCACCCACTTCTGCAGCTGAATGTTGAATTTAACATACTGGGAAAAAAAGACAAAACACAAAATGTGGTATGTGCAAATGTTACTGCACATTTTATATGCTATGTTCTCCAATATGTTATTTCAACAAATAATAAATAAATAGAATTTGTGCAGGAAACATGGCAGTATAAGGCCCCAATTTAAGTTTGTCCCATGCAGAGGATGTGAATTTATTTTCTCTCAGAAAAACAACAAAATGTGTAATTTGACCAAGGGTTTTTCAAACATTCACATACTACCCTGTGATATAGAAACGAGCCCTTTAACCAGTCACTAAATTTTGTACTGCACACTGTGAGCACCTTGACCAATCACAGCTGTAGAAAAACATGACTAGGCTTCCGAACAATAATTCTCATATTTCATAATTAACTGTCACTTTAAGTTTGTTAAATTTTATTAAGACTTGGAAAAGCCACATTTCCGCATTTATAAACTTCGCTTTTTATTATTAACGTTTCAAAGATATCAAGACACAGCTTTAACGTAATATAAGGAGACAGGAAACAAACTAACTGAATGGACCTTAGTTTACCAAGACAACAGCGACGATACAGAACTCCAAATCTTTTAAAATGAACATAGTCAGCTTAGCTGCTTTACTGAAGGATAGTCAAGATCATGTTCCCATGCTTTCTTAACTTAGTAGTCCAAGTTCTTTTCAAACTAGTGTGAAATAACTTCAAAAGACAAACATAAATCATGCAAGTTGTTTCACAGTTTTATTTGAAATTCATATATATATCTGTGGATGTTTTAATCTTACAGGATTCAGCTAAACTGATGCTTTGCAAGGCTAAATGAGTGGCTGAGGATGCACTCAGAAAGTTGTTTGACAGTCAAAACTGTCATAAAATATATTTATTTTTACACACTTCCAAAAACAGGTATGTTACAAAATCATAGGAGGGAGTGCAGCCATGTTCAGCCTATAAGTAATGTTAGCTGTGTATGAAATGACTTTTATAGCATACCATCACATTACTGGCAGTTTCACCTAGTTTTACCACAAAACATACCATTAAAAACATAAATAAGCCTCTAAATCTTAAAATCCATGTTCTAGAAATCGGGAGGGGTCTAAAAGGTTTGAAAAAAGATGAAGCTTCTGGATATGAAATAAGGAACACAAAATACACTATACTAATATTTGGGCATGCCCTAATGAGGTAATTAAGTTCATCTAATGGAAGTAAATTATTATAGCCTTTCTAAATCATTAAAGTTTTTCAAGGTATTTTACAATGTTAAGCAAAATAACTGCAACAAAACTGTGTAAATATTGTGCATGTCTTTTTTGTTTAAATTATGTGTTACTATTTTCTTTCTTTTTTGATGACCTGCTTTCTGTGCGCTTTCGTTTTAAGTTGTATGGAAGAGATACTTTTGAGTTGTCCTTTTTTTCCTACACTAATTTCCTCTGCTCCTGCTTTCCACTGCAGAAGTTCTCCATCCTCACCGCCAGTCATCAGGGTTCCACTGACAGGATCCCACTGGAAACACCTCACTGTGGAAGAATGCCCTCCTGTCAGTGAGGTCACCAGCTTCAAGCCACTCCCACTGCACTCCAGGAGGTGGAGCTCTCCACTGTGGGATCCACCCAAAACAAGCAGATGCCCCGCCTCTTCCAGCCAAGTCCCACCCACAAAGTAGTCCAGCCAAGTCCCTTCAGGGAGAGAGATGAGGGTCCGTGCATCAAGTGAACTGAGGAGGGTCAGGGAGTCATCGCTGTCCAGACTAGACAAGTCCCACAGGTGGAGGCCTTCATCATGGCACAAACACAGAAGCTGGTCCAGATTTTTCCCTGTCGATCAGAGCACAAAAACCCTGTTAGCTATTTGCAAATGCATCATAGCTCAGCTTTCCTGTCAAACTGATGGACAAAAAGGAAAAAGAAGATCTAATATATATAATAAATGTTTTTCACCATGTTTCTACATCCACACTGTTCGGACTGTGGACTGCAGACTGCATGGTAACATCAACGTTTGAGGCAAAACTCTTCAAAATCATAAATCAAAGGTACCGATAGGGGAGTTTTCACTCTCTTTACTGCAGTACTTGCCTCCACTCTTGTGGGAAGGCTAGACATTGGAACATTGTTGTGAGGCCTGGATTGCATTCAGCCATGAGAGCATTAGTGAGGTCAGGTAGTGATGTTGGACAGTTATTTCTGGATCACAAATACCTCTAACCCCTCTGTCCTAAAGGAGCTCCATCTTTCCATAGAACACACTTACACTGTTCCAGAGCCCAATACTAGGTGGGCTTATAACACCCTAGCAGTCTTAAGATTGGGCATGGTGGCCTCAGGCTCATATATGACTTCTCCAGAATGTCCCATTTTATTGGTCAATGCGAGTTGAGACTGTACAAATATTAGTTAGGTACAACTGTATCTGGGATAAAATTTGTAAATTTAGAGAACTGGGATCACTTATTACTTATTTATGTTACTTATACTGGCAACACAAGGAAAATGTTATCAGAAACAGTATGTTTTATGTGCTGTGTGTGCATTAAAGTGAGGCCTTGCTTCAGCTAGACACTAAGCAATAAAAGGAGTGAAACAAACTCCTTTCATTGTAAAAGACAGCATTAGCAATAATGTAAAGAGTAAAACTTGCTGGGGTTTTTTCGGTAGGAGTCTGTCACACCCCTCTGGTGCAAATAAATGACCCTATATACACACATACACACCAAATGTTAATGTGAAATAACTACGTAGTGTTTTAATATCAATAATTATTCATTAATGTGTCTCGATTTATTGTGTTTAATTCCTTACTGTTAAAAACCTAAGAATTTGATATAGTGCCATATTATCAAGATGCAGAGTGAATCTGAACTGCCTACCTGCCCAGCAGAGGGAGCTAGCGGACGAGTCACAGTTGTAGGTTGTGATGAGGGCATCGTCTTCTTTTCCTAAAGTTAAATCGAACACGTTCACCAGGCCGTCAGTCGCCCCTGATGCTAGTCTGTTTGCTTGCGAGGGGTGAAAGCACATGGCTGTGATGTCATCGCTGTGTGACTCAGAGTAGACGCCTAGCAATTGGTCCTGCTTGGCTTCACCATCTCCTACCATGCGCGTGTCCCAAAATACCAAGAAGCTGTCTTCACCCACTTGCTCTGTACCTGCACAAAGTATTCTATCATTACAGCTCACATCAAAGGAGCAGTAGGAATGCTCCGGATCACTCCGGAACACTTGAGTCGCAGTGGAACCAGGGCGCCGGACGTCCCAGCACCGGAGTGTCCCATCAGCAGAGCCAGTGTAGAGCAAGTCAGAGGAACACTTGGAAAAACGGCCCCCGAAGACTGTGCCAGTGTGGCCCTGGTACTCCCCCCATAAACGCAGCGTCTCTCTGCTGTGGAGACGGACGGTGTGGTTCGAGCAGCATGCAGCTAACAGGTCAGACCCCTGGGCAGGAAAAGAGCTGTGGGGTGGCAGTGCCAAGTCAAGGATGTACGAGGGCTCATCTGGCTGCAGGCGTCTGGCTATTGACAGTTTTTTGAAGGTATCTTCAAGGGAATCCATCGAACTGTACAATAACCTGCACACTGTAATGGAGACAATGCCATAGAATCACACTGCAGTTTACTCAGTGAGGGCCCATTCCATGAAAAAGTTTACTTCACTTTTAAACACTGTCAGTAATTAGTTCCCTTAAAATAAGACAAACTCAGTCACTAGAAAGGCTTTGTGGGTACTTTTGTTTCGTAGTACTTACTAAATAATAAGTGTTATTTTACCTGGATAATAAGATGGATTTAATGAGTACTGGACACTACCTCTAACAGTTTTAAAATCAGATGAATCCCTGAGAAAACCTAAGACATGAACAATGCAAAAGATATCAGGTTTTACAAGACCACCAAATGAACAAATTCTTTATGACTTAGGTCATCTAAACGATTGTTTAAAATAACCACTAAAAGCACAAATTGATTGAATCAATCAGATCAGATACTGTCACAGTTTTTCAAGATTTTGCTTGATTAACTCATTAAGATTAATCACTTAGTGGGTTTGGTGTGAAATGCTCAGTTCTGGAAAACAGATCCTGTCAGAATTCTTCACAGTGGTGGATGAAAACAGACATCTTCCTCTCAAAGCTCCTTCACAAGAAGTTCTTACATGAAATGGTTGTGAATACACTGCCTTATGGCTGTGACACTGTTTTAGCAGAGTATTTAGAAACATTAAGGCCATAATTTATTTTTTAAGTCATTAAGGGTGGTGGGGTATACGCAGGGTGTTGTTAGGCAAACAGTCCCCAAAGAAAACTTAATTTGTTCAGATTTGCCACTATTTTACCATCAACACTTCATATAAATACTCAGAAAACACATGTGGGTTCACTGGTGGGTTTGAACAGAAAATAAAATTGTTACAACAATCTAGACATTGAGACCCCTGGTTCCATGCACCACCACTGTAAAGAAAGACTCCGTTTCTGTACAATTAACTATCTCACATGATTTCTGAATTATATTATATAACATATTTCCCTGTTTTACCATCAACATATCAACATTCCAAATAAACGTGTAGGTGAACAAATGGTTATACTGTAATGTAGACTTCGAGACTTCGCATCCCCCACCACTGTAATTGTATATATATATATATATATATACACTCACACACATACATACACGCGGTGAAATTTCCCTTTAAACGCGAGCTCATGTTAGAAAGCCACAGACTGTGTCCTGTCAGTTTTACTATAATAAAATGTCCTATATGTAAATAAACCCGTCCCTGCAGCAGCTGCTGCTAGGCTAAAGGGGCTAGCAGGCTGCCCCCGAGGTTGAAGTCATTTAAAGAGTTTTAAAGAGTAAAACACAGCAGCTTCCCAGAATACATGAAATTAAGTGTTTACCGTTCAGTTCGGCTTCAAAACATCTGCCAAACTTTCACCATGCTCCTGCTTCGCGTGCAACCCCATAAACTGCTCGACGGAAAATGTTTCTGTGTCCATATTTCCGCGCGGATTAAAAAGTGACTTTTAAACAGCCTGTGGAAAAAATACATCTTTATATTTATTTCATTTATGATTGGTACAAATATATGGTGCAATTAAACCGCCTTCTGCTGGATATTTACGCTGGAAACACAATTTGAACGTGGGATGGGAGAGAAAGTGAGACCTACACGCAATGATTTTTGCATACACAACATGCACATAGGTATACAATATGGACAAAAGTATTGGGACACACCTATTTTTCAGGGTTCGGGCATGCCAAGACATTTTGGACAAGCCATGCTTCCAGCTTTGTGAACAGTTTGGGAAAGAATCTTTGGTGTGGAAGAACTTGACTGGTCCACACAGAGCCCTGACCTCAACCCCATCCAACACCTTTGGGGTGAACTGGAACGGAGACTGAGAGGACTTCTCGTCTAACATCAGTGCCTGACCTCATAAATGCTCTACAGAACGAATGGGCACAAATTCCCACAAAAACTTTTGGAAAGCCTTTAAATGTCATTAAAGTCTGTTGGTGTAATAGTCAGGCGTCCCAATACTTTTGTCCATATAGTGTAGATCATTCAAAACATTTTGGATGGGCTGAAGTGGAATTTGTGACCCAGAGCTATTTAACATGGCTGCGTGCAATCAAATCCTCACACCAGTGTTTCAACATCTAGTGTTAAGCTTTCCTGGAAGAGGCTGTTATTGCAAGAAATGAGGGGTACAATCCCTCTATTAATACTCTATTTCAGAAGAAATGTTAGATGAGAAGGTGTTTGCAACATTAATTCTATTGAGAGTAGTAGTAAGCAATAAATGACAGCATAGTTTGCCAAGATGGCACTTTATTTTTGCAACTTCAAAAATAGACAAATAGAGAGATTTTTTGCATCTTCAGACATTATGCAAACATTACAATCTAGTAAAACATACAAAACAAATCATCAGATAAAACAGTTTAAACAAGTTGGACCCACATGTGGTTTAACACTGTGTTAAAGGTCACGTTGCCACTCTATGATCTGAATGAGCAGCAGGTGGCGCTCTTGCTCCTTATACACAGCTCCAGTGAGTGATCTGCAGCTGTTTATTCAGGAGAACCACAACACTACCCCTCTGGTCCTAACATAGGAAGAATCACTAGCAGTATTTAAAGCCGTTAGAAGCTCAGGTAGTAAAGGAAGCAGATTTACACAGATCAGCATTGATAGTCATTCATCTTTCTTACACACAAACCTGTTTAAAGACATTTGGTACAGTCAGATAACAGAAATAAAGAAAAACAGAGTTTGTAACCAACACATTTTCCCTCCATCACTTTCTAAACACAGAGGGCCCAAAGCCGTGGTTCCTGCCTAAAGGGTAAGACTTCAGACAAAAACTAGGTAAAAATGTGGGAAAAAAAACAATACCCATTTTTATTTGCTATCCCAATCAAGCATCTATGAGATTCTCTTCTATCATCATACACCTATATTTAGCTCCATACACACACACACACACACACATATATATATATGTATATATATATATACATATACATTATATA
>JBBPCX010000154.1:22123501-22153590 GCA_037974365.1 Hydrocynus forskahlii
TATACACACACACACATGTATATGTATATATTTATTTACATATTTATTGTGTGGACATCTGGTGATTCAAATGGTTTACATATTTTCATACATATACGAGCTTTTTACATCAGTTCATTGGGGCATTAATCACTGACAGTTTGAAGCAAAGGGAAGCATTAAATTAAGCCCCAAAAAAAAGTAGTGGACAATTTTTCCTTTAATAAAAATGGGCATGCAGGACTCAAGTGCAATGCTAAGTTATTTGTTCCACAACAAGGAAGAGCTGGGGCGGAGACACCAGAATGGACTGAATAACCACTCAATCATGCAGGTGTGGAAGAGCAGGAATAGAAAAGGACTGAATCTCCTAAATAGAGATTTGCAGTAAAGGCACACAGGGATTCTACACTATTCTATACTAGGCAGTATTTAAAACTCAGATTAAACCTCACTCCTGCTATAAGCATTTCCAATCATGAGACTGGTCTTAAATCAGTCTCTGTGGAGTAAGCTCATTCCAAGTCTGGCAAATCTGGTCAAATAAACCTCGCTGCCTAGCAGTGCACAGAGGCCCTGTACAGCTCTGACTTTTTGTTTACGTCTGGCCTGTCTGTTGTCACGGCCCTCTATGGATGTACTTTATAAAAATAACAGCACGGGTGTATAGAGCAAGAGTGTGTAATTAGGCTGGGAAGAATGTTCCCCTCGCTCCCCTGAGTCTAATGATTCTGCATAGTCAATAGGTGAGTACTTTGCTCTGCCAGGTTGGAAGTGCTGTGGGGCAACGAGTGAATACTGCACTGGAAACCACACATAAACCACATTTAAAAATAACATACAAATAAACTTACAGTATGTAAATGTTTGATCACTATTATCAAGTTACACGTTTTGTTGACTTTCTGAATGAAAACAAGCGAACACATCCTCTACAGGACATTTGCTAATTGTAGTGCAAAATTTAAATTTATTTTTGAGTATAGCACATACTGAGTTAGCAGATTGGAAAAACTATTTGCAGATAAACAGTAAATATGCATTAAAATGTGCAGAAAAGTGTTTTTAAATTCTATTTATACAAAACACAAAAATCTGTCAATTTTTGTACATTTATGTACATTTATACACAAATATACACGAATGAACTATATGAACCTATAGGTTATTAATTTATATAGAAAATAGGTAGGGGCCTCCCGTTTCTATTCTGATACAAAGAAAATGCCTATTTTTAGGGCAAATTATTATAAACTATGATTAATTATCAAGTTCTCCATTCACCTACAAGAAAATTAGTATTAGTAAAATTAGTAATGTAGCTGTTAAACAGCTGTAACACTTAACTATAAACACTCAGAAGTTAAACAGAACTATCTGTGGTGAGGGGATATATGAACTGTGAATGATGCAGAATGAGAAGCGACTGCTGAGAAAACAATAGTGGCCTTCCTTTATCTTTATCTGTTAGTATGAAATGTCCGGTGAAGCTTCATGCTGACGTATGATAGTGAAAGGTTATGAAGCTTCACGCCTGCTGACAGGCAGGGCAGAGGTGTTTTTTTTGTGATGAATGTTATCACCACCCAGCAAAACATCCTGTTTACAAAGGTGAAACTCAGGAAAAACGCTTTCCGCTACAGTGGAAACACATGCGAGCGACACACACGCGCACACACGAGCGCACACACACAGCCACAATCTTCAAAGGACAGGAGCCTGACCGACCATATCACGACTGTAGTAGCCACAGATACGCACAGGCACCTAGAAGAGCAGTGCATTCTGGGAACAGGGCATTACTAAACAGTACCTCAATTAATTCAGACATCAGCCTAAAACAAAAGACTACAATTAAGACAACAGGCTAATATGCTAAAATTTCATTCATTGCTATTCCTCGCCAACCTGCCCTGGTATATTGTGTTAAGAATAGATGACTATATTCTTCACCCCCACTACAAGTATTTCAACCTGGTAGTTATAAAAATAAATCACATCTGATGTCCTGTCGAAACATATAGTGGTTAGACCTGATTGTCTATATGCAATAGCAACATGAGTGCAAGCTTTAGTTGGCATCGACCAAGAGTGATTGTAATAGATGCACTTTTTTTTTAGAATTACAGTCACCCTGTGGAATCCTTCTGAAGATGGCTAGCCCCTAACATTCCTCCGTCTTTTCAGTAGTCCAGCTGTTCATTCACAACAATGAAACGCACATGAATAAAACAACCAATGTGTTTAAGCAGCAGATTACCTTGGTGACTCCAAGGGGAGGCAAAAGTAAGAAGCAAAAGCTAATTTTTGTAAAATCTCCCAAAAAAAATCTAATCCTGGGCTTACAAATGTTTAAGAGAATCAACTTAAAAAATGAAAATTAGGTGCTTAACTGGAACCTAAGAGACCATCCCTGAATGACTAGCATTCATTGTGCTCTGAAATCCTATAAAAGTGAAAAAAAGTTATAATGCCACTATGGTCTTTCGGCCAGGAGGTCAAAAGGCCAACTGCTGTTCTAGCCCAAAATAGCCAATACCAGTACTAAGCTAAGGTAAATATATAAGCTGTAGAACTGTCTGAATGTTGAGGACCATCTCAGTAAAAGGTTCAGTTCTGCAGTGTCCAAAGCACTTGGTTTCTAGCTCACTGGGCCAGGCCGTGAAGTAAACGTTCCTTTAAAGTGATGACCGCTAACACCAAAAGTACTCTCCTTCTTTGCTCAGTTATAGCTGAAAGCTACTGAAGCTTTACAGTTAATCTGGTAAAATTTACTGACAGTCAGTCAATTATAGCCCTTCCATTAACTGCACAGAAATTTCAGTCAAAGAACCAATGCATCTACAGCGACTCAATTAAGGTTGGAAATGCTGCCCATAACAAAAAAGTCCTTGTTAATGTTGTTATCCCAAATAATTGGATTTTTTAAAAAAAGTCTTTAGCATCCAAGGTGCTAAAAAACCTGAAAAGTTTTCGAAGTTGCAGTCACAGAGTACGACCACACACCTGTACAAAATATGTGCCCATTCAAAATAAAACAGTGCTTCAGAAACCAGCCATTCACACTTCGATTACCTACTTTTTATACTGCAAAAAGTAAAAATGGACCTAAAACCTCAAAAACACTGGGCTGAATCAAAGACCCCAGACTGGTTTTAGAAAAATAAGGAGTAAGTTGAAAATGAGTCTGCTACATGCTTTTGTAAATTATAGATTGGAGGCCATTGCTTTGGTCTAAGTAATCTAGTATGGGCAAGGTGTTTTATGCTAAAATCTTCTTAGAGGGAAACGGTAAAGGAATGTGCTCTAGAGGTGGTTGGGTGATTTTTCTTCTTTGCAGTGCTAATAGGCTGGCTGAAGCTCCACTAATCTCCAGCAGTCACAGAGAACTATGATCAGATCTGATCAGACACCCTGTTTGGAAGACATTCCTTCCATCCAATCAGGACAAGCCGATGTAGAGAAAGAAGGTGGGCACTAGGAAGAAGGCGCTGAATCCTACTGTCCAGTACACGATATAGCGATATGGCAGTTCAACTTGCATGTTCTGCCTGGCTTTCCGGATGTCTCTGCTTGGGATTCCGAAGAACCAGCACACGAGAGGGACTGTAAGAGCCTTCATCACAGCTCTTGTTACTAAAAGCAGCAGCACTCCCAAGACGAATCGGAGCAGACAGAGTCCCACCAGACTGAAGCTGAGGGTCGGTGGTGGAAAAGGAAGCATAGAGGGTGGAGGGTCCGGGATCAGATCGAGTTGGTAGTTAAGGTGAGATGCCACAGCTATTCCCGCCCCCGTACCCAGGATCTGAGCGGTGTCGCCCCGTGAGGTGCTCCATGTATCCAGGGTGAAAGAGAAGAGTCCCATGGCTGCGTGCAGGGACACTATAAGGATGGGAGCGTAGTGACAAGTCAGGTTAAATGTGTCGATGACAACCAGGGCAGGACTGAAGACTACCAGGATTAGCAAGCTGTAGAGGAAACCAGCTATCACGTCCTGTAGAAAAACAAAAACAAAAATATTAGTATAACAAGCTGACTATAGGGTCAGAGCACAACCCAAATGTTTCTGGTCCTGGGTTTTTAATTACTGTAAGTGAATTCTGCCATTTATTGTCATTGCCTTTTTATAATTATATATTGTCACTGTCGGAACGAAACCTATTTACATAATTTGGAAACACCAGTCACAAACTTATTTTGTTTAAAAAATGTGCAATAAACAGACCAAAAAATCTGGCCTAAAAGTACTTTTTTACATTGATCTTTGTAATAAGGTTTTTTTTGCTTTTCCTGTAAATTTGTCATAATTTGTCATAACTACATAACTACTATTTAGTTTAATTTTATTAAACTAGATAGGACGGATGGCACATAGCTGTAATTACATTATAGTGATGGTCTGGCTATTTGAGTTCTTGGAAGCAGAATGATACACCCAAAAGAAGGAAGGGAAAGGGGGACAAAACTCAAGAGGAAATTTGTCACTTTTTTCATTTCTGAAAATACTAATAGCTAACTTTAATAATCTAACATCTAAGTGACTAGAAAATAGTTAGTTAGCCACTATATTTTGTTTGAAAACAAAAAGTGAAACATAAACTCTGAAGTAAATCTAAAATCTAAAATATAATAAAATATTTATTTAATAAATTAAACATAACTGAGGTGGGATAATGTCATGGGAAGAAACTTCTTTCCTCAAGGTATGATGAAATGTTCATGTCAAGTTGCAGAGGACTGATATAACCTGGAGTTATTTCTACACTCAATTTACAGCAGTTACAGCCCCTGTAGTCTTTACAAACCCTGGAACATGTAGTCGATAAAAAGTTACTGACTGAGTCAGTCGGTAATAACAGAAATGCTTTGAAAATTCTTACGTCAGCACACCTACCCATGTGAAGCTAATCCTGTCCTAGAATAAACCTCTACAAGCACATTTTTGTTGAACTGTTAACTCAGCACCTCATCACATGGTTCAAAGTCTCATTCCACGGCAGAGAAATATCAGCTGTCTCTCTTAATCATGCATAGATGTACCATTCTATCAGCAGTTTTATCGTACACATTTTTGCAAGGTGGTCAAAACTGCGTGCGTCTCAGTTTAAACTCATCAGCTTTTGACCTCCAGCTTTGTAAAATCAGGTTTGTAAAAGTTCTAATATCTTTCTTTCTTTAATTGGACAGAAAATTATGTTTTAATTCTGAAGTGAAATGCATTTTTAGAAGAATTGCATTTTCTAAAATCTTGGTCAGAAATGTCAACAAATAAATGTAAAACACTCATGATGTGTCATGAAAAAGAATTACACAATATATAAAGCTTTATGACAGTAAGGGGCATGTGTTACTTATCAATAAATGAGTAACTATGAAGTGAAAGAAGCACTGTCCTCTCGATAATCGTGGCTGACCTTCAAGCAATGATTACGTACAAGTTCACAGTCTAATGAAGCAGTGTGATTGGTTACACACAAACACACAGACAAATCA
The DNA here is from genome assembly GCA_037974365.1 of Hydrocynus forskahlii. Lineage (NCBI taxonomy): Eukaryota > Metazoa > Chordata > Actinopteri > Characiformes > Alestidae > Hydrocynus > Hydrocynus forskahlii. The sequence continues at coordinate 22,128,974 of JBBPCX010000154.1, forward strand.
AGGAGGCGCGATTACTAGAACAGCCCTCTTCACATCTCTGTATTTGATTTGCTAACAGAATATCACTCCCACTCTGGACCCTTTACATCCCACCAAAAAAAGGAGTGTTATTGCATTGCGCTGACATGTGTTCTGGGGAAACAGAGGCTATACTTTACCCACATAGCCAGGTATTCCAACATGTGTTCAAAGCTGTGTGCAGTGTTGTGTTCAAACACGTAAGATGGCTGTGTGTTCCAAAATATTTGATCTAGCATCAAATCAATGACTGTGATACTGCAGTATAGTTTAAAATACCCATATCATAATAAACTGATAAACCTTTTTTTAATAAAGTTGATGTGGTACCATTTTTGGTTCCCAGTACATACTCTCCATATATACAAATGAAGCGGCAAATGGCATGAAACAAAGCAACAAATGTATATTAAAGGTTTAATGACAAAACCAGTCTGTTTCCTTCTAGGGGATAAGGATAGGTTGGAAAATAGTTGTGTTGAAATGAATTCACCCTGTCTTGACGCCAGTTTTTTATAATTCTACTTTTTAAAAAAAAGCTACATTATGAAATAGTACAAACATGCTGTACTATTCCCCTGGGAAAGTGAAAGCAGTCTATCTTTTAAACTTGCTTATGTTCACATGTCGTACCTCTGAGGGTATATTTATGCTATTTGTATTAAAACTTACCTGGGCAGTATCTGGCACAAACTAAAACATAAATTATTTATCATTTAACACTAAAGAATATTTAACAGCTATTAAAACAGGCCAAATATTACACTGTAATCATGTCTGTCTAATGTATACTTTTCAAAATCACATATAGAGTAAAAGCAGCTGTAAATGATTTGTAAACAGCAGAAGGGCTCTGTATGATCCATTCTACAACTATCTGTGCCACATGGTCAAGAAGATATTTTAAGAAAAATGACTAGGTTTTGAAAACAGTGTAAACTGGTCAACATTGTGAGGATTTGCAAATGGATTTTGGAAAATCCAAAGAAATTACATGTTTAAGCAACTGGAAACAAAAATACGCAAACTCTTGCTCTTTCCTATGTTGTATGTTTGGTCATCTACAGTCATAGGTACATCAAAGTAAGTTCAAACGTGATTTTCATGTTTTCTTTTCTTTTAAAGTTTTTTTTGAAGACATGATGGACCTTAATGATTCCCAAAAAAAATCAGTTAATCAAAATCTAAACACTTCATTTCTTTACTAAACTAAAGAAAATTGTACAAAAAGAAAAGAAAAATCATTTTAAATCCCTTAATTTCCTACTATTCGAATCTCATCAGGATAACTGAAAATGCTGAAAGAACACTCATACTTTGCCGTTACTTTGTAACATTACCTTATGTTGTCCTGGAAGCTTGTACCACTTAGCAACTCTGTAAAATGTGTACATTAAGAACTTAAGTTTCTTTAAAAATGTAATTAAAATCAGAAGCCAGGAATGGTAACTAGAGACTGATGAACCTGTGTTAACGGGATCTGCTTCCTGTCCGGTCATTTAATCGACGTCCTGACACAAAATATGGTCGCCACCATAGAAACAGTCTCGCTGGAGACCGCCACTCATCACCCCAACACAGCAACCAGACACATGAGGTCATGCTCAGGATGACATTACCACTTAGAGCGCATCAGAGACAGAGGAGGAGTGCGCTCATCCCGCCACATACACACCCCGGCCAAATCCATTAGATCATTCGGTTCCGTGTAAATTACCTCCTGAAAGAAAAACCTCACTCTCCACACCCTCACATATGTGTCTTAGTCAACGGAGACGAGACAGGACAGGACAAAAACTGAGTTTAGACCTTACAAGAACTCCCAAAGGTGCGACTTAAATCATTAAAAATTTAACCCATGCAATTTTAAATGCTGTTGATGACAAACTAAAATAATATCAAGAAAATAAAGTAGCAGGCTATTAATTTCTCAAATCTAACAAGGGTTCCTTGAGTGATACCACAAAAAAAAAAAACATTTGCCTACCTAAAAAGATCTGTGCATGTGAAAAGGAAATAATAATAATTAAAAAAAACATTACATGTAAGGTACGGTGAATGTAAAGCATCTTTTCTAATACAAGAGCCCTTTCTAGAACTTTTACATTATGTGGAGGATCTTTAAACTTTATGAATGTGACTTGAAAAAAAATTTCCACAAAAAAAAAAAAAACATCCTCTGAAAGGTTCTAAAAACAGTTCTTCTTTTGAGCTGGTACCTTTAGCTTACCAGGCAGCTGAGCATCAGAAAAGAGTTTTTATGTCTTTCTATCTAAATCTGTGTCAGAAGAACATCATGAGCTGTAATGTAAATTGTCTTGTGCAGAGCAGAAAAAGCTTCCTAGCTAAGCCAGTGTTACCACCTGGTGCTCACTAATACAATCAAGCTGGCTGAAGTGTGAAATTCCTACTAAGGTATGTTATGCATCAATACCAATCTATAAAATAATTACAGACAGTGAACTTTTAACAAGCACATTTCTGAATGCAAGGGGCATTAATGTAACAGAGCACAGCCCAATTAGTATGAAAAATTTAGCAGAGATACAGCACTGATTGTTATGACCTAAAACTCTGGTAACAGCTAATATCAAAATGTATATGACCCAAAATTAAATAGTCTCCAATAGCCTGTTATGAATGTTATGAATGTAAAACATGACTGCCAGTGCTATAACCTTAAATCAAGTAAATAAAATAAACCATTCAATTTTGGTGAAGTGCTGAAGTATTACACTTCAAATGAATTGTCTCTCCACACAAAAATACTTTATGTCCTAATGATTTTATGTGATAATACAATATTTCTATTTCTAGATATTACTGGTGTTTAATTGCCTGGACTTCTACAGAATGTACTAAAATTCTCAGTGGATACTGAAGTGGTATGCAAGTAACAACCCAAATATGTGAATGACTTCACTCTTTTCCCCAGTAGGTTCTAATTTAAAAGCACAACCTACACATTAATTTTACAATCATGAGCAATTATGGCTACTTCAGCCACTGATCTGTAATATGAAAACACGTCTACAGTTTTAACCGCAAAAAAACAATATTTAAGACTGTAAAAACTGGTATTTTTTATTTTTAAAAAAAACAGACCGTTGCTGGGTTTTTGAGATTTTGAGAAGTTTTCCTTTCATGAACAGAACTTCTGTGGTCTGTGGGGAGTGTGAAGGTTTGTAATTGGCCACGCCACACATCTTCCCCCAGTGGTTTACACAGGCTGGAGCAATGCAAGTGGTGTCGCAGCCTCAGGACAAGAATCGCAGCACCCTGACCTTGCCATAAGAGTTGCCTATGTGGATCATGCCTATTCCCAACGTTCAGACCACACACAGACACTTTTCAACTGATTGCAATTATCTAGTTCAACAGAGAAACACTTTTTCCCATGATGTAATTCTTTTTGGGGTACACACAAATGCTCAAACACACAGAACACACACACATACATACACATAATTACCCACCCATTTGCCCTCTAATTATTCTCCTCAGATATGTCCTATAGGGCTGTTGTGGTGTGGGGTTCTCAGCCAACGTGAGAGGTGGCATCCATTCAAAAACTTTGGGTGACTGTTGGTTAATACTTATAAATAAAAACCCAACTGTATCTCTGAATTACACCAATGTAGTTGAACTGTGCATTTCCTTGCACACTGTGATTGTGTGATTATCAGCAGTACACATCAGGCTAATGGAAGTTAATTTTAAACCAGAAGCTACTCTTCTAGAGGCATGGTGCTTGGGGCAAGTGGCAAAAAATACACTTGAAGCTTAAAACTGTACTTTCTGCTGGTATAAAGGGCCACCCTGATCACACAGTAGAGCACTGGAAGCAGCAGCAGTGCAGAAGGGAAGAGGTTTCCCATATCGCTTTGAAAACATAATCCATATGCACAAAAAGAGAAAAAACAGATCTTCTGAGCTGATGACCGATAATGAATACTATATTGTGGCAGATAGCGATTACAATAATTGAAAACATTTTAAAACATTACACGTAATTTAAAAACAAGTTTGATTAAGTAAATGTCCAAAATATTTGTATTTCACGCACATATTTCACATTATTTAGCAGACACTTTCATGTGGAGCCATTCATAATAAGTCTATGTAAGAGTCTAGCCCCAATATTCTTACTAGTATTGCTGTATGTGCATACACTCTTACATATACTCTAATGCTGTCTTAGCTGAGCTTGAAATACTTTCCTTAGCTAAACTGGGCTAAACTGCTCCTCCTCAGCGGTAGTTTCAAACATCAGACAAGTAATCACATAATGAGGTGAAATATTATTTTTAAAAAGTTGTGTACATGCGCTTTTGAGCTTACCAGTACAGAATGCATTCCCATGTAGACACGACTCACACACACCAGTACACACCAGCTGAGAGCAAGAGTTACTCCAAGCAGGAACGGATACTGTAGAGAAAAAACCCCACAAAAAAACAGTTCAAATAACCATTTACCTTGAACAAACTTTCTAAACGTTGTTTAGAGATCATTATGCTAAACAGGTCTGCCTGTAGTTCACTGTAACAATTATGCTTTCATTCATAGCTCAATAAAACCAGTGGAGATTTGTACAAACTTTACACTCTCAATACATTTGCTATGATTTGAATTTGTAGAGAGTGGAGACCTGAACACGCAGCTACAAAATGTCAATGTAAATTAATTAATTAAAAACCTAATTCATACATATTCAGCAATTTAAGCAAAATAACCGTAAAGTGTCCATTTGTCATACGTGAACACACCACAGCACACAGTGTGAAAAGCACAAAATTCTCACTCTGCATTTAACCCATTCACCAAGCGAAGCAGCGGGCAGCTAGGAACACCGCGCCAGGGGAGCAGCGTGTGTGGACAGTATCTTGCTCAAGGGTACTTCAGTGGTGCCACTAGCAGTCCCGGGATTCGAACCCACAACTTTCTAATCACAGGGCCAACTCCCTCACCACTAGGCCACCAGCTGCCCCAAGAGTAAAAAATTGTTTTTTCTCATCATCATGATGGTCTCAGACGCTCAGAGAGCTGAATCGAATGCTATACATACTGCTAGGTAAGCACATACATTTCATAAAATGCATAGATTTTAATACTGCCATTAGAGTAATTGGCTTAAAAAACCCTTCATTTAATGAAAACTGGCAACAACATTTGGTACAAACACCAACAGTTTGGATGGCGTGTGAGTGTTAATTGGAGACGAGATGTCATCTGGCCCACTGATTTTGAACTGTGAATGACTTCAAGACTATTTCTTCATGGTAGAGGAAATATTTGCACTTACTCTTTGCACACATGCAAGAACAGAGAGCTGGGTGAAAAGAAAAACATATGTTTTCATTTAAAAACAGTATAGGACAGCTACACCAACCAATCACAATCTTTAGGATTTATCATCTTTTCAGTAAAAAGCAAGGCACACTGAACAAGACTACAACCACAGTGCATTTTTGTTAAACATGGGAAATAAATATAAAAGCCACTTTGTGGAAGATCACTTTATAGCTCCTAACCTCAAGAAAACATGCTAGAATATATTTTAAATGGCAGCTCAAGATATATTATGCTAGTGTCTAGTGTACAGAGACTATTCTCCTAAAATGTATATTTTGTGCTGTTATTTCATTTAGAACATGTTGTTTTATCTTTTGAAAGGTACACTTGCAGCCATGTGCAAAGTTTAGTTAATTATTTATTTGCTGAGTTTAACATATTGGGAAAACAAAATTAGAAACAAATTATCAAATGTGCCATAACTTTTCCATAGGTCACATTTTATCCTTTATTTATAATATGTACAAGTAAATGAAACAAACAGTTGTTATGCAATAAAATTTGAAGATTCTCTTGTGGCATATGTTTACCTATGCTGACTTGTAACCAGGGGCCAAAATGTAGAACTCTGCACTCAAAGCATCCAAATATTAAAAGCACATTTTATTACTACATATACACACACACATCTAAGCAACTTTTGGTCTCCTATCAGGTCACATAGACCTTTTCATTTAGATTACAAAGCCAAACCCACAATAGACCTATTGCAAATAGTCCAATCACAGAGCTTATGGGGTCAAATCACCAGATGACATGACTATCAGAAATGACTGCTGGATTGCATTTACTGCACCATTCACGTTTACTGGTATTCAAACTACTGATCTGATATTGGCCTGTTCTCTGCTTCCACAACGCCCACTGTACCTCCACCTACTTCCTTACAAAAGAGGTCAGGCCCAGAACAAAACACAATCTCTGCTGAAACAAATCTGTTATTTTGCAACCGCGGAGGGGCTGCTGGGCTGCTGCAGGTTTCTGCTTGGTCTTAGCACAGGAGAGAAGAGCACTGCTTTCTTACAAACACAGTACACACTCTTAAATGTACAATTCAAGTCTACTGACTTTGTCATAGACATCAGGGAGGTCTGTTTGTTCCTGATATGTAACAAGTTCAGTGCTAGGTGTGTGCATTAGTTTTCTCTGAGGTACATAAGCAGCTAAATGAGACAAACAAAAGTAACTCTTACTGCAAATATTTGGACCCTAGCATAAACAGTTATGAGCACTGGGCTTGGGATCTGTGCTGTAATTAACTTCCCCACCTCCATTTTGTTTAAGTAAACATCTTCTTTTTTCATACCTTACTCTACTCATGTAACAGGGATGCGTAAAGGTAATTTGAGTGCTCAGTTCACTGTTTCAAGTTCCAGTAATCGCATACTGTAATCATTACACTGGTATTCATGATCACACCAAGTGAGTAGTGTTGGGGAGTGGGGGGTATACAGGCCAGCAAATGAATGCTATTAAGTTTTAACAGGGTTGTTTCGTGAGGCAGGTTTGCTCATGTGCAAGATTTAGTAGATTATTATGCATTTCACAAAGCTTGAGTGCCTTTAAATAATCATACTTCAGTGTTAGGGATATAATTCAGTTCACACTCTTAAATGTACAATTTACTATGTAACTAAATATTATTAGATAATAGAACAATACAGTTCTAAGGGTTAACTGTATAAATGAATCCTTTGGAAAAAGGGACACTGTTCATGTAGAGAAAATGTCTTATCCTTCGTGGCATGACTCAGCAAGAACATCTTGCTGCTTATGAATGGACCTCAGGTGAAAATCTGCTCTTGGCAGCGCCACATATCATGAGAAGAAGCTTGTGCACCAAATCCCTCCCTTCTGGGGGGAAAGAAAAAAAATATGCGGTTCTAAAATGCCCAGCTGTCCTGACCACACCTTATGCCCATAAACCACATGACAGGAGTGCCGGACCACACGCTAAACTCTCTTACAGTAAAGGAGCTCAGCCTGAGAGAAAGAAATCTCTACATCTTGCTCTCAGCTCCTTTATTCCTGCGCAGGCTCTTCCGCTAGCCACAGCTAACCTCAAACGGTCGAACATCTGCCGCAGATTACAGAGGAGTTTCTGAGAGTGTGTGCGGACTTCATTCTGAGAAATCCAGAACAGCAGCTGTGTGTGTGTGTGCATGTTAACCTACAGACAGGACTACACTTATAAACAAATTTCAATGAAATGAAAAGCTCAGTCAAAAGCACAAAGCTGCTAACCATCAGTGAAAGTGAACAGTCAGCATTTAGTAATACAGAAATGAAGCCGTGCTAACGGATAAATTCCAGCTTCTGTTCATTTTTAGCCATGTCAGCATGCTTAGTGAAGTTATTCCTTTAAAATGGCCCCATACATCACATTTTTCTGTTTCTATTTTAATTTCCTACGAAGTCCACTTGTGTGGGTTTAAGTCCCCAAAAAAGTCCAAATTCATTTGTACATGACCAGGACCTCTTTTTATCCCTTTAAAGAACAGTCTGATTTTGTTCCTGTGCCTTTGAGACTGGTTTATGTAACTGACCTTTTATTTTTCAAAAGGTAGCCTGAGCTAAAACATCCCTAATAATTTCAACATGAACGGAAAACCTCTTATATGCTGAATAGACTTACATGAGTAAACGCATTGGTTTTTGTGACATAACGACAATAAACAAATTCCAAACAGGGTGTTTTTGCAACTTAGTTTACATATATGGACAGCGTGCACTGGAAAGTGAAACATAAAAAGTGAGAGTCCATTATAGGGTTTCCTCTGACATGGGCCCTTTAATGGTAACAATCACTGAAAGCCCTCCAAAAGCCTACGTGATTTTGTGGTGCTGTTTAACAAACTGCATGGGTGTGAAAACTGAATGGAAGCCTGTATTCCCATCATAATGAAGTGAAAAGTTGTTTAATCTTGTTTATGCCTCCATTGATAATGTGGTTCTCCCTCAGTGTAGCCCCGAGTTTAAAGACGAATGCTGATGAAAGATTGAGGACACATCTGCAAGATCACTTAACTGGAGGCATGTCATCAAGGCTGAAAGCCTAAGGCGGCGATTAACTGTTGGGATAGCTCAGAATCGTGAGTGTGTAGCGAGGAACTGTGTGCATGTGTTGGAAGTGTGTTGTTCCGCATTTTAAATTCCTACTATTCTGAAGCAAGACAACACAGGCCAGTGCCAAGAGAACATGAAACTCCACCCTTTTTGCTTCTTGCACAAGCTTATGCATGCAAAAACACACTCACAGATCAAGCAATTCATTTAAAACATTCTCAGTGCTGAGAATAGAAAATAGTTTATCAGCTGCAGTGGTTCTTATGTTCTGTGCTGGGTGAGAGAAAAAATGAAGATTTGAGACATGCAAATACAATATCTCAATACAGTAACACTCCCACCCCCCGCTTAATTGCAGTTCAGCAGTTGTGGCTGCAGTCTACCACAGGTTTTTTTTCTGAGAAACAAACTAACTATTGTTTGCGAAAACCCCCACACCTATGCAGAAACTGCAGCTATCCTCCACATTTTTTTGCTTTTCTGACGTCCAGGCCTCGTCCGCCACGCCCCCTTATGCTGGGTTGTTTATGTTGATTGCCCTACTAACCATTGTGCCCAAACACAAACAACCCAGCATGAGGACGAGGGGCATGGCGGACGAGGCCCCGACATCACAGTCACCTGTACTCCGAGGTGGGAGGTTTGAAAGTAGCCAATACAACAACGATTTCTCCTTGCTGCTGCCCTGTGACCCATCTCTGGCAGAAACAGTCCAGAATTTCCCCCCGAGGAGTGTGTCGAGTGATCTTGTGTTTTTCACTTTGTTCTTCTTAAAGTCCAGATTTTTATTACTGTAAATGAAATTAATTTATTGTATTTGCCCTGCTTATACCAAAGAAATCGACAGCGCATACCAGAGAAAACGCCCGTGAATTAAAGTACAGTATATATGGGGGTAACATCAATATTTTACATTCTAGCACTGTGGGGGACAGTAGTTCAGTGTACACTGTTCAGTACGGATACTGGTTTACCTTTACATTTTCTTTAAGGGTAACGTATTAAGCTTAGTTTTAAATGAAATTAAAGTGTTTTGGGGGCATATCTGGGGGCATATTTAGGGTTTACACTAAAAAAATTGGCCTTTTTAGGCTTTTTTTTTTAAACCACATCACATATCCATGGTTTTTCACTATACGCGGATGCTCTTCGAACGTTTACTGCATATAATGTCCCAGCGTCTATTTTTGCGGATAAGTTGGAAGACGGAATGAAGAAAGAACCAGTGATGCCCCAGCACAACATACTAGGGTTTTTACATTCAAACGGTTTTCACACTATATAAAAATAACTCTATAAAAAATGTGTTTTGTTTTTTTGTTGCGATTTTCCCAGCGTCATACCAACTTTTTAATGCCATCAGCAAAAAAATGTTTTGCGGTTAAGTGTGTTGTCACTGAATCTACGGTGTTTTCATATCATCATTACTTGAAAATATTCTTCTCCTTAAGGCTTCTTAGATGGCGCTAAAAGGTGCTAAACTCTCATACACGCCCAATTACTACTCTTTCAGCCTTCGCTGTTTCCAACAAAAATCTAAAAATGTGGAAACTTTTTCAATGTCCCTGATAATTATGGTGTAATTCATTACGATAATGATAAATATCAATATATTCCACAGCTCTAATGGACATAAAATACACAAAACATGATAAACTGATGCATCCAGAAAACTCAGTACCCTGAGGTCACAAGAGATGTGCCTTTACTTAAACAGTCCAAGACACAGACTGAATTAAGTAGCGGAAATGTCACAGCTTGAATCTCTGCAACATGCAACATTTATTCCTCCATCTCTGATGCACTGTGTTACAAAAATGGAATTCGTACCAGGTCAACATCAGTACAAAAACCAGTGCAGGATGTCAGAGCCAAATAAAAACCCAATCTAGTCCAATTCTGTAATAAATTTACCTAAAAAATGTTTGTGGGGCAGCATAAAGTTAAAAGAAGTAACATTTTTTGAATGGTTTGATAAGCAGCCCTGTCAAGCGAATAACATCAATGCAAAGTGAGCTCCAATAATTTTGTGAAATTTTGTCCATAGAGGCACTGAATCTAACACATTGCACACATCTACAAAATGCTTAAGCTGAAATTTGGCAAACTTACACTTGGCTATATTTCCTCACTTTTCCTACAGTTCCATTTTAATCAAAATCATAGTTAATCAAAATTCAGCATACAGTACATGCCTGTTTCAAATGGCAACCGTAATGAAATTTGGTAGACTAATTCACAATGGACACTGGTGACATACAACGCATGTGGCTAGGGTTCTAGGCCATCAGCAACTATAGTGCTCCATATTTCCACCTTTTACCTGGCCCTCATTCATCTAGACAAAAATGACACTTAATGCTATTCATAGATTTCAGGTTAGCATTTAACACTATCTTTCCTCAGCATCTGAAAGAAAAACTGAGACTGCTTGGCCTGAACACCTCCCTCTGGCACCGGATGCTGGACTTCCTGACCGAGAGACCTCAGTAAGGAAGGGGAGCAACTTCTCAAGCACCACCTAAAGGCTGTGTGCTCAGCCCTCTGCTGTTCACGCTGCTGACCCACACCTATACAGCAAAGCACAGTTCAAAACACATCATCAGGTTTGATCAATGAGAACGATACGGTAGCTTACAGAGAGGAAGTGCAAAGGCACCAGACTAACGCAGAACCAACAAACTGTCTCTGAATGTGTACAAGGCAAAGGAGCTGGTGTTGACTTCAGAAGAGTATGCTGTGAACACTCTCTGCAGAACATCATTGGATCCTCAGTGGAGATCGTCCAAAGCACCAAGTTCCCTGGTGTTCACTTTGTGGAGAACCTCACACGGACCCCCAACAACAGCTCCATCACCAAGAATGCCCAGTGGTGTCTTCGCTTACTTTGGAGACTTAGGATAGCGAACCCCCTACAGAGGTACTACAGAGAATGTCCAGTGTAGCTGCATTGCCCCTTGGTTTGGAATTGCTCTGTTTTGGGTCACGAGACCCTACAGAGGATGATGAGGGCAGCTGAAAAGATCTTCAGGGTCTCTCCACTCCGTCGCGGACGTTTACACCACATGCTGCATCCGCACAGCCAACAGCATTGTGAATAACCCCACACAACACTCCCACTCCCTCTTCTCCCACTTCCCATCTGGCAAAATTGAAAAGGTTTTATTTAACCACGTCAAATCATTTAAAATTTTGCTACATGGCCCAGTTTGCACATTTTGCCTGGACCCGGCTGACGGCCTCTTATAACTTCTGCGGGGGTCATTTTACACACCACACCACAATGTGGTATGTGTAGTTTTTTTTTTTCCTTTTGTAGAGCAGCTCCCATTTCCTCACCACAATGCCTACTTAGCAACCTGTCTCTGCCTCAACAAATCTTTCAACAATCGATGGACATCTAAATGAACATTGCACATAATCTCTCAAATCTACTTTAAGGAAGAAGAATGCTGGAGTAATTTAAGCAGTTGTAAAGCAGTACTTTTAAATGGCCATCTTGTAAGTGAAGTGTACGGTTTCAATTATATTGCACATATAGAAGTATAGTGGGTTGGTGCTGATCTCAGTCAGTAATCAAGGCTTCTGTATCTGCATCAAGAAAAAAAAGTGGCATTGTCCATTTCCATTGCTCAAACTTGCCATAAGGGACACATCTTGCAGTGTTTTGTTACAGGAGGCCTGAGCTGCTGAATGCTCTTTCTGCCAAACAATGCATGTGGTGTTCAGTTTGCTGTGAGGCTGCACAACAGTCGCTACAATATATTAATTGTTAGCAAAATATTTGCTGCTGAGATGCGATCACAGAGGCCACAGTACAAATCCATACAACATTCATAGCTGTCAAACTGCAAATTGCAATGATGGCAGTCCTATATGCAGGTACCTAAATGATTATAATTGAGTTGCTTAAGAGACAGATGGTTTCAACCACCAGCCTTTCTCATGTCTGCACAGCATGTAAACATGGCTTTTTTAGATTTACGGGGCAATAACGAGTGCACTTCATTGTAAATGTTATATTAGTGGAGATATGACTCAATTTCTAACCTTGAGATGTCGCTTGCTGACTGGACACTTTACGTACGACTTTCATTTCAACGCACAACTTGGCACTGAGGCAAAGTAAACAAAGCGAGCAGAAGAGAGAAGTGCTTTCTCTGTAGGTCAGTGTGCTCATTTACTCACTTAGTGTCAGGAACGGAATACTTGTGCTGGATTTGGGCCTTGTTCACCAAGCTTTATCTTGATAATTTATAGCTCCACACAGAAGCTCTTTAATGTTACATATTTTTAAACTTAGGGCATTCTTAGAATTTTTTAAATATTTTAATCAAGAGGCATTTTTTACCCCCTGGATTTTGTGTTTGGGGTCTTTTAGTGCTTTATAAGGAAGCTTTCTGCACTTGATAAGAGTCGAATTGTAGAATCAGGATTCCCACAGCTTCTTAAACATCAGAGTCAGCGATTTTGCAAGGAATTCAAGGACCCTACATAGCATAGTTTCAGTTCAATGTCAATAACATTATAAAATTATTTGTTAATTGTTTGTAACTGTTATAATGCTGGCTTTCTCCTTGCTTGCTGCTGTTACTTTTGCTGTTGTTTATTAAAGCACAAACTATATAAATTCAAGCACTTTCAAGGCCTTGATTGTTTTTCTGAAATTCACATACTTTCAACAATTTCATGGACCTGTATAGTATAACTATATAGTGTATAGTTGATTATGGGAGCATTTGCATTTTACATTTCTGACACATTTTTCAATTTCTGAATGTGTTTTTGCCCTAAGCCATGAATTCATTTCTGACAGTGAAGGAAGGGGTGTTAAATTCAGGTCCTGGATGGTTTGGAGGGTGTCCCAGTTCATTTAACATTTATTTCCCATAAGACTGAAAGGAATATCCTAACATTTTATCTACGGTGTGACACAGAAAGCTGTTACAAAAGACTTCTGTTTGTCTTTTGTTAGGGCGAGAAAAAAAAATGAGAAGGGGTGGACTAATCATGAACTTTTATGGCTGATTATAAATTCTTTAATGCTGATAGCTGATTTTAGGTCAGGTTTCATTAAGCTTTTTGTAAAACATCATGTAAGACAGTAACAATGCTTTGGTTCTTCACCCTAAGTTTGCATTTTGCAGGCTAAATGAATGCACTGATATGAAACACACAATCTTTCTACATTCATGGTTGTACAGGTACTTAAATATTCAGAGGAGCAGGATTGTGAAACGCATCTTCTATCCTGGAGCTCCAGTACAGTTTAAGTTGACTACTAGGTTAATTAGTGTTTTAGCAACAGGAAATCATCAACTTCTGGACTGTATTTTACACTCCACAATCTGGAGACTGCTGTACTTTAGCAGCCACCTTTTCTGATTTATGGTGAATGCAGTAATTGTAAAACAAAGGACTAAAATTTGCAAGTAAGTGTGCCTCCAGGACCAAAACTGGCAAATTCCGGGTTAGTGTTACACCACAAACACCATATTCAGGATTAGGCCTTATATTTGTCCACCACCCAAATGAGAAATGTAGCTGTAAATATATTTGCATTAAACTACAGATCAGGACTGTGAGACTGCCCTGGAGCAAAGCACTGCAGAGTAAAACGCAATGTAACATGGGACTGCCCAGTTCAGAGGGCTGGAGTCCAGCAAAATTGGGTGATTTCCCTGCAGCCACACAACAACAAAACCTGGAAAGCGGTGATAAGCATTTTTGAACGTGTTAGAGCAGCCACGCCAAACTGTGCTGAACTTGAAACCCTTAAGGACTGCAGAATGCCCCTTAATTACAGTTTAGAGTTTTCTCACCTCTTTCATAGCCTTTACCAATAGTCACTCCCTGTCATATCTGTATATTTCAATTACTTTTCTTGGCCTGACTATAGCGCTTCTGTTCAACCTTCCTTATTAAACTTGTATTCTAACTACAATATCCAGTGTGGCCCAGCAGTTCCCCTTTTGAGTCTAGGTTCCTCTCAGCGTTTCATCATATTGAGAATTTCCTTACACAACAATGCTGACTAAGGGGTCGCACCTGCTTATCTGTAAAACTGCTAGATATCTGTAATAACTAAACACTATAACATTATAAACCTAGACTGCTATAACACCTGTATTATTGAATAGATCAGAGGCCTCATTTTGCCCCTCAGCGCACACACACAAGCCCATGACAGTGAAATAGATGTATCATAAAAATAAAAAACTAATACAATCTATTCAAATAAACCTGAGCTGAATCAGACACGCATTGCATCAGCTCATTGCCTGGCTTTTTAGGATAGTGAAATGGGCACTGGAACAGAAAAGAAGAAAAGACTAAACAGTGAAATACACTGGAAAGTAAAAGTGAACGACAATACTGCCTTCATGATGGTAAAACAAGTGTGTCAGATAAGAACCCCAGGAGCAGGACTAAGGTCCCGCTTCCACCACCTCGAACACACCCCCTCCTCAAAACTCTCACTTCCTCAGCAAACCCAACAGCCCATCATGACAGCGAAACAGGTGTGTCAAAGCACAGAAATAAAAACTAGAACAATCTACTCAAATAAGCCTGAATTGAATTAGACACACATTACATTATTCACAAGCTCATTCCCAGGCTTTTTATGAGAGTGAAATGGGTACTTGGTTAGAGAAGACTAAAAAGTGAAATACCAAGGGAAGTAAAGTGAACAGAAATTAACGCCAATACAGCTGTCATGATTTGTATATTAGTTAAGAACTCCAGAAGCATGGTCCCACTCCCTCCACCACCCTCTCCCCAAGACCCCTCACCTCCCAGCGACCGTGTGTGAGCAGGAGCAGGGCCAGGGGCACGGCTGTCGCGGACATGGCGTGTGTGGAGGGCATGCTGTACTCGGAGTTGTAGAAAACCTCCACTTTCACTACTGGAGGCGAGGCCGGCCGGGGCCAGCGGATCACGTCCTTGGTGCACTGGCCCAGGTACATGACCCAGACCCAGACCACGATGAGGCGGCGGGCCACCACCGGGTCCACGTTCCACGTGAGGAAGGGAAAGAAGCTGATGTAGAAGAGCTCATTGCCAAGCTCGGTTCCGCAGGTGAAGAGGTAGTAGAGGAGCCGGTTCTCGATGCGAAACTCGTGGCCGGCGTCGCCCGTCAGAGAGTTCCTCCGAAGCGGCTTCGCTTTCACCGATTCCCCGGCGGCGGACAACACCCTCCCGTTCGGCACGCCGTTGTTGTTCCACCGGTCCCGTTTCGGCACTTCCCCCGCTATCCCCTCCAGACCTGCCGCTGCTCTGAGGCGGACCCCCTCCTCGCCGCTCCCCCCGTTCAGCCCGGATTCATTCTTCACAAACCCGGCTTCACTCCTCACCACCCTGCCTTCACTCTTCACCACCCCGGCTTCACTCTTCACCACCCCGGCTTCACTCTTCACCAGCGCCCCACTCACCCCACACAGCTTTTGGAAACGGGCTACCAGGTGTGGGTCCTGCAGGTCATTCAGCAGCCGAGAGAAACCTGCTTTTAAACCACTTTTCATGTTTCTTGTTGGACTTCTTCCTCCACGAACGGAAAAAGTGAGAGGGCTAGTTAGCTTATTTAGCTAGCCGGCTCTGCTAGTCCGCTATACAGAGAAAAACAGAACTTTTCTTATTCCATGGCAGACAAAAGTAGGCCAAGTTTTCGTATATAGGTCCCTGTTAAATTAAAAATTATGTGACAGTCCCGTTTTGATAATAAAAATAAGAGTTTAAGTCAGTTAAGACCTGAAGTGATCCATCCACGGAGAAGCAGCGAAACTGACAGCACAGCTCGAGCACTCATACGGCAGGAAGGCAGCGCGCGGGCACGTGAACGCATTCGCCCGGCGGGGAGGGGCGTTGGGAAAGCTTGCTGGGGGTGGAGGTGGAGGAAGAAGGACCATGGTCCTGCTTCTGGAGTTCTTCTCTAAAATATACTGTATGGACAAAAGTATTGGGACTCATGATCATTACACCAACAGGGACTTTAATGATCGTGCATTCAAATACATAAACTTTAATATGGAGTTGGTCCCCCTTTGCAGCTATAACAGCTTCCACTCTTCTTGGAAGGCTTTCCACATTCTTTTGTAGTGTTTCCGTGGGAATTTGTGCCCGTTCATTTCTGTAGAGCATTTATGAGGTCAGGCACTGATGATCGACGAAAAGGCCTGGTTCGCAATCTCCGTTCCAGTTCATCCCAAAGGTTTTGGATGGGGTTGAGGTCAGGGCTCTGTGCGGGCCAGTCAATTTCTTCCTCACGGAACTCATCCAGCCATGTCTTTATGGAGCTCGCTTTGTGCACTGGGGCACAGTCATGCTGGGATCGAAAAGGTTATGGCTCCCCAAACTGTGTCCAACTGTGTCCGCTGTCTGGCGTTGGGAGCGGACCTCGTGGCGCAACGGTAGCGCGTCTGACTCCAGATCAGAAGGTTGCGTGTTCAAATCACGTCGGGGTCAACGAAAGACAAAACTTTTGGGGCGACTGGTGGAATAGTGGTTAGGGAGTTGCCCCTGTGATCAGAAGCCTGCAGGTTTGAATCCCAGGACTGCCAGGTGCACCACTAAGGTACCCTTGAGGAAGGTACCATCCCCACACACTGCTCCCTGGGCGCTGTGTTTCTGGGTGCCCACTACTTCACTTGGCGAATGGGGTAGATGTAGAGAATAATTTTGTGTTGTTCACACTGTGTTGTGTGTTCATGTGACAAATGGACATTTAATACATGTAAGCTTTATTTTACATATTAAACTCGAAATAAGGGATCAAGCACTAACCTTGAAAATGGGTCCAAATACATATAGTATACATTTTTAGCATCATGAACACTTTATAGAGGAGCAGATGCGTTCGGTTCTATCTCACTTTTTAGTCTTTGAGCTCCAACGCCCATCTCCTTCTCCTGAAAAGTCTATTAATGAGCCAATGGATATAATAACGTGTGTTGTGTTCATTTTAGGTTTGTCTGAATAGATTGTTTTCGTTTTTTATTTCTGTGCCCCAACACACCTGTTTCACTATCATGATACCTTTGGGGATGTGCTGAGAGGCAAAATTGGGGGGGTTTGGTGCCATGGTTAGTTATTTAGTGTACATGCAGAGCATATAATAAGTAATCAAATAAACAAATAAACAATCAAGTGAATCATTACCTTGCATGTTTATTTGACTGCAATACCTGAAAAATAGACAGATCTCTGCTGCTACTATCTTTTTTTGGCAAAATATCTGTAGCATGTTGCTATTTTCTTTAAAAAAAAAAAAAAAAAGACAAAAACATTGAAAATAAATCACATGTTCATATTTATGTCTCCATTCCCAAAGACACAGCAGTTTTGATTCAGTCTCCACGTTCAGACACTCAAACTCAAACGACCAACATCACCACTTAAAAGTGCATGAATACAAAAGATGCATTGAAAGGTACTGGCTGGCATGTTGTATGGCATATTAAAATATAGACTTGTGTTTGTACCATTGCTTTCCTTGTTAGTTTTTTCAGTCATTTGCTGAGAATTATGTGAGTGTTACAGAGTAAGTGAGAGGTATTTTGTAAATGGTCTACATATGTGGTGACACTAATTAGCACAGATAGAACCAAACTGAAAGAGTCAAGGCTTTGTAATTTACCCGCTTTGTAAGCTAGACTGCAAAATGACTGGTGAGCTGGTGTTACTCAGATAAGTCTGATGAAATAGTTGTGTTTGTGATGTATGGGAGAGCAGACTTTTTCCATATTTAGTGTCTTCAGTTAGTTTTCCATATAGATTTTAGCATCGTAAAACCCCTTTCAACACTTCATTAAATATTGAAACGGCAGGACAAATAAAAAACAGAACCAGAATGGATGACATACTGCATAACAAAACCCAAGGCATGAAATAGCCTTCACGGGATAAACTGCTTTAACTGACAATCCAGGATTTCAGCACTAGAGGGAAGCAAACTACCATTAATCCTTTTAGTAACAGTTGCTTTCTGATCCTTGAAACCTGTTTTATCAGAGAGAACCTTATAGTAGTTCCCTCTTAGTGGCCTTCATACTATATGCTGGCGCAGAACTACATACACATATATACTATTTTTAGAATTAGTGGCTAGCAAAGCAAAACGAATGCCACCCTTCCATTTTTTGAAGCAACACTTGACACTTTTTACTTACATAGACACAAAGTGCATGGCTTGTTTTTTTTCTTTCTTTCAATCCCTGAAAAATGCTTATATATAGGTAATAGATCATTTAAGCTTTAATAAAAATAATAAAAATAAAAGTCCTAAAGGCTTTGCACTTAAGATTCAGAGAGGCAGTTGTACAGTCCATGTTTTTTGTAAGAAAAGACAGCAGGCCCTGATTCAACACTGGTGGAGCCCCAGCCACAATTTAGGCCGAGGTGTTTGTGGTTTCTGAGCTTGTTTTCTGAAGCTACAGAAACACACGTGGGGTCCAAAACCCCCATTCTTTGCACAATGTGCCCCCAGTCACTGATTGGCAACTTTAAATTCTGCACTTAAATAAACCGCCTCCTGACCACAGGTCTCCAGTATCGCTCTTCTGGCTCAATGATAACTGGTGATGTCCCAGTCCGTTTGGGAATGGGACGAATGATTAAACATGGGTTGAATGCTTTAACAGTCACTCAGCCTGCGCTTAAACATTCGTCCCATGCCTAAACGAACTGGGACATCGTCAGCTGTCACTGAGCTGGTAGAGCAGCACTGAAGACCCGTGGTCAGGAGGCAGCGCAGGGCATCCTGCCAGGCTGCAGGGGCAAGAGGCGGGGGAGGTGCTGTACTGCAGCAGGGTGTACGGCTGGAGCTCAGGGACGCCGAAGGTTTGAGAGCAGCATTCAGCCACCACCACCTTCAGTCTCTTGCAACCCGTGTAGAAGAGTCTCTGCGAGGCCAGGCCCTCCTCTTGCTCCTCCTCATTTCTCAGCCTCTCTCGCTCACGCTGATCCTCGTCCAGATGGATCCTGCGCATCAGGTTGTTGATGAGGACAGAGCGGCGCAGGTAGGCCTCAGGATCGTCCAGGAAACGCAGTTTCTGCAGCGAGAGACGCAAGATGCAACTGCGCTCCTCGCGCAAGATCAAGTGCTGCCCAGAGAGGGATTATAAAAAAGCGACCGGTTATCTGTTAGATCTGAGTCTATTTGCAAGTTTTGAGATTTTAGAATGTATTCATTTCGTTGCTAAAGAAAACAATAGTGTTCAATAGTTTCTCTTTCATGAAAACTATTTTCACTGATCAAAACTAGGCATCTGGGAGCAATTCTGTCAGAGTGAAGTGGGTGTGGAGTGGGCGATGCTTATATAATGCATGCACCCACGATAAGATCAGATCAGATTTTTTAAAAATCTGCATGTACCATACTGTGTAGTATATTATTAGAGATTTGTAGAATTAAGACGTGCAATATCTGGTGCAGTATTGTTGTGTCTCATTCAATGTCTGCTACTACTAGGCTACTACCATTGTGTGCATACATACACACACACAGCTAATATATTTACATAATTTATGTACAGTGCACAGTTCTTTTTATATTATATGGGTTAGTTTTTATTTCTATATGTTCTACTGCTTCTATCTTCTTTCCTTCTGTCCACTCTCCTGTTGTAACAATGCAAATTTACCACCTGTGAGACTGATCAAGGGTCATTTTACTTTAACTTATATTGTCTCAAGTTTAACACAAATATTGAAAACCAAATCGAATCTTCATTTCAGAATCCAAAATTACAATGACCTTGAAAATATATATGCCCCTATTGAGCTTAATTACTTGTTAGTAACATTAGCCTTAAAGCTCCAGTCCAAGTGTGTAAGAGAGATTTTTTGCTGAAATATACCAAAAACACCAAAGAATAATTATAAATTATGTTTTGGATGTACAATGAATGAGGAAGTGACAGTACAATAACAAAATTAAAACAAATACTCAAATGAAGTAGCTCTCACTTTTTGTAAATATCCATGTAAGCCTCCTTGGATATCCTCCTCTTCCGCATACTTCCTCTTAAAATAGGCAACTTTCGACGTTGTTGAATTATAAGGGCACACTCAGCGGGAAGACCCTGAAGAAAAAGCAAGACATTAAACCAGTTTTAGCTTTATTACCCAGTTCAAATGTAAAACTTCCCAAGTGTGGATTCTGTGCATGTACATAATACCATGTATACATTTTTTTAGCTTTGATTCTGCAAGGCCATCCTCTACCAACATAAACCTTTACAATCCATAATAAAATTAACCACAAACCTCTAGAATTAATAAGCAACTTCAGAAAAAAAGCCCATTTTACTCTAATAGAATACTCTGTAAAAGAACACATTTTTTAGCCACTAAAATGATTTCTACAAAAGACATTTTACATACCGTATGATAATTGTTACACCATTGCTACCACAGAAGAGTTTGCACTGGTTGCAGTATAAATGCAGATAAACTCATAAATCTGCATAACATTAAAAATGCCTTAAAAAAAATAAAAAAAATAAAATATATATATATATATATTGCTTGTAAAATAGATAATACTGATCTATAAAGTACTCAAAAAATGCAAATGATTAAATAAAACATACAACAATGTATTTAAAGCTTTAATAATGCAAGCTATTATTTTATCCAACATAACACAGATTATTATTAATATTTGGAATGGTGTAAATCTTTTTTTTATCCTTATCACTATGTCAAATAGGACCACAGTAAAGACACTAGTCACATCAGGGTTTACAGTATAATCAGTGTGTTACACAACAATGACACCTTTAATGTGTGTGTGTGTGTGTGTGTGTGTGTGTGTGTGTGTGTGTGTGTGTGTGTTTGTGTATGTGTGAGAGTGGTATTTACCTGAGGGCTGCAGCACGTAAGCGAACACACACAGCTTTCTGAGGACTGATCTGTTCACCTGAACATTGCTCCTCTTTCTAACACACATGTCCTCCAAGAGCTGGGCAAGAAAACACATTCAGAAATTATTTTTATTACCATTTTAAGTAGGTACACTAACAATTTATTGTATTTTTAGCTTATATCTGCTATTGGTCAACAGGCATCGTTATAAATTGATTCTATAATAAGACAAGACATTGCAGGTGATGCAAGTCTAATATTGACCCAGCCTTATGACATTGTTTACAACAGCTAGCTAGTGATTACAGTTCAGTTACTTATATATATAATACATTTGCTGGCTTAAATGCAACTTAATGTATTATAAATGAACTTAATTCATGTATTACAAATACTTGTATATTATAAATGAAACTTGATTCATAGCATCTTATAATCTGCTATTCACCAACAGTGACTATAATAAACTGATTCTATTATAAGACACTGCAGGTGATGTAAGTCTAATATTGACCCAAGCTTATGACATTGCTTACAACAGCTCGCTAGTGATTACAGTTCAATTAGCTATAACCAGTCTTTTTTTTTTTCATTCACAGGCTGTAAGCAATTACTGAGTACATTTTGTGTGCACAGACATACTAATGTATATATGTACTAAATGAATACTTTTCATGCTGGCTTAATGCAGCTCACTGAATTATAAATGCAACTCAATTCATATATGCTCTAATGCTGAGCAGGCACTTCATATGCACATTCAGTGCAAACATTACGAAATATGACTTTTTTCCAGACCGGGACATTGTTTGATCTTATGTGTATATATATCCGTTCATCCATAGTACGATATGTATTCTACACAGTTCCAGCCAGGCATAAGAACACTTTGTGGCGTGCAAATTCACGAGCTCAAGAAGTAGGGGCACACTGTGATAGTCGTTAAAAGAAATAAACTTCAGTTTGTGTACAGTGACATGTAAAGGTTATATACAGTACTGTGCCATGGTCTCAAGCACCTGCAAAAATAATATTTTGATGAGCAGTGAGTATCTGTTCACAGTACTGTTCCTAAATATATTAAATAAAACAAAGAAATAAAAATTTCAAATAACCTCAGTTGGTGGTTTTATGATCAGTACATCAACGTGTTCTTTGTGGAAGCCCAGTATTACTTCAGAAATCTGGTTTGACTCAATCAGTCCTTCATTAAATTAAATCAGATTTCAGACAAGGACATAGTTTTGATTTTATGTGGCTGAGTGAGTTAACTTACCTCTTCATTGGGAAACGCAGGGGCCAAATATAAAGTAATAAAAGGCTATTTTTTGCTAAAATATACGTAGCTAGCCGCTAATCTTAGATTTGATCTTTAATAATAAGCAGCCAGGAGTCCAACGGAATCTGCTCGTGCCCAACGGTTTTCGAATCCCAGCGCGTGCCTTTTGAAAAATTCTAAATAAAACAGAACTTCAAACGACGTCAGGAGTCCCAACGGCTGTAGAGAAACGGTAAACGGTCACGGAGCACGCTGCGACTGCCATAGACCTCAGTCCGGACGGTCTGCCCCGCTGCAGCTGCTCTCGGAGCCGGATCTGTATTCTCCTCACGCCGCTCGCCTCGGGCCGCCCGGGTCAGCTTCTCCTCGTCCCCGAGGCTCCAGAGAGCTGCCCTGCGCCCAGCGTCGTGGCTCCAGGCTCCGTGAGGCTAAAGTGTGAGTTCTTCGCTGCTCAGGCGGGTCTCTCTGAACCCCCCGAAGAACACAGAGAGAGACTCTCAGAATATCCCCTTCGCAACGGCCAGGGCCAGAGAAACAACACGCGCAGAGACGCCTCCTGATTGGCCCGCACAGAAACAGATGTTGCCTGTTGCTAGGAGAGTCGCTAGGTAACCATGACGCGGCGCCAGTCTCCATTCTTCTCGAGTCGTACTTAAACACACACCATCTCTATCTTTCGAATAGACACAAACACACGCACACACACACACACTCTCACACCGCTCTCTCACACACACCTTCACTGTCTCTTTCTCTCTGATAGACGCAGTCTCTCACACACATACACGCACACAATCACTCTCTCACACACATTCTTCCTCTCTCTCTCTCTCTCTCTCTCTCTCTCACACACACACACACACACACACACACACACACAAACACGAGCAAAATATACACATTTTACTTGGGCTTTCTTAATTGTTATAATAAACGCTGGTGCCGTATACGCATGTTTTCCATCGTTTGGTCCCAACAAATACCTGAAGACACATCTGTTTTTATTGAGATCATTTATATTATTTATAATAATATACTACTCTACTACTCATATAAACTGCCTGTAGGGCTCTACTTTACCAGTCTCCCTGTTTTGAAACCCACACTATAATACTGTTTACAGTTTTCAATTTGAGTGTATTGGACGCATTAGAGTTGCTGGAGTTTTTAAACACTCCAGAGTCACTGCTAGGTTAAGAGTGGGCCGCCAGTTTTAAAGGACGGTTAACGCAAACAGTGCCACAGATGGACTATACTTTCTAACAAGGTGGCTTTGCAAGCAGTGGGGTTTCAGAAAAAGTCTCATTCTCAGGTCTCAGTATTCAGATACCACCAAATAACATTCATTCTCTTGAAGACACAAAAAGGAAACACGTGTTGATAGACAAAAAATATATATTTTTAACCTACAAAAACAACAGAACAGCACATATTCCCATGCATCTGCAAAACAGGCAGTGTCACAGGTAGACTGAACTTTAAAATGCTGACATCCATGCAATTCTGGACAATTTAATACATGTCATGCTGGCTTAATGCAGCTCACTGTGTCATAAATGCAAGTCAATTCATATATGCTCTAATATTGAACAGGCACTTCATATGCATATACAGTACAAACATGCAGTACAAAATACAACTTTTTTTCAGTCAGGGACATTGTTTGATCTTATGTGTGTTTATCTGTCCATCCATAGTAAAATATGTATTCTACACATCTCCAGCCATGCATTGGAACACGATACACACTCTTTGTGATGTACAAAGTCACAAGAACAAGAAAAACGGGCACATTTGCCAGTGGTCTTTGACACGTGTGACAGCTGTTCAAAGAAATAAACTTCAGTTTGTGTACACTGACATACAAAGGTTATATACAGTATTGTGAAAATGTCTTGGCCACCTGTGAAAATAATATTTAAATGACAAGTGTATTTTACATTAATATTACCAAATATACTAAATAAAACTAAAAAGAATTAAGATAAATAACAGGGAATAGTGATTTTATGTCATATATCTATATCATATATAT
>JBBPCX010000154.1:22153690-22175219 GCA_037974365.1 Hydrocynus forskahlii
TTAGTCAACAAAAATGAAGAGACATTTTAGCATAGTTTTTATTTTGTAAACCACATTTAGTCTCGTTCTTATTCGTCTACAATATTATATTATTTATTTCGTTATAGTCATCGTCACGTGACCAGCATTTATATTGTGTCTCGTCTCATTTTTGTCACGTGATAAATGTTTGTTGACGACAATATTTAGTCATAATTTTCGCTGACGAAAGCAACACTAGTACATATACTATGTCAGACTTTCATTAAGTGATGAAGTATGATCATTTGGCGTCTGAAGGAGGGCTTCTGAATCCCCAGCCCTGTTGGAGTCACCAGATCAGTTCTGGTGGAAACAGTTGCAAGTACAGTGATTGGTACAGTTGTTGGTTCAGTTGCGACGTCCAGCTAGCCATCCCGCCAGCTGTCCACCTATGCCACCCATCACCCCACCTACAGATCCCACAACTGCTGCCACACCTGTCGACAAGCCTGCAGCACCTGGAGAGCAGAGCAGATAAAGTTACTCAGAGAAAATAAAGTTTTAGCACTTGGACACTCTGAGAGAACAGTTTTGATATATTCATGTCTCCTGAGGTGTTTCAAAATAATTTTTGCAACAGAGAGAGAATGTCAACACATCTTTCACTCCACAGGGCTTCACTCCACAGTGTCCAGATATAATCAGTCAAGATAGACTTTATGGACAAAAGTATTGGGATTTATGTGGTCAGATACCGATGCTGGACAAGAACCCTGGCTCACAACCTCCGGTAGAGTTAATCCCAGAGGTGTTGGATGGGGTTGAGGTCAGGACTCTTTGTGGGCCAGTCAAGTTCTTCCAAACCGAACTCATCCAGCCATGTCTTTATGGACCTTGCTTTGTGCACTGGGGCACAGTCATGCTGGAATAATAAAGGTTCTTCCCCAAACTGTGTCCACATGTCTTGGCATGCTGAAGCATTAAGATTGCCCCTACCTGGAGGTCAGGGACGCAAATCCTGAAAAACAGGCATGTCCCAATACTTTTGTCCATATAGTATAAGTCTGGAGACCGAATCTTGCTTCTAGGGTTTAGAACTGGAGCTACAAGGCTCACTTTGCTACCACGACAAGTCAATTGGCACCTAAATCTTTTTTGTAATTACATCCTCCTCAACCTGTCCAAACAGTATCCAACTCATCTTTGAGCTTACACAGACTTGTGGCTGTGGTTTAGGACACAGTTTGACTTCCTACGAGGTATTGAGGGATTTTTTTGCCTTTCTGTTTTTGTTCTGCTGTAGCAAACATTGACTTTGCCACCACAACCACACTGCTTGTCTGGCGGTGCTGGGGTGGCCCACCTGCTGACTGAAGGACAGCCACCAAACTGCCTGCAGCGACTCCACCCCCATTGGCTACGGCGGCTGCTGACATCATACTGGCTGCTGTGGTACCTGCAGCGATTCCTGCTGAGGTGAAGCCCATTGCCGTAAGAGCAACAGGAGCCAGCGCCACTGTACCAACTGCAAAAAACAGAAAATTAGAGCCTCATACAACAGTAGTGTTACTTTCTGGACTCCCTAAATTACTAGACTCCTTAATGTTTACAGTAGGATGTTCAACAAAGCAACAAAACAGCCAAAAAATATTCCATGAATAGCGCTGTAATTTAATTACTTTCTGCATCAAAACAGAATTCAATTAACATGTATATTGAGTGTATATCAAGTATGTGTATCCATTAAGTGTTTCACAGTGGACCAGCACTATTCATTGTATATGTACATTTCTAAAAAATTATTATGGGGTAATAATTAGCTATAAATTACTCCCACGTACTGTCAAGCCTATAGAAAAAAAAAGATGTAGGCCCATGTCCTATTTAATTTTTTCCTTTAGGACCTTTATGAGATTTTATGTGCCAAAATCAATTACAATTACCTTTTACACAAACATTTTTATGATCTATTAATCAAACAGCCTGGTTTTGTAAGTGTATCTGTGTAAATGTACTGAGCCTGATTCAAAAACCAAGGCCAAAACACTCATTTGCACTTCAGTGTGACCTGGCAGGGCTAAACTGCATTAGGTAAACACGGGAATTTACATGAATCCACTGTTTTTTGTGATATTGCAAAAATGAGCTAACCTTGTCGCTTTATTTTCATGTACACAATGAGGACAAAGTATTGGGGCACAGCTCTTTCTATTGAATTGAGGTGTTTCAATCATACCCATTGCCACAAGTGTATAAAATCAAGCATGCCCAAATGCTTTCATTTCATTGTATAGGTGCATTTATGCAAAAAAAGCTTATGAGGGTAGTAATTAGTCATAAATGACTTCCACGTAATGTCCAGCCTATAGAAAAAAAAAAGCCCCCCTTACTAATAAATACTCTGCTTTAGTTTAATGGCCAACTTTACCAGCACCTGCAGCAATCCCAGCAGCAGTATAGAGTTCTGAAACAGAAAAACAGGACAACACCTCAGAACTAAACCAGGAACGTCCAAATACAGTGATATTAAATCATAATCTAATCCATTTCTGATACTAAGATGGAACACGGTCTCCATAATGTGCCTGGGATTTACATTCAGATTTTAAATGTTTTAACTGCTACTTACTGTCCATTTTGAGAGAATAGAGTGGTCTCACTTCTTCCTCTTCTTCTTTCAATTTTATTGGCGGTTGGCAACCAACTGTAAGGTCAATTCAAGAAGGTTTTTGTTGTCATTTCTACCATATACACACAGTACACAGTAAAAACAAAACAACGTTCCTCCAGGACCATGATGCAGCACAAGAGCAGAACAGAACAGAACACAAGAGCAACAATACAACTAAATGACAAGACAACGTTCAGTGCAATTGACAATGGCTACATGACAAAGATGCATTACTGCCACCAACTGGGCTGGAGTGTGGAACAGGTAGACGTCGGAAATTCTCTTTTTATAGGAAAAAAAAAATTATATTCTCTAGCCCAGTTTCTTTTAAAAACCTGAGAATGAAGTGATATATATATGGGTAGATTTTTTACTTAACCCAGGTAAAGTAGGATTACTGTGCTTAACAGTTTTCAAGTCTTGAAAGAGCTGGTTCATTTTTCCCCTCATACTGTTTGCAGTGTGGCAGTAGCCTATTTGTTCCACTGTTTCTAACTGGCCACAGTAATCACAACCTCCTGTTTGATGCCTGCCTATTACATTCAGTGAATAATTCAGACCTGTGTAACAGTAGGATTATTCTTAACCGTGTCATTATGGTTTTGTCTCTACTATTCCTTCCCTCTATTCTTCCTTTGCCAACTTATTTCTGAATTTTGTATAGTTTTTCATTACAATCCCAATACTCCTGCCAGATAGATTTACAATAATTCTTAATGTAGACCTTTGCCTCAGCATTACTTCCTGGGATCTGTAAGTCAATGTTTACATGTCGTAAGGTTTGCTTGGCTAGTTTGTCCACCTGCTCATTCCCTTCCACACCAACATGGGCTGGTACCCACAGAAAATGAATTGCCACACCCATTAATTCTAGCTTATCCAGTAACATATATATTTCATTAATAAGGTCATTTCTGAATGATTTGCTAGACTGGATGCTTTGGAGAGCTGAATAGCTATCTGAGTTTATTACAGGGTTAAAAGGCTATTTCCTTTGAGCCATTCTAGTGCCAACAGGATTGCAACCAGCTCAGTAGTATATACTGACATGTTGTCACTTATTCCTTTCTTGATACTCAGATCTTTTGATGGTATGCATACTGCTGAACCAGCACAACCTTTCTCTGGATCTTTTGAGCCATCCGTAAATGAGTGTATGAGACATGTACATGCAAATAGTCCTGTACCACATCCTTAGCTGACATCTCTATTGGTTTCTTTTTTATTTCTAGTTGAATACCCAAATCTACTAATGGTTTCTCATCAAACCATACCCCAAGAAATCTGATTGTCTTGACTTGCTCCAGATAATGACCATATAATTTTAGAGAATGGGGAGTAGTTCTATGTTTCCTTGAAAAGCAAATAACTTGTGTTTTAGAGACTGACAACCTGAAACCCCATTAATTTGCCCACGTTTCCACTTTAGTTATTGCTGCTTGCATTTTCCTAAGATATTAAATGTTACAACCTCTAATCCACAGTGCCCCATCATCCGCATATAAGGATTTTCCTATATTTGGTTCAATGCTTGAAAAGACATCATTGATCATAATATTAAAAAACAAGGGGCTACACACACTCCCTTGCGGTGTGCCATTCTCAACTGTATACACATCAGAGTATTCTGTACCTATCCTTACCGGAATTTCCCTGTTAAATAAAAAATCCAGAACCCTAGAGATTCTAACTTAATTAACAGACCCATGTCAAAGAATACAGCTACGATTAGATTACCTCTCTATTAGTCTGTACTTTCCTGATATCTGACTGTAAACACAGCACTGTGTCCATTGTGTTACGACCCTTGCGGAACCCACTCCGATATGGAGAGAAGAGACCTTAACTGTCTAAATAACAGGTTACTCTTTCAGTAACTATTCGTTCCATGACTTTACCTAGTTGTCATGTTAATGCAATAGGTCTATAACTACCTGGGTCAGAAGGGTCTTTCCTTGGCTTCAGAGAATGGTCTCACACCATCCGGAAAAACAAAAAAAAATGCTGCGTCACTTTTATAGCCCCGCCCCATACACCACATGGACAAAAGTATTGGGACGGCTGACTATTACACCAACACTTTAATATAGAGTTGGTCCAACTAGAGTATTTAATATAGCGTATAGACCAACTCTATATTAAAGTGTTGGTGTAACAGTCAGCCATCCCAATACTTTTGTCCACCTATCGAACTCTTGTCCTACTCGAATTATTTTGTACTCGAATATTATTATTATTATTTTTTTCATAAATGCAAACAAGTACCTAAATTATTAATAAATTTATAAACAGATAAGCCATATTTTTGTTTGTGTTTTTTAAGAGAACTGACACTGTGTTATAAAAGTCTCAAATGTATTTGAGTACAATACTTGTCCCTTTCTGCCATCTCCTGGTTTCAAGCTGTTACTACAACACAATTAATATAATATTTCTGACGTACAGTCTTTCCAGCTTTAATATTTGTACTATGAACCAAGGCATGTTTGTCACACTTAAATAGACTGATCTCACAAGATCCGGAAAAACATATCAAATAAATGTTGTTTTTATATATATATTTATTTGATATGTTTTTTCGGATCTTGTGAGATCAGTCTATTTTCTCAGCGTGCACAGTAAGTAGCATAAAACATTTCAAACCCTTCATTTTAAAGCTGAACTCCGGGCACATTATGGAGACAGTGTTCGATCTTAGTACCAGAAATGAATCAGATGACGTTTTTTTTGGACGTTCCTGGTTTGGTTCTGAGGTGTTGTTCTGTTTTTCTGTTTCAGAGCTCTACACTGCTGCCGAGGTTGTTGTAGGTGCAGGTAAAGTTGCTAAATAAAACTACAGCAGAGTACAGTATTTATTGCTGGTGGGAAAGTCATTTTATGCTTTAATCTTCTCTTTTTTGTATTCTTAAGGAAACATCTTTTTTTTCTATAGGCTGGACATTACACAGACGTAATTTATGACTAATTACTATCCCCATAAGCATTTTTGCATAAATGCACCTATAAAATAATTAGTGCTAAACAAAAATGAGAGTGGTATAAGAGAAATGTATTGGTTTTCTGTACCATTAAAATTTACACTAGATATTGGAACATCGCTGTGAAGATTTGAGTGTGTTCAGCCATGAGAGCATTACAGCATGTTCAGGATTTGTTCTCGATCACAAATCCCACTCCAACAGATCCCAAGTTACTGGCTGGAGCACCATCACTCCAGAGTGACATGAACTTTTCCACAGACCAATACTGGGGGCTTTATATCCCTCATCAGTGCCCATGGTGACCTTAGACTAATGTGCAGCAGGGTCCTGCTCCACTGGTTGGAGCTTTTCTAGGCAGATACAAACTGCGTGTATCAACACCTCTTTCAGAAACAGGTGCACTTAAAGGAGCAATTTGGTCAAACTAAAACACATAACTATTGCTACATCAGTTGCAAACATTCTCACTGGCATCCTACAATATATGGGCAAAACTCTTGGAACAGACCTGTTTTTCAGGATTTTGGGCTAGACCCAGTTTGGGTCTGTACCCCAGGGCACAAAGCAAGCTCCATAAAGACATGGTCGGGTGAGTTCAGTGTGGAAGAACTTGACCGGCCCGCACAGATCTCTAACCTCCATCCAACACCTCTGGGATGAACTGGAACGGAGATTGCAAGCCAGGTCTTCTCGTCCAACATCGGCGTCTGTTTCATAAATGCTCTATAGAAAGAAGGGGCACAAATTCCCACAGAAACTCCAAAATCTTGTGGAAAGCCTTCCAAGAAGAGTGGAGGCTGTGATGGCTGCAAAGGGGGGACCAACTTCATATTAAAGTTTATGTAATTGAATGCAGTGTCATTAAAGGCCAAGTTAGTGTCAAGGTCAGATATCCCAATACTTTTGTCCATATAGTGTATAGCTGTGCCACATGTTTTCTTTGTGAATGCAGAAGGAAGCAGTTAGCTAATATTAAAGCTAGCAAGCTGAATATCTCAACACAGTCAGTTGTGTAACTGTAGCAACTATATATGAAATCGTGAATTCTGTCAAACCAATGAGGTTTAGGATATATAATGCTTAACTTTGGTCAAACATGTATGTCGCAAACAATTTTATTTGCATCCTATAGCTGTTCTACAGTGAGATTTCAAGGTTTTATTTTTCATAAGCTAGTGAGGTGAAGCTTATGTTAGCACTAAGATGCTGGATATCTTATTAAAGTATATTAAAATTATGTAATTATATGACTAATTAAACTTGTTTCAGGTCAGAATGCCATTTAAAAGTAAATGAATTCCTTAATTAGAAGGAAGGCCTGGAGATTCAGCAAATAAATAGAAACTGGAATAAAAATGTCACATTTAAGTTCCCAGCAGAGGACATGTGCTCATTTTTTTTTTTATTTTGAAAAAGACGCAAAGCAAGTCACTTGACTGGATCTGTTTGAACTTTTGCATACCACTGAACTTTTCAGTTAAACCCTGTGGGCCTGAAATGATGGCAGCCTGCCTTTTACTAGCAAACAAGGCACATGCAAAAAGCACTCTTCACAAATTTCTAATCCGTATAATTCTAAATAGAAGGTGTTCTGGTGCCTGTGGGCCCCAGAGCGGTGCCTCACACTTCCAGGGTTGGGGGTTCGAATCCAGGTCTCCTCGTGGCAGCATGGGTTTCCTCTGGGGTCTCTGGTTTCTCCCACAGTCCAAAGACGTGGGTCTTTTATAGCATTTAGCCGATGCTTTTTTATCCAAAGCAACTTCCATTCTCTAACTACAGTCTCCCTGGAGCAACTTGGGGTCAAGAGTCTTGCTCACAAACCCAGTGGTGGTGTGCTGAAGGTAGGATTCGAACCCAGCTCTTGGTCGAGAGGCAAGTATCCTACCCACTAGGCCACCACCACCACCCTATTTACCGTTGGTGTGAGTGTGTGTGCACACCTTGTGGTGGGCTGGCATCCTGTCCAGGGTGAGTCCACACACGTTCCAATTACCTGACCAATATTAAAACTATGCTGTTTTCTTTGTGAATGCAGAAGGAAGGCAGTTAGCTAGCATTAATGCAGTCAGTCTGTAGTAACTATAGTAACTTTAAAGACAGAATGGACCACAGAAATGACAAATAGTTAAAGTTAGTTAAGTAGCTACCTATCTACATGCCTTACCTTGGTTGATCTCCTTTTCTTAGGCTGTAAACGATGAAATGTAAGATATAAGCATAGACGGGCTTAAAGACTAAAGATAACTCCTCGATAACTGCAGTGAAAATCACT
Source organism: Hydrocynus forskahlii (assembly GCA_037974365.1). Lineage (NCBI taxonomy): Eukaryota > Metazoa > Chordata > Actinopteri > Characiformes > Alestidae > Hydrocynus > Hydrocynus forskahlii. The sequence continues at coordinate 22,161,576 of JBBPCX010000154.1, forward strand.
CTAATGCGAGCGTGGTTGTATTTGTTAGAATACGGGTGGGAAGGATTTGTTGACACCACAGGGATTCCTAATGACTCTGTATTGTGATTTCTGTCAAAACAAAAATCATGATTTCTGTCAAAACAATGAGGTTTAAGGACATAATGTATAATGCAGTGCTACAAAACATGGTATAGCACCACAGGTACCTTATTAAACTCTAGGTCACATATTCTTTTTATTTGCTAAAATAATTAACTAACTGAAGTTTGATTTAGTCTTAAGAGATGGTTTGCTGTTAACACTCACAGAAAATGTTGCAATGATTACACATGGCTGTTTAATGTTAGTGTGTGCAGGTAATTCCTCGCTGTGGTGCTACAGTATAGTAGGCCTCAAAGTGAGGGGTTTGGGAGCTGATTCTGGACGCCTCACTTAACCCTTCTGTGAATCAGAATGCTCCCAAACAGGGCGGCCTGGTACGTGTGGAGCTGGCGCCTGGGAGTCACTTTTGTTTCCAGAATGCTTTGTGAGTTTCCTGTGCTCCAAAGCAAAAAGCAAAAAAGAAGGAAACAAGTCTAAAAGGCAAAAAGGGAATGAGGTTCCAACATTTATTTGCCCTTAATTTTACAATAAAACCATTAACATTGTTAGCAAAAAAAAAAAAAAAAGACAAAAATTATATACAGAGACGGACAAACGAAAAGAAGAAGCTGATAAAAGCAGTGGTTTTTTGTACACCCCTACGTCATAGTCGGAGATGTGGACATGGGAGAGCGCTGACGTGCTTTCAACTGGAGAAGAGAAAAGAAAAAGCCATTAAAAACCAGACTAAATCTAAAAATCATCCACTCTCCGAAGTCTCTGACTCTCAGCACAGCACTAGATACTTGCTTTTCTTTTTCAGGGGTAAAAACGGAGGAATGTAGAGCTTTTAAAAACAAACAGAAAAAAACTATTTTAAAGAAGCTTCACATTGTCCATTAACCGTCATTAATTTACCAATGACGATTCGTCAACTTGTTCGTCTGCCACCGATATCCAAGGAGTCAAGACGAGGGAAACAGAAAACAAAAATAAAAAACAAGAAGGGCTATGAGACCTTTACTCCAGGAAACCATTCCCGATCCATTCCAACAACATCCGCCGCAGTCCTGATGTGTACGTTAAAAAAGGGGGGGAGGCGTCCGAGCCTGGCCCCTGTTCACAGCTGCAGAGCTCTGGGGGAGAAGCTCTGGCAATAGAGGAGGAATGAGGAAACAGGCAGTGAACTTAGTGGCTGTATCGGCAAACATGGAGCTTTATCATTGGCTCATCTTCTCTGTAGTAACTGCTGTAACTTCAGATAACGTGGCACAAGTCTCATATATATATATTTTTATATATTTCAATCTTAAAAAAAGGAAAAAGTAAAGAAAAACAAACAAAAAAAAAAGAAAGAAAGGGAAAACAGTCCAGGTGCAGTAGGGAAACAAGGTCACTCTGCAGCTGGCTCCTCGGTCGTGGTGGGTGCGGGCTCAGCAGGGGCAGCAGGGGTCTCTTCGGTTTTGGTGGTCTCTTCTGTGGGTGCGGCTTCTGCTGCAGGGGCGGGATCCTCTGCCTTAGGCTCCGCCTCTGCCTCCGGAGCTGGTGCTGCTGCCTCCTCCTCAGTCTCCTTGGTCTCCGCAGCTGGCTCAGCAGCCGGTTCCTCCTCTTTGGTCTCCTTGGCGGCGTGGCCGTTCTCCTCCACGGTGGGTGATGCGGCCCCTTCCGCCGCCTCCTCGCTGGCCTTCTTGCTCTTCTTCAGTGAGATGCTCTTGAAATTGAACGAGTTCTTGAAAGAGAACCTCTTTTTCTTCTTGGTGGCCTCCTTGGCCGCCTCCCCATCTGCTTTAGGAGCCTCTCCCTCTGTGGCGGGTGCGGCCTCAATGGCGTCCCCAGCCTCTGTTGTCTCCTTAGAGACCTCAGCTGTCCCATTGCCGTCGGCTGCTACAGCCTCTCCTTCTGGCTTGGCAGACACGTCTCCATTTGTTTTGACGTGGCCGTTCTCCTGAAATGGAAGAAAGATTGTTAAAAGATCGTCATGCTAGTCACATTAGAGGTCAATAAGTGATTTGGACAGTAATATAAATAAAATATGAAATATAAATCTAACAGTTTAATTGAAACTCTAGGTGTCTTTTATCTGGACGGAGATTAAGCCTTATTCCCGACTACACAGCATTCCAAATGGAGATACTCCACTAAAAAGCAAATATAGTCCAAATATGGCTCTGTCAATGGGAACAGTTTTCCATTTCTCATTGTCATATATACATAAATAGTTCCATCATATCCAATAAAAAAATGAAAAGTAGTCCCTGGATAATACACCTTAAGTCATAAAACAATAATAAATACAAACTTGTTTGCACTGAAAAACGTATTTGTGTTCAATGAACTGAATGAGTGTGTCATGGGCAAAAAACTGACAGTATCTATTAATGTTCAGTCTATAGCACAGTAAAATTAACCTCACAGATGTAAAGTTCAGATATGCCTCGGGCAGCAACAGCAGCAGCCAGTGGGTATGCCTGATGTGACTGATGTGTGCTGCTGCTCGAGAGTGGTATGTAATGAAACGATTGTATTGTGCTTATAATAAAGCTAGACAGGCTGGAACATAATGCATTCTGTAAAAATGAATTCACTGTTAACTTTTATTTGGTGATGCAACTGTTTTATTCAGAGTTCAATATTTTGATAACTTTCAATCTGTGACACTTTTTCTGGATAAGTATTTAAATATATATTTCATTAACAAATATTCATTCTTGTTGATAGAAACAGTTTCTCCATTCGGGGATATACAATATATATATAATCTCTCTCTACAAATGTATGTCTCTACTTGCATACATACCTAGAGATATATACAAGTCTACATATATATGTATATACACACACACACTGGTTATTTTGCAGTTCATAGTTTGGCCGCGGGTGGCGCTGCATCTACATTTTAGCGTGCGCCGCTGCGATTGCACTATTTGGGCAAAAGGCGGCGCTGCGGATCTGTGCAAATTATCCGCGGGAGGAAACAAAGAGGACGACGACGACGATGAGACCCGTTCTTTCTTTAACAACTTACGTCCAAAAATAAGAGCCAAACTGCTGCTCCATCATCCTAGATAGCTTTTTTTTCCTCAGAGAAATGGTCTAGTCTACGCCAATTCAGTCCCACGGCGGATTTAACTTGGGAAGCCGCACCAGACAGTGCGATCAGTGCAGTTCAGACCCACACCACCTGCACCGAGAACAAAAGAGCGCACACCACGCGCGCACAGCTCGGCGCAAGATGCGCAAAACACAAGCGTGTTTTTCCCCCGGCTGTAGCTGTTAGTCTTTGTGTGTATGTGTGTGAGCATACGTGTGTGTGTGGGTGCCCCTCCGCACCCCCCTTCATTTGCATGCTTTGCGCTCTTTTGTTCTAAAAGCTGGGTTGCCAGTTTCAGCGCCAACACAAACCACGATGGAAATTTCATTCGTGGGAAAACATGTTCAACAAAATACATTTTAATCCTCGATTTTTAACCTCACTCCTCCATCCCCCCATAAATAAACACCCAAAGTCTTAAAGCCCAGCTCCACCAGTAGTTATACCACGAGCAGCGAGATCAGCCAAGCTGGACTTAATACAACTCAAACTGAGATTCTGGAGAGCATTAAAGTATCTTGATGAGGGTTCCTCTAGGAGAAACCCAGTATGCTTGCAAACCCCATTGACCAGACATAGCGAGGGGGAGAGAAAGAACGAGAATGAGAGAAAGAGAGAGAGGGGAGAAAAAAACAGCTCTGGATGGAACCTGTCAATTAAAAGGCAATTAAAACAATTAAATAAAAAAATGTAAACCTACCTGGCCATTGGTTTTAGGCGCTGCAGTCTCAACCTCAACCCCGCCCTTAGACGCCTGAGAACCCATCTTCGTTTGTCTCCTCAATAAAACCCAAATTCACGGAGGAAAAGAAGGAAAAGAAATGAAAGAGGTATTCAGGAAAAAAATTAAACCCCCTCCAAAAATGGCTCAGAAGTTACAGCTGTGAGTTTTTTTTCTCCTTAATAATGCAAGGAATGAGATTTGGATCAGAAAGTTGTAGAATTACATCCACACGACTCCACGGTGAGAGCAGTGTGAGGGTAGGGGAGATGCTGCTCTGTGTATTTGTGAAGCCCAAGCCCCGCCCTCCACGTTAGACTGGAAGTCGAGGGTCCTAGGGGAGGACTGGTTAGTAGCCAGGGGGCGGGGCTTGTTCGGATTACTATTCAGTCCTAGACGAAGTCGGCGGGTTCCATCACAATGGACGGGGCTTAAGCACAAGGGGGAGGGGCTTTCACAATTTCCATCAACATAGAAGTTAGCCTTAACCTTTATGGAGCTACTAAAAACAAAGACTACATGGACAAAAGTACTGGCCTGACCATTGTTATACTATGACACTGTTGTACTGTGAATACTGGTTATATTGTCCATACTGTTCATACTGTTTGCACAATTCTTAAGAGTGTGCAAACCTCTAAGAACCCATACTTAAGCTGCCATTTATACTTGGTTATACTGTTACACTGTGTATACTGGGTATTGTCCATACCTACATACTGTTTGCAGAATTCTTAAAGAATGCACAAACCTTTGAGAATGTATACTCAAGTTGCTGTTTCCACTTGTTTCATACTGTTTTATACTGTTATATTGTTTACACTAGCTATACTGGCTATACTGGTTATACATTTGTTCAACTGCTGGATATTTCACTTGTATTTATATACAATGCACGGAGAGCTGTCCACACACACTCAGAACAGGTTCAATCTCACCCTTATCTTATTTTATACTTACCTTATCTTATTTTTGTTTGTTTCACAATGTCTTGTGTCTGTTGCACTCTATGCTGTATGCTTCGCCGTTTCGTCCTTCTGTATATTTGTATATCACCAAGATGACAACAGAGTTCACTTTGGCTTTGACTTTGATTACAACAACAGTGACATTGCATTCAAATACATAGACTTTAATATGGGGTTGGTCCCCCATTTTGCACCTATAACAGCTTCCACTCTTCTTCGAAGGCTTTAAACAAGATCTTGGATCTTGTTTCTGTAGGAATATGTACAAATTCATTCCGTGGAGCGTTTATTAGGTCAGACACTGATGTTGGATGAGAAAGTCTGGCTCGCAGTCTCCATTTAAGTTCATCCAAAAGGTGCTGGATGTGGTTGAGGTCAGGGCTCTGTGCAGCCAGCCAAGTTTTTCCACACCGAACTCATCCAGCCATGTCTTTATGGAGCTTGCTTTGTGCACTGGGCCACAGTCATGCTGGAATAGAAAAGGGCCTTCGCCAAACTGTGTTAATGAAGTTGGAAGAATGGTATTGTCCAAAATGTCTCGGTCTGCTGAAGCATTTAGATCATCCTTCGCTGAGAGTAAGGGGCCTAACCCAAACCCTGGAATATAAATAAAACGTTTAGAAGTGTGTTTTTAAGAATAGCTTGCAGCCTAGCTTAGCACAATCTACTGTGCTAAGTTAGCATTGCTAAAAGAGCAAACTCTGAACAAAACCTAGGATTTGTCTGAAAACGCTAAACACCACTGCGAAACACTCCCTGTGATGAGTGCAAACAGTGTGAGGACATATCGGTGCAAAGTGTCCTTTTGTCATTCGTGAACACACAGCAGCACAGTGTGTACAACACAAAATTGTTCTCTGCATTTAACCCATTCAGTGGGTAGCCAGGAACACAGTGCCTGGGAAACCGTGTGTGTGGGGACGGTACCTTGCTCAAGGGTACCTCAGTGCTGCCACTATCAGTCCTGGTATTCAAACCCACCACCACAGGGGAAACTCCCTAACCACTAGAGCACCAGCTAACCGCTAGGTGTAGGGGTTCATGCTGGTAAAACAGTTCAAAGCATTAGTAAATAAAACATAGTATAAAAAGTGCATTCAGGAAAAACATGTTACATTTATTTCTGTTTGTGGATTCACAGTCTTTTCTTATCTTAATGCATTGTTTACTCCTGTTTGAATGCACAGTTTGACACAATCACAGCAAGACACATTTTGAGTTAGTGAACAAAAAAGAAAAATGTATGCGTTTTTTTCCTCTTTGATGTTATATGCTGAGAATCAGATGGCTCAAATTTCACATTATCATTTAGAATTAAGTTTTCACCTGTTGACAGTGATGAGAATGGAGCGATGTGAATGCTACAAGGGATGCTATCCCTCTGTGTGGAGAACAAAGAGTGTGAAGTCCTGATAGATGCATTTGTTCATGGTGCATTAAGCTCTTGTCGAATGTAGACAGTGCATAACAATTGTGTTTTGGCAATAAATCTTACCAACATTTTATGATTTTGTAGTTCAAATAGAAATTGTGTTTATCTACCTCAAATGCAACTGAAGCCATTTCGTTTTTGAAAACAAAAAACAAAAACTAAACTTTATCATATTCCTCACGTTTTACCATGTCAGTTTCATATAATATCTAATTGTACTTTACTGAAGGTCAGCATTCCTAAGGCTATATGACATAAACCTTTATAAAACCTTCATAAAAACTTATTTCATCAGGTGTCAAGTTGTCACGAAGGTTGCTTTTGTCCATTCTGATGTCATTTCACTCCAGCCAGTGTTATGACACTGATGCTTGTTGAAATAAGCCTTTATAAATGTCTGTATACATTTATGCCTGTTGTCATAAAAGGCTTATGTAGGTATTATGTAGCCTCATGAACACTTCCCTTACCATTTACTTCATTTTGGCTTGTGACTACTGAACATCAATGCTTGGGTATTTTTTTAAATGATCCTGTTCACTGCTAATGCATGTGTCATGAAGTCTCAATGGACACACATGTCTCCAAAACAACGGAACACAACTGAATTCCAGAGAAGAGGTTTCCACAACGTGTTGAATACCAAGCAGGCACCACAGGAGGAAGTATTTCCAGGTAAGAGCTTCAGTTTTATGAGTTCTAAGGTATGCAGGAAGCATCATGTCTGGTAATGTGGTTGTGCACCTCAATATTATTTTACGAACCAAACTCATTTCTGTTCTTTATTTTATGGTTCACACTGATTTCTGTGCCATCTGTCCTTTAACTAATAGCAATCTACAGTTTTGGAACATCTTACAGATGAGTGTTGTAACACACTGAACTTGTCTCTACATGCCACCAGTGTCCTTTGCCACTGTATTTTGATCCTAGTACTCAACAAGTCACACAACCTCAGCCAGGAAGCAGGGCTCTTAGTCTATTTTTCATTTAAGACATGTCCTTTATCACAGCTTTCCATGGTTCACTTGAACCCTTTGGTGCCGTTTCAAAAGTGAAGATGTGCCTGGTAGTCCTCGGGTTGGCCGCATCCATTTCATGTTATGACAGGAGCTTGTACGTCCATGTAACTTTATACATTTCAAGTCCAAAAGTATCCACACATTTGTTCTTTAATTAGAAATTCAGCAAAATATTGTAATTAGTTTCCATTGAAAGACATTACTAAGAAGCCACACATGAGCCTGTGGTCACAATGTCAGTCAACTAAAGGGATATAAGGCCCCTCAGCACTGGTCTGTGGTGTTCTCTGAAGTGGTGGGATGCCTTTCAGTGCTTAATCTCATGAATGCTCTCATGGCTGCAATCAAATCCTCATAGTAATGTTGCAACATCTAGTCTTCCCAGCAGAGCCTTCTGCCTATAATTTTTCCTGGTACAATCTCTTCATTAATGACACACTTTTTTCAGTGTTCTTCAGTGGTTTTAGCCCAGACAGCCTAGACTTCCTTCACACAGTATTGAGCATTTAGCAATTGTCCTTTCTTGTCTTTTTGGTAGGTACAAACTACTGCATACAAGAGATGCCTCAGAACACCTGCCATTTCGGAGATGCTCTCACCCAAGCGTCTAGAAATGTGGCTCTTGTCAATGCCACTCATATACTTGGCCATTTTTTCTGCCTCCAACACATCAACTTCGAGAACTGACTGCGGACTTGCTGCCTAATACATCCCACCAAATGACAGGTTCCTTTTAACAACAAATTCAGTGTTATTCACTTCACCTGCCAGAGGCCTGTGCAAAAAACTTTTTATATCTTACATTTGACCTCTCCCCACTATATACTATACAAATAAATACAAACTGCCCTACAAATTAAGTTTCCTGTAAAGGATGAATGCTTATTTTCATAAAAAACATAATTTGACCTGGGGAGCCCATACTTTTGCAAACGACTGCACATTTATTATTTTGAAAATAAACTGTTGCACTCTTTCAAGAGGTTTAAAACTGTCTGCTTTTCAGTTGAGCAAGAGAAAAACACACGCAAAGGTTTTCTTCACATAAAACAGTTTCAGTTTTGGATGTATTTGATTTCAACACTCAGCCTCATGTTCACCAAAGTGTGTTCTTTGGTATGAAAGGCAGGTTTTAGATGATGAATGCCCAAGTTTCCTTTCCAAACTGGTGTTGGAAGTATGTATTGAAGCCGTGCTGGCCCAAATGTGATGAGTAATGATGTCACAACAGCAGGATCAAATATGTCGCTTTGGATTTATTCCGAGTAGTAGTTTCTTCATTTTTTGTACCTTTTTTGTGAAGAAAAATGTGAAACTCTAAACACCTTTCTGTTTACAAATTGATGAAGAAAATATGCTAACTTATACTAACATTTTTTAAAAAGCTGAGCTTTTAAACATTCTCGATGAGGAGCAAAGTCTCTTCTGATCGAAACAGCAACACCATTCAACAAGAATACATGTCGACCACAAACATCTGAATGCCACACACCCATAATGCTTCCCCACCCCCTTTCTGCCCCCAACCCAAATGCAGCCCTTTTCACTGTTGGTAGCAGTGGTATGTCAGGAATGCTGTAGCCACCCAGTGGTCTCTATTTCCTCTCAGCTGTCCCAATAATCTCCCTAGCAGAGGGGTTAGCCCCAGGCCCATTTGATTCCTCAAGGCAGAGTTGGGTGGAAGGAAGGATGGATGGGTGTTGGGGAAGGGAGGCGGATACTGCATACTTTTAAACAAGCCCAACATTCTCCAGCGAACCAGCCCAGTGTTCTGCAGTGGACCAACCCAATGTTCTTGACATACCAACTCAACATTTTCCGCTGACATGACTGAATGTTGTACAAGTCCAACGTTCTCCAACCCACCAACCCTTCCTTCTTCATCACACCAGCCCAACAGTCTCCAATATATCAACCCAGTGTTCTTCAACAGACCAACCAAACATTCTCCAACATATTAGCCTAATGTTCTTCAACATTCCAGCCCAATGTTCTTCAACATACCAGTCCAATGCTCTTTAAAATACCAACCAAACATTCTCCAACATACTAGCCTATTTTCTTTAACATATCAGCCCAATGTTCAACAGACCAAGCAAACATTCACCAACATTCCATCCCAATGTTCTTCAAAATACCACACTAACATTTTCTAACATACCAGCACAATATTCCACAACATACTGACCCAATGCTCTTTAAAATACCATCCAAACATTTTCCAACATACTAGCCCTAAGTTACCCCATACACTGACCTGATGCACCAACCCAAAGTGAATCATGACAACATAAGTCTTTGAAGTTTAGACTGTAGGATAAAAGCTAGATGCATGTGGCTTTGTTAGCATGGTTACTGGTGATCGAAGTATGGATGAATATTAAAGGAAGAAACAAAAACAAATGTCTAGGGTTAGGAAGAGATTAAGTGCTAAGAAGAAAAGACATCAGCATTTTCAAGTCAGCATTTTCAGATTGTAAAATGGATCCGGCAACATCATGACCATCATTTTCATTGCTTGATCCGAGAAAAAGCTGCAAGAAAGGTTATAAGAGCTTTTTTTTACAAGAGCTTCATGAAAATGAAGACAAAATCTGCAAACCAACAGGAAACCACATTTGAATCACATACAAATCCTCAGTTGGTGAGAGAGGCAGTTCATTTGGTGGACAATGAATTGCCTCAGAGAAGTGAAGAGTGTGTTTCTAAGAGTGTGTGTGTTATAAACCCTATGTTTTCATGTTGCTTATTATTCAGCTACTACTGTAAATTACTCTACACCTACTGCGTAAGTTAAGCAGTTCTGCATGAAAAGTGCACTCACAAAAAGGTTTAAGGATATAAAATAATCATAGTTAAAAATGAATGGTCTGAAAATGCATTCGTACTAATTGATGGTAACAAGATTTCATACACTGTTAGCACTGTAAGCATTTTTACAGACATTTTGTTAAAGGATGTGCTGAAAATTATCCGTTTTGTTATTCTCCCTCTCAGCAACAGGAGAGCTTCAGATCTCCTCACTTGACATATCTGATATTTCTTCACCATGTTCCTGCAATGGCTTCTTCGCAAGAATGTAAATGGCTGGGGTAGCTGTGGAGGTGCCATGCGCTGTTGCCAAATGCTTTGTCCTTCCAGCTGAACAATCGATCAAACACTATTCGATTTTAGTTAGCACGGTGATCATTTTCATACATAGCAATCTACTATGTTAGTCTCATGGCTAAAGTAGCAAATTTCAGACTCTAAACACGGCCATGGTTTTAGCTGACTGGCTACTATTAACTGTAAATGTAAATTTCTGCCAAACTGTCGCTTTAAAGCCAGATGCATTCAATAACCTACAATTTATGCAAATGCTGTAGACAATTGCATCTGGGACTCAAGACTGTGTGTGTGTGAGAGAGAGAGTGTGTGTGTGTGTATGTGTGAGAGTGTGTCTGGCAGTGTGGAACTGCAGTGTTAGTGGGTCAGTGTGCCAGCAGCAGCTCCTCATCAGCACAGTCACGTACTACAGCTCTCTCCTCTCTCTCTTTCTCTCTCCCCCACCCCACCCACCACCTCTCACACTTACACACTCTCTCAGACAGATAGGGGAAGGGAGGCGCTGTTATGCAGTCAATAGATTGGAATTGGGCTTTAATGGGTTTAGTGCGGGAGGAGGTTTGTGTGTGTTTATGTCTGTGTGTGTGTGTGTGTGTGTGTGTGTTTGTTTTTATACCTTTTCAAGACAACAATGCTCTGCCTTTTTAAGAAAAGAGGAAAACACGGGCTGAATGTGAAACACCATGCGTCATTTGTCAAACTAATGTGTGATTCCTGAGGTTTTATACACATCAGCCACAACATTACCACCACCACTGGCAGGTGAAGTAAATAACATTGATTATTTTGTTCCAGTGGCACCTGTCAAAGGGTGGGCTATTATCTACCAAAAGTGGTCCAAAGAAGGGCACCCGATGAACGGGTAAAAGGGTCACTGACGTCCAAGTGGGAAGTAAAAAAGAGCTACTGTACCATAAATTGCCAAGAAAGCTATGATAGAAAGTGTCAAGACAAACAGGGCATCATAGCTTATGGTGTAGCTGCAGACTGGTCAGAGTGCCCATGCCGACCCCAGTCCGCCAATGAAACATCTACAACTGGCATGAGATCATCAACCTTTAATGTGGAGCAATGGAAGAAGATGGTTTTCTTTTACATGATGTGGATGGCTGGGTGTGTGTCATTTACCTGGGGAAATGATTTTACCATTGGAAGAAGGCTATGCAGTGGATGCTCTGGGTAATGTTCTGCTGGGAAACCCTGGGTCTTGATGTGGACTCATGTTCATGCCCATACCACCTATCTAAACATTGCTGACTATCAAGAACACACTGTCATGGCAACAGTATCCCCTAATCGTCTTTTTCAGCATAATAATGGGCCCTGCCACAGTACAAACATTGTTCAGAAACAGTTTGAGGAACATCACAAAGAGTTCAAGGTTTTGACTTAACCTTCAAACTCCCCAAATCTCAGTGCAATCGTGCATCTGTGAGATGTATTGGACAGACCCACTGAGACCCCATTTCACATCTTACAGGAATTAAAAGACATGCTACTAACATCTTGGTGTCAGATACCCCATCACACCTTCAGAGGACTTGTGAAGTCCATGTTTCAACAGGTCAGAGCTGTTTTAGTGGGTCGTGGGGGACCTAAACAAGTTCAGACAGGTGTTTTTAATGGTATGGCTGATTGTAATTTTGAAAACAAATGGTGTATATTATTATCACATATAAAAATAGTAGGTCCTTTGACTATACTGTAAGATAAGAAAAATGGATACATGGTTTTCTATGTGCAATGACAATACATATAACACATATTTAGAATATTATTACACACAGATACATATGTAAATATAATGCGTTTGGCATATAAGTACGATCGCATGCCCTGATAGTGTGTAAAATCTCCCTCTCTCTCTCTGACACAAACACGCATGCGAATACTGCTTACAGTTTGTCCTTGCAACTGGTGATAGTTCTGTCCTTGGAAGGGGAAGAGAAAGAGTAGACAAGACAACACACAGAAGTAAGACATACACAAGCATGCACACACACACACGCACACACTCACACACACACACACACACACACACACACAGTGAAATAGACAGACAGCCAGAGCAATACTGTGTCTTTTTGTCTCATGATTCTGTTCCAGTTGCATTTTTACCCATCTGCTAGTGCAGACAGGTTGCCATGGTGTTATATAGCAAGCGCTTTTTTTTATGTAGCATGCGCTTGTGTGTGTTTGACCCAGTTTTAACCCCCCTCGCCCCCATCCCTCCCTCTCTTCGTTTCTCTTGGCCTGGATACCCCTCCCCCCACCCCTTTACAATAACAGGCAGGGATGGAGGGAGAAAGCTGCACATGGAGCATCAGGTCCAGCCTTCAAAGGGGCAAAAGAATAGAAACAGCAACAGAGCGATACAGACAATTCACTGATGCCCTAAAACTAAGCATTAAAGACACTAAAATTGTGCTGTCCACACCAACTAGGAATGTGTGAGGCATATATGTGTCAGCAAATACTTATAAACAAAAACAAACAAACAAAATCAAATGTGGAACACTTTCGTTTTGAGAACCCACTGTAGATGTTCACCCTATCTTTGATTAAAATCCAAATCATGTCTGTGAATGCAGTTAAACCTAAAGTCAAATGTAAAATCTAAACCTAATCTTAAAGCTGATCCTAAATCTATACTCTTAAAACAAGGTTACCACAGAAGAACCATTTTCGTCAATGAGATTTGTACATGTGCCTTCTAAAGATACAAAGAACCTTCACACAATGTAAAGGCTCTATGCCTGATGCACAAAGAACCTTCACACAATGTAAAGGGTCTATGCCTGATGCACAAAGAAACTTCGCACAATGTAAAGGCTCTATGCCTGATGCACAAAGAAACTTCGCACAATGTAAAGGCTCTATGCCTGATGCACAAAGAAACTTCACACAATGTAAAGGCTCTATGCCTGATGCACAAAGAAACTTCATACAGTGTAAAGGTTCTATGCCTGATGCACAAAGAACCTTCACACAATGTAAAGGTTATATATATATATATACTGAAGAAAAAAAAGTGTCTCACAATTTCTTTTTTTTGTGATTTTCTATCTATTTGGGCCTAAAAAACACCCTACAATTTAAATGTCTTTGAATATATTTTTTATTTTAATTTCCCAGCATGCCCACTGTAGAAGACAACAGAAGGATTTCTGTGTGAAAATAGAACTGAATTTAGAAAATGAAAAAAGTGATATTAACCCAAGAACACATTCAATTTGATC
>JBBPCX010000154.1:22175319-22206205 GCA_037974365.1 Hydrocynus forskahlii
TATATATATATATATATATATATATAGAGAGAGAGAGAGAGAGAGAGAGAGAGTGAGGTAATGTATGGGACATATTATTAAAAACATGTACTCACATTATTAGAACAAAATATTACAATTATTCTTACATTAAGGTCTCTAGATATCTTGATATAATTTAAAATATTAATTTCTTGTTATTACATTATTTTACATTAACCACGTGTTAAGGAGGTTTTTTCCTTCTCCTGTAGATATAGAGATCTTAGAGATATATTTTATTCTAACTGAGATGATTTATGTAATACATATGGGACATTGCAAGACCCCACATCCTGACATGGAATAAAAACAAATGTGTGTGTGTGAGAGAGACTGTGGCTTTGTGGGTGGGGGGGTGTTCACACATTCTTTTGGGTTCTTGTTGTGGCTGTGGCTGACAGAGCAGGCCCGGGTTATCTAAAAAGCCACAGATGACGCCTCTCTTTCGTCCATCGCTCTGCATTCCTCATATTCCTTCTCAGCATCTGCAGAGTGGACTGTCAGGCCCAGAGATATGGCATTCACACACACACTCAAGAGATGAAAGAATGACAACAGTGGATAGCCCGCTTGATACAAATATCTTGCAATGTGGGGAAATGACACAAAGACATTTATAACTGTGAAGTTTTTATAGTTTCTTTGGGTCAAGATGGGCCAACGGTATCTCAGTTCTATTGAACTGATTGGTATCTCAATTCTATTGAACTGATTGGCTCATTTAAAAGCCTCAGAATCCGCTGTGCTGATTGGTTGGCCGTCTTTTCTTTGTTTTCCCAGTTCTGCTATTCTTCTGTTTACGTGCAAGTAACTGACGCAAGACTAAACAGTTTAACCTTTTACTGATATTACAAAGGAAACATAGATGACTACAGTCAGTTTGCATGCATAGTCTTGTTCAGAGACTATATTGCTCCATCATTCCAGACATTATTTTTATTAACAAACATCAGAACAGCAGTGGAACAACAAAGCACATAAGAATGTAGTGAGCCACAACTGGTCTATACTATATTACAGTAAACAAGTACGGAGTAATTACATGACTTCATACTAATAAGTTGAACTAACAACTTAAATCCTGACTGCCTTTCAAAAAATTGCTAGTTTCAGAATTATTAGTTAGTTTTGGAATTAACTGTGCCATGGGAGGCAGCAGCCGATGTAGCATATGACTGCAAAAAGTTGAACTATGCAGACATAACAGCCGAGGCAGATCAACTTGACTAGGTAAAAGCAGAGGGTAGCGCACCTGGGTTGAAGTAATTACCCCATCGGTGTTGGTCCCCATTCAATACATCAAGAAACTGACGAAAATTAGGATTGTAATATCAAGTTCTGTGAGCTCAGTTTCCTATTAATTCCAGCAAATGTTAAGTATGAAAAAGAAAACAATTAAATGTATACATTTTTGTGACTAACTAAAGATTAGTTTATTACTCTAGAGTGGTTGTTTTGACAGCTCCAGGCCGACAGAAAATGAACTTGAACTAGAGCTAAATTCCTTCAGCTCCTATTTAGGTCAGACCTTATTTTGATAGGATAGCACAGCTGTTGTCTGATTTCTAACTTTTTTGTTTTTGTGCCAGATTTTGTCTGCCTTGTTGTCTAGTAATTTTCAAGACATTGATATCAAACGTAGACAAATCCAAAATGTTTAGCCTCCCTATTAATCCAGCAAAGCCTTGAAATAAATAACATGTAGTGGCACCCTAGCCACCACCTGGAATACCACAGTAACCATGCAGCAATACTCTTAGCAATTAATACTATAGCAATGGCAAAGCCTAACAATACCCTGTTAAATACCTGGAATCCAATTGCAACCATCTAGCAATACCAGGGAAATGTTTAAGCTGCGCAAAGAATACACTTCTCTAGTTAATTATGTAATTAGATTTGCCCTAGCATAACAAAACAAGACTTTTAGGGGCATATACAGCAGCTGTTGATGAAGCAAAATCTTGCTTTTTACATCACTTGAAAATACCTATACACTATGTGAACATTCCATGATGAATATCCAATATTACTACGAATATTTTTTTAATACTTACCAATAATAACGGATATCCTTTTACATACTTACAGTTACTTTAATATTTCCCTCTTCTATAAAGTTTCTACTTTGGAGATTTGATGTTATAACAGGTATGACACAGCAGCATTGATTTTCAAATGATAATCCCTGTTAATCATCAAATAATCTTCTTTCACAAACTCATCACACTTGGTTCCACAGTAAAACTCTGCTTGATGCAGATGCAGCTGCAAAACTCATAAAGGCTGGGTTCATCCAGGCTACATAGTACAGTAACATGTGGCTACAAACCAAGAGCAGCAAGACGAATTGACTGAAATCAGCACACATGCACTGCACAGACATGTGCAATGGAGTCCCTTTAGCTTGGAGGGAGAAGGAATGAGCCAGCCATCCATCCGCCCTGGAAGCTGTTTTCCAGAAGCTTAGTGTTGTCTTGGCAGGAGACTCAAAGAGCAAACAGAGTTCAGCTCAACCAAAGCCTGAGACAACACTACAGGACAGATACACTGACACACACTGCGAGATGGATTGTCCGAGACACAGCTACAGTTTGTGCAGAACAGTACAATGCAGCACAATTTATCAGCTGCCCTCTACCCCATCATTAAATGGAAAGACCACCACTCACACTGACAAGGTAACGGACACAGCGTTGTTGATGGGGTTCTTACACACACCTTGGTTGTATAGACATCCACTGACCAAGTCAGAAGTGGCTCAGTGGTCAAAAAATGACCCTTGATGAAGGACTAAATTACAGTTTACACAACTGTTCATTATTAGATATGCTACATTCCCTAATGCCTGGCCCACACTACAAGAAGGTTGGACCAGTTTTAAGGGCTGGTTTGCCCTTGCCTACAGTTGCAGAAGCTATCCTCATTTCAGACTGATTATCTTCCCAGATTATACCATTGTGAGGGGTCTGTATAATTCTTTACCCCTCCACAGCAACCTCCCCAGCAACACTTTCCACAGCAATCTGTGCCCTCATGCTGGCCACTATGTATGTTTGCCAACACTGAAGGGCAACATTAATAAAGCTACATGACACCTGCATAAGCCTTCATGACAACTGACATAAACCTATAAAGACAAGGGACTTATGTAGCATTACGAATCCCACCTTCTGGGAAAGTGTTCCCATTTGTTTTGATCTAAAATCCCATTTTTCCCGAGAATTGGTACAATGGTTTGTGACCACAGTCTAAAGCAGGGCTGGGCAACTCTGGTCCCAGAGAACCGTGGTCCAGCACGTTTTGGTGATTTCCCTGCTTAGAAATTGTCAGGTTTAGTGAATGTGTTTGAGGAGAACCACCATCAAACTGTCCTGGACTAAAGTGTATGCTGTTTTATTCTGGGCAAATTATGAAGTATGGGGGTTGTGATGACTGAAAGATGACTTAAGACAAAAGAAAATATGTAATTTTTGGGGTCACTTCCAACATTGGTTTGAATTTTATAAAGCCTGTGACGTGGGCCAGACATAGCTGTACACCAGCAAGGTGGAGCTACAAGGGTGGGGTTTCTAATATAGAGGCCAGTAATTGTACATAGACTGGACCCAAGCAATGCTCCTCTACCTCATACCAGCACTACACACACTATTATGACACTTCCATGTCAGTGTCACTTCTGAGCTGAGAAGGCTCCATCACTCAAATAATATCTGGTCAATGTTGGATCTGTGGTAAGAAACTGACTGATGATGAATGGAGTAATAGCTTGGGGATGGGGGCTGATAAATTGTGTAGCAACAGATGAGCCATATAATGGTACGCCTATATAGGAGTAGCTGATAACATGGCTTAGGTTCAAGGCAGGTGAACCAAATAAGCTGGCACTCTTTTACCTCAGGGAAATTATGAGGTTGACTTGTTTCATTACAAGTTTTACAATGTACATGTTTTATATGCATGTGGCAACTTGTGCTTTTAGAAATCTTTTAATCATTGAGAGTAAGCAACTGTGGTGAATTACTCATGACCAACTCAGCAGACTACACTAGTCTTCAAAGTGACGCTTCCCAGAAGTGCTCCCAACTACAGACGCAATACAGCTTTGTCACAGACTTCCATAACCAGGGGTTGACATAAATGAATTGGTACTCACCAAAATAAAAAAAATTGCTTTTTTTTTCATGGCAATATATTATTTTTTGGGGCATTTTTGTGCTAAATTATTAAGATAAATTTATTAATTTATGCAATTTGTCATAATTTGCCAGTGCTCTTGGAAGACTGAAAACTGGCACGCATTTTACTGTTTATCCCGTGCATGTGTACTTGCGTACCGTAATCCAAATCGCATTATTTTTATTACATATAATGAGCATTTTGACCAACTTCCGATGTGTCTCATGGGTGTCTAGGGTTTTTTTGAACCAAGTCCTTCACATGACCCAAAAAACTGTTTGGCCTACACATCCAACAAATGACTGTTGTCTATTTTATATGATTTTTGACATTTTCCTACACCATTTAAACCATTACGTTGTATGGCGTGTTTTGATGAATGGACCAATGAATGTGAATAGGCTCGGAATTATTTAGAATGCAATGTTTTTATACAAACTAATGTAAAGATTTTGTTTTGACAGGGACATCATGGTTGTAGTATGAGAGGGGGCCCTCTGATGAACAGAGATAGGAATGTGAGGTTGAGGAACTGAGGAACAGGGAGGAGACTGGGGTGGAAAAACATTACAGGAAACAGAAGGTAGAGATGGAAGATTCACATTCATTTGGAAGGAGGAAGAGGTTCAGTCATAGTCCTCCTCCCAAACTCCATGCCACAAGTTCACCCTTGTGTTTCAATATATTGCAGATAAGGAACAATAGCACACATTATTATTGCATTAATATCAGCATGAACTGATTTCCATATAATACAGTCCTTAAATGTGTTAACACAGTGCTTCCCAACCCTGGCTTGAAGACCCCCATGTTTTAGTGTTTTCTGTGCTCAGAAAGGGATTATTAATGGATGGATAAAATCACTTGTGTTGGGAGCAGGGGGCTGCAGGAGGAGAAAGAATGAAATAATGAGCTAGAAAGAGAAAGAGAGACAGACCGAGAAAATATAAAGAAAGACAGAAAAATCAAGACAGAGAGGAAAAGAGATACAGAGAGAAAGATGCGGCGAGAAAGAGAAAGAGTCTGAATTAATGAAAAGAGTATGACAAAGAGAGAGAGAGAGAGAGAGAGAGAGAGAGAGAGAGAGAGAGAGAGCCAGACAGAAAGAGATAGACAGAAGGAAAGAAAGAGAGAAAGGTGATTTGGAGCTCTGTCGCTGTGTGAGGAATTTCCAGCATGACATTGCCCTCCGACTTGGAGGTTTACGTTACACATGCTTTCGTTTCTTCAGCTAGAGGGAGAAAGGGGGTGAAGAGGGGTGCGGACAGAGCAAATAAAGCGCGTACATTCCTCAACCGGCCCTTCTTTTCTTCCCCCTTGTGGCTTATTTTTCCACACTTTCAGCCGGGCCAGCAGTAAAGATCAACACTCAGCGTGGTCCAAAGCAATCAGGACACTCATTTTGTGCTCTCTCCATCACTCTGTTCTCACTCCATCACTCTGCTCCCATCCTCCATCATTCCGTTCCCCTCTCTGTTGTTCTTTTCTGTCTTTTGATTTGAGCACCACTGAAGCCTTAGGGACCAAAGAGCAACACGCATGACAGAGTGTGTGTGTAAAAGCAAGACTCGCATTTTGCTGGTGATTCAGCCTGAACCAAGTCATTTCATCCCGAGCTTTGCTGTGCCAAATGGGCTGATCCTGGATTTATTCATCTGTTCCTCATCGTGAAACGCTGGCTCACAAAAGTAAACCAAGGCAATAAGCCACAAGGCAAGGCTGAGTATGACCTCCTTATAGGAGTCAGGGGAAAACCTAATGTGCAGTAAAATTAAACAAATTTCTAATGTAGTTAAGCAGGTTCAAGTATGACATGCTATTGGCTACTTTCACATATTGCCATAACAATGTGATCTATGATTTTTCACAGACATATTTCTCAAGATTCACTCTGAAGACTGGGTTTATGCCGTGTAAGTGACTTGTTTTTCGATCGTAGGTGTTCTTTGTCATTAAACTGAATGTAAAAGTCACAGTGAGGTTTAATCACCCTCTTAGTGCCTGCAGCACAATTCTGAAGCATGCAAATGACTCACAGAACCAGCCAGACTATGTGGTGCGATTAGTTCAGTTACCACTAAGGCTATGTTCACATTACAGACCTCATTGCTCTGATTTTGAATGAATCCCAATTGGGTCTTCGTAAGTCCTATAATGCACTAGGCCCCTGCAGAAGCCCCTATTTTCAAAAATTCAAAGCCATTTGAGCCTGCACTTCTCCCTAAGTGGAGAACTAACAAACATAGACATCTGAGATGTGTAAGACACTTAAGTGACATTTTTTACTTTCTTATGTTGCAGTTTTGCAGTGAATCATGTAGTGAGCACTTTACTTCAAAACCTATGAAATTACTGAAGGAGCTGTTTAGCCTGCTAGCTAGCTGATCAACCTATTTGTGGTTAAGAAATTCATCAGTCCATCGGTTTAGATAAAACCAGCTGTTTACTTCATCATTTCCTTCAGTGGTTCCTGAATGTAGCAGACCAGTAAGAGATAGTTCTATTCATGGCAAAGTTGGTTTAAGTGAGTTGGCTCCTTAATACAGTATTCAGTGGTTCATGTTATAACATACAGTATATTTATATAAATATACATTTGTACTGGTGAAAAATGACATGTTAATGCAGATGGCTCATTCCTTTGTGAAAATGTGAGATGTGAGTGTGTGAGTGTGTGCGTGTGTGTGTGTGTGTGTGTGTGTGTGTGTGTGTGTATGTGTGAGTGTCCTCCAGTCCAGTGGCAGTGAATGGGATGTTTTTTGCTGGGCTTTAGTTCATGGCTGCTGGCAAAGGTCCAGCTAATGATGTCAACCGCTGGCAACCTGCTGTGATCTTTGAACCTAATCAGCAAAATTCACCCAGTCAGGCCAATGGGAGTGCAGTAATGTCAGGGGCTCTGGTGATGTCATACAATAGAGAATGCAAACAAAGGGACGACTGGGGGGAGCTGACCGAGCGATCCGATTGGTCAGGAGATTGACTGGGCTTCAGCAAGAGAAAACAACCAGTTAGGTGTGACTGCTCTGATCCTGTTTTTCTCAACACGGTGTGTGTGTGTGTGTGTGTGTGTTTGTGTGACAGAGAATTTGGGCCTTAGCAGCAAATGTTAACAGTAGACTTTTTTCCCCTTTCAAAAACAAACAGATAAAACTTGCAGTGATCCATAATCCATACACTTGATTTTTATACTCACACACATGCCAGTAGTGTGTATTCCTATCTTTGTTGCGTGTTTCCTAGGTTGTCTGGATAAGTGTGTGTAAACAGGGTTGTACTCCACATAATCCAACCTTATCCTCAGCAACCAAACTATTCAGGTGTAGACTGTATTCTTTTTCATAGTTATGTTTAAAGTTAATAGTTAGTCTTATTAACTAAAAAGTGTATTGATATTTACGGACGTAAAACATGGGACTGAAAAAACTGTTAACTTTCCCAGTAATAAAAAAAACTGATCAGTGGAAAAGAGGTAAAAATGTGTTTAAATATTTTTTTAAGAATATTACTTGTGGAAAGCAGATAAATATCTCCACAGTATAAAATGTACATGTTTTCACAAGCCTGCATGCATTTGGTTGTTACAATACATGGATGCAGACACACATCTCTGCCCATTCTGATAAAACTGAGCTAAATGTTGTGACTGGCTTGTTAATTTACTGTATTACTTGGTGGAAAACCTTTTGTGA
This sequence comes from Hydrocynus forskahlii, assembly GCA_037974365.1. Lineage (NCBI taxonomy): Eukaryota > Metazoa > Chordata > Actinopteri > Characiformes > Alestidae > Hydrocynus > Hydrocynus forskahlii. The sequence continues at coordinate 22,183,209 of JBBPCX010000154.1, forward strand.
CTCAACTGTGTTTGAGTCACAGCTTGTGGGACGGCCCAAGTGTTGTAACCAAGGACAACCCATGTAAAGTTTCGGTTTGTGTCGCCAGTTCTTCCTCTTCATGTGACCAGCCTACACACACACACACACAGCCCAGCAACAGTATTACTGGCACCATACTGCGTATCTGTGTGTGATCTTACCCATTTTCAGAATAAAGTTGTTCTGAATTTGCAGCAACAGTACATTTTTTTTTTTTTTACAAATTTTGAAAACAGAAAGAATAAAAAAACAGCATTAGGTTTAGGATAAAGATTAGGCTTAGCATATTCCTATCACAAATAGATATAAGGCCTGTCTTACATGCACTGACATCCACTTTGTGTTGGTTCATGAAAAAGAAAAGCATCAGTCAATTCTGCAACATCACACTACTCATTCTGGTTTACATATGATTGGACAACATTTAATTCCTCAACAGGATAATAACCCCAAGCATTCTTCAAAACTGTGCCAAAATAATATCCAGTTGAAAGAAAAGCAGGTTGTAAGAGTTATGTCTTAGCCTCCCCAGTCACCACATCTTTCTCCAGTTCAGCTGAATGGGGTAAGCTGGACCAATAAGCTCGAGGTGAGCGTCAAGCAATGAGACAGAGCTGTCTGCATGCTTGAAAAGGTTGCATTTATAGTGTATATTGTTATATTACACTTCAGTACCAAAACCGGTTACACTGGGTTTAAGTATTTTTAATGTTTCCCTGTAATGAAACTGTGAAAGAGCAGCATATGTGTTTTTTTGTTTTCTTTTTTTATCTGTGGGGGGGACCCAAACTTCTGACTCGTAAGAACATTTGTGTGATGTATCTACTGTCTACTGTGTATCTGATGTCTGATTTACCTTTTGTAAAGTCCAAGAATGGGACCACACATGTAACATGTTTTTGGTAAAGACTTACTACTAAATGATGTGTAGCTATTTACAGAGAGCTAATGGGGGAAGTTCCTGTAAAAAGCCCCTTTAGTGTCATGAAATTACAGCAGTTTAAATTAAACATCTGCAATGTAAGGTCCTGTAATGGTGTTGTTATGGACTTTTTGCAATGGCAGCAATTCAGTAATTCACTATTAGGATGTTTATATGAAAATACCGTCATACACAAATGTATATGAATTCAGAGTGGGTTTGGTGTTAAATGATTTACTATAGAGAAACTTACTGTCTTAGATTTCTTTACAGTGGTGGTGAATGGACTGAGGAACTCAATATTATTTACTGTTGAAACACACCAAATAACCCAAACACATCTTTTTTTTCTGACATTTATTTTATACAGTTGATGAGAGTAATAGTGGGAAATTGAGTAAAATATTGCTGGGGGGTGGGGGTGGGGGTTTTGTGGTTTTCGAGCTCATGTAAGGACTTCCCCCATCTTTGAACTTGCTTCCATTTTGATGCTAAAAAATGTCTGCATGTGTGTCAGTGTAGGTAGGGAACTAAAATCAAAACCATTCTTAGGATTTCCCCAGATTCTAACATAGTATTACTCTGAAATGAGTCAAAGGTGTATGTGAGTATATATAGGCCTCTCAAATTTCAACAGTGATGTGTAAACAAAAATAAACAAACCAAAAGACATGAAAGGTGACGTTAAACAGCAATTCCCAGTTTCATGTTCCTGTGTGATGTATGGTATGTATGATATTCTACTACTGCTTGCCTTTGCTGTGGATGAGCTAAAGCATACAAACCATGATGGGCATTGTGATCTAAACCTGGGAAGTCAGAGGCCCTTGGATGCTGGCCACAATGCACCTGTGAGTAATCTATCCCTGGGAGCAAATGGTGTGTATTATTATTTATGTGGATTGACAATACGTAACTAAGTCAAGACAAATCTGTAAACCACACCAAGCCTACATAACCTTGTTTTATACATTTTGAGCAGCTTGATCAAAACCTATTGACAGGATTCTGACACCACATCTGTAAAAATGGACACAAGTATGGACAACATACTTCACTGGCTACTACAATACAACAAACACTTTAATTGGTTTGAGGCCAGGGCGTGAGGATTTTAGCATGCATGTAGTACTAATTAGAACTGGTTGGGTGTAAGGTTTAGATATATTAGCCCTTTAGCTCTAGTGCAAAACAAAAGAAACAAACTTCTGTTGCTTCTATTGCTTGAAATGTCATTCAGCCCCATCTTTGACAAAACACTACTGTGGTTGGGGATTCTCCACTGGAACCCCTTTGCAGTTTTGTTGTGTAAAACCAACCATAGATATGTAGCAGTGGCATAGTTTGTCTCACCACATCAACACGTGATGGGACAGATTAGCTATCTGATGCTCATGTTTTACAAATATCTTACTCTTACTGGTACACTGAATTCCCCAGTGTTTTCCATGTTGTTGTTTGTTCATGTTCAATTGTTTTGGGCTGTAGGCCATCCTCCCAACCAATGGCTCTCAAACCAAACCTCACGTACCCATAGATGGTACACAAGACACATTTTTGCTTTTGCATCGTATTAGAGCAAAAATCAATGCAAAGCTCCATACCATTCAGGGACAGCCTGCTGGTGGAGGTTAAGCCCTGTTTTGTTGTGACATTTGTGGTAATCATCACTTGTAAAATATCACATCAATAAGTGGAAACTGATACTTATACAGGAACCCTTGAGCTGAGCGTCCTACATGAGAGATTCCTGGACAGTTACCTTCTTGTGGAGTGTAGTTACAAACACAATCTGCCACACCAACTGAAGTTCATTTGTTGCTTCAGATGCATTAGCATTATGTAAGGGGGCAGTATCTTCGTTACATTTGTAGGAGAAGGGTTGATGACCCCTGTTACCTACTTCTTTAAACCTTAAAGGGTTATTTATGCTTGGACATCTCCTTAACAAAAAGATGGTCAAAACTTTAGATCTTAAATATACTTTCAACTGAAAGGGAACAAAAGTTACAATACAGTATTCAGTGAACCTTAAGAGTGTACATGATCTGCAGATTAAGTGAAACTCGAACTGAACATCATTAGTGTTAGCATTAGGTTTTGGGTTGAGGCTAAGGTAGAATGAGGTAGTAGCATGTAGGGTGAGGCAAAAGTCAAAGAGAAGTGAAAAACACATGGAACTGAATGTAGCTGTAATGTTACTGTTTCTTGCAAACGACAAGGCTTAGATTCGCTTCATTACCTGCATAACCTGCATCCTGCGGTTATGCTCTTTCTGGATGCTTTTTGCAATGCGTCAAAAACCAATACCGAAACTAATATCATCAGTTTTGGAGGTAAGTTCAGTGCCCAGGCGTTTCTAAGAGATGTCATCAAAGATCTTTTTTGTCCCAGTCTTGACGCTAGGACCCATCATATACTTGAAATGGGCAGTGCTTAGTAGATTGGCATCAGTTGTCATCATGTTACCCTCACTTGTAAACCTGCTTGTATCCTGAGTGTTTTTCTTAACGATGATGCCGAGAGGAGAATGTGTTCCCCTTTAGAGTTTTGCTTCCTCTCAATGTGATCTTAAGGAGTTTTTCCTGCCACTGTTGCCTTTGGCAAAGCTCATTAGGGGGCTAGATACAAACTTCCTGAAAGCTACTTTAGAACAAGATTTATTGGAAGAAGCCTACGAATACAACTGAATTTGAATATCGCCATTGTTCTATGTTTTGATGAAAACTAGTGCATTTACATAGTTTCCTATTTAGCCAACAGTAGTTTAGCTCCGTCCAGTTATAAGGAGCATTTCAGTCCAGATGGATTTTGAATGAGTGCACTGCAATGTAGCCAGGTGATTTACATATATCAATCAAAAGACTGTTAAAATCTAAGATATAAAGTAAGGTTGGAAAAGGGCTGAGTAAAAATGGACTATGACTCTTTTTATTGCATAAGCCCTCAGGGAAAACATAAAAATGTAGAAAATGGGCCCTTCAGTCTCCTCTCGCTATAGGCTACATAAGTAAAAGTCAGACCTATGGCTGTGGCAGCGCTTGTAGATTCTCCGAATCCTTCATAAACAGGAAGTTGAGGCTTTTTATGGGGCCTCGTAAACTCAACTAATGGCCCCTGTTGCCGGGGGGGCGCTTTGGCAGGAATGCTGTTTGATGCCTCGCTTGCTCCTCTGAGGAACCGCGTGAATCCATAGCAGTGCCTTTCTTCAGGAGCATCGTGGTTGACGCTCTCATTAAAAAGAGCTTAGCTGCCGTCTACACGGGCATGACAGCTGGGGCCGATTAGTGAGAGGGGGATAATTGCAAGGTTGAGGGGTTTGATCCGCATGAATTGTACATTTATGTGTAAAGGAGATAAAAACTAATATGGCTCTCTGCGGAATAAAGTACATATAATAACATATGGGTACACAAGAAATAGCCAAAAGACCACTGCTAGAGCAAGTTGAATGGTCCACTGAGGAGGCTGTGCAGATGCTGAATCCTCTTAGGTGTCCAGTGGGCAATATACCTTGAAATGCCTCTTCTTTCTGTTTGGAAATGCCTCTTCTTTCAGTTAAAAAAAATCAATAAAGCATGTTTAGAATTATAGGAGCATTGAAGCAAAACATCAATAATAGCTTGTGTTATACTGGGCTTCTTTGCCCTTTTCAGACAGATGTTTGAGAAGAGTGCTTTGCAAGCTTCACAAAAACCTGATGGACTGCTGTGTCACTGTCCCTCATCGCTCGACCTACTGCAAAGATGTCACTGGCTTCCAAAGTCAACAGATGGAGAGAGGAATGGTGCAAATACTTTTTTCATAATCCCGCAAAGCTGAGAAGAGAACATCTGATTTGTTTGTTTGTTTTTTTTCTCTCTCTGACGTTTCTTTCGTTGATTAGTTTATGCTTCAGCTGAACGTGTAAAAGCAAAAGTGTGTCATACAAAGCTACGTCCTCGGTGACAGTGGATGCGTGTATATGAATATGACTGAACATGTTTTGCGTAAGGATGTAAGACGGGGTCTTAAGAGTGCATGAGAGAATAAGTGTGTGTGTGTGCACATAGATGAACGTGTTTATATGTGTGTGAGGGCATCAGACGCCCTGTTAATCCTGTGTAAATTCCCACAATCCCTTTCTGCCACGTCCTGCCAAGAAAGCCTTCTTCCTGCTGAGCCGCGACCCCTCGTTCCCACACTGCACCGCTCAAGGATTTCTCCTCTCTCTCTCTCAGACTCCCACACCTCCCACAGACCCTTTTCCTCCATTCCTCTCATTTTGAATTCATCCTTTTGCTCCATCTCCTGTTCCCACACCTCCTCTCCTGAAGCACACACACTCTTTGTCCTCAAAACCCCTTTCCCATAACGCTTCTTTCAGCACATTCAGTCGGTCAGTCATTTCTAGTTGAAAACCTTTCGTATTTGACATTTCCAGTTGCCGTCCACTTTATTAGAAGCTCCCACCTTGAGCTTCCACTCTCTGTCCACTTTATAAAGTCTACCTTCCATAGACGTCCACAAATGTAGGCAATTACTTGTCCCACAGTGTTAGAAATATCAGCACCAAGGCAATTTTAGAACGGTTTGTCTGATTGTGAGATGTAAGCTTGGATTCAGCTTTTTGATTGGACCTTCCAACAGAAACCTATAGTGGAATGCTCAGAAAATGTGCAAACATATTTATATTCCTTATATTTTCTAGCAACATATCCTAGTGACCACCTGGAAAATCTCCAATTAATGATGTTATAGGCTAAATGTACTATAAATGCCAGCAATCCGATATCAAGTATATCCAGTAGTCAGTTGTCAAATACTGAATCAGAACTGGCAGACACTCACTGTTTCAATACTGGTATCAGAACTGGAAAAGAAGTTACTCGGAGAGAATTCCTTGCAACATTTTTCAATCACACTGCAAAAAGCAGAAAGTTTGACAATACATTGCTTCAAACTATGTCAGCAAAGCACTCTTCAACACTAACAAACTCTGTGCTTTACACACATCAGTGCAACCATCCAAAAATATCCAGCTAAGAGTGACTCTGTGGTCAAAAACTGTCCACTGATGAAGGGCTAGAGGATGGCAAACACAAACTGTGCATAAACAGCCTCTAACTGTACTGTACAACAAGGTGGTACTACAAGGGAGGGGTATTTGAGAAAGTAGCTGGATGGTTTAATGCTCTGTATAGTGTAAATAAAACAACCAGCTAATGGCTTTTAGCAGCCAATGTAGAATCACTCATATATCTTTCCCTGCTCATAACAACCACAATAAGCCCAGATCCAGCTTGCAAATGATAGCCAAATAAAACCTTTGGATCAAAACCAGGGGCTCTGCCCTTTGCTGCAGTTCTCTGTGTACTTGGCAACAGAGTGCATATGATGTGTGTGTGTGGATCTTGCAGTATTGAAAAGATATTTCTCTTTAAAGACTGCTTTATGGTGCGCTGTCACACATGGGTTTAGGGTCACATAAGGTTTCGCCGAAGGGTGGGGTGTCCAGCAAACAGGCCCGAAGTACGACTCAAGATTATTTTATTATTTTTAAAAATGAAAGAACTATTTACAAACTGGTGGAATATGGACAAACAACTTGTCCCCCCCTTTTTTTGTTTGCACTTGACAGTCGCTTATAACTTCTTTGACAGATGACATCAATTAATGTATGTTACCTTAATGGACATAATCTGTCATGACAGCTTGTAATAGCACATGACATCTTCCTTCATATGTTTATGACACGGTTTCATAAATATTATGTAGTAGGGTTGCCATAATCAGTTATAATAATCCTCTATAAAAGATGCATTCTAGTTTTTCATGCCAGGTGTTATAGGTTGTTATAAGCTGTCATGGCAGATTTCCTCCATTAATATAACAGTGTCACGTCACCATTATTGGTAAGTGTTATGACAGATGCTACAATGTTGATGCTGACTTTGACTGAATTAGCACGCACTGTCACAGCATCAAAGCACACCAATACAAACACTGTCATACTAATAGACATAACCTGTCTTAACAGTTCATAACAGCACATGACATCTGCCATGATATATTCACTGGTATCCTTATGTCAGTGTTATGAAGTGTTGCCTTGTTAATAAGATCATTATAACTGTATCAGCATCACACACACACAAACACACACAAACATACACAAACACAAACACACACACACACACACACACACATACACACACACACACACACACATACACACACACACACACGCGCACACACACACACACACACACACACACACACACACACAGGGCAGACAATCTCAAACAGAAAAATGCATCCAGACACTGTGTTTGCTTTCCTGTCTGTCTCTAGCTCAGTTACTTTGTCCTAATCCGAAGCCACACAGAACAAATCCACAGTTAGACAAACTGGATGTCTGCAGTCGTGATTTTGCACAGAGGCAGCTGTAGCAGTGTTAGTGATTTTTCAGTACTGCTGCAGCAGTGATGCTACCGTGCCCTTCATTACTGCTGAATATCGCGAATGTTTGCATCATTTGTTGTAGTTTTTTGGTATTTCTTTCACTTGACCATGGCAATGTGTATCCTGTGTATCACTGCTGTGTACTTAACCTTGTATAACCACAAGACAGGAAAACATATTTTGATTGTAACTTGTATGTTAACTAGTCATGAAATATAATATTTAATACAGTGCAAATATCAGCTGCTGTTTTCAGAAAAATAGAAGTGAAATAAGTAAATCTAGGTTTTGATGTAACAATGATGATTGTATATGACACTGATCTTGGATTTTAAAACTGCAATTTGTTAAAATCATTGTTAGGGACATTAATGTGCACAACTTTAGGAACCTATCATCAAATTCTAGAGAATTACAAAATTTATCTTGCACCAAAATTAATCTTGTAATCTTATATTCTATTTCATTTCATTTCTTTCCATTCTACTTTTTTATGCATTACTATCCAACTGTTCTATTTTGCAGAATTCTATACCATTCTATTCGATACTTATCTGTTCTATTTCATTTCATTCTGTTCCATTTTCCTCTATTCTCTTCTATTCTATTTTATTCTCTTCTATTCCAAAATATTCTGCACTGTTGTATTATTCCGTTCCATTCTTCTCTGCAGGGTGTACAATGCAGTGGGTAAGCAGTATATATTTATTCTTTCGCTTCTGAAACTGCTGCCACATCTGTGAGTTCACAGCACAAACATTTTCCTTCCTTGTGTGTGCTCTGTGCAAGCAGAAGCGAGCAAAATGTGTGCCAGCCAGCTGTGTGCAAGAGTGTGTGTGTGTGTGTGTGTGTGTGTGTGTGTTTGACTTCTTTTGTCACCACAGTGAGTTCTGAAAGTCAGTTCAGGGTGCAACACTGATACTTCCCTGGCCTTTTCACAGCTGTACTTCTTTAAACACCACACACACACACACACACATGCGCGCACACACACGTGGTCTAAGGTCACAATAGGTTATGAATGCAAAAACACATATTACAGCTGCATTACACTGATAAAATCTTGTATTGCAATGAAACAGTCACACTAATACGTGCTGTAATAAAATAAAATACAATAATTTGCCATGGTTAAAGACTGGTTGGCAATATTATGACTAAAATATTTTTTGTTGGCTTATGTACCTTTATCACCAAAACGCAGAAATTCACCAAAACACACAAATTGCAACTGAGAGCTCATTTACATAATGCAGGAGTGCTAATATTGTGATAATTAACACATATATATATATAAGTGCCTAAAAAGTGGGAGGCAATTGTCAAAATCTGGAATTTCTTTACTTCCAATCTAGAACTAATCAATAGAAGAATTAAGAAAAAAAAATCAGAAAATAAGAAAAGTTATGATCAGTAAATAAATGAGAAGCGTAATAAAATTTGTTGGTCGCTATTCAAATGTAAGCAAATACAGTGGCAATACAGTGATTCTACTTTTTTCTCAGACTGTCTGACAATGTAATTTCCAAAGAAAATCTTTGTGTTAAAAAGAAAGCAGAAGCATTTTCAAAGCAGAAGCATTTTCACTACTGCTCTCAGACTCTTTGTCCACCATTTTACATGTCAAAATATTATGTTTCAGTGTACCATACATTATAAATAAAGACCACTACTATATAACATAGTACCTCATGTGTATTGTAATACTATAATACTATAATAATAATAATAAAGTCCCATATGTATTACTACTTGTGTGTGTGTACTTTTATGTAACATATCACACACACACACCCACACACACACACACACACACACACACACACACTCCAGACTATTTTTTGCATCAACATATCGATACAGGCATAAATCAAACAATCTTACAAAAGCAATTCATGCTGCTACTCAAAGCATATTTTTCACTGAGCCATGTGAATGTGTTGCATACCTCTGGACTGGTTTGGTGAAAATATGCTTTGAATAAGAGAATTAGTTGACATGGCCTTCAGGAAACCGTTGATCCAACATGGCCCGGAGCGTTACTGAAGAGCGTCCGGTTCAACACTTCCCACGGTTACTGGGTTCTAATGGCAACAATAACACGGCTAGCGACAACAAACTACAGCAGGACGTTACCACAGAGATGGTGAGAAAGGAAGGGGAATGGAGCTGACCTTTGCCGAGAGGATTTTGCACCAAGAGGTTTCTACAAAGCTTCCACATCGTAGACAAGAATGAACAACTCGTGGCATCTTAGACGATACATACATTAACAAAGAGTGGTTACTTGTTTAGAAAAATATTTAAATGAATAAATATTAAGAAGACAGTAAGAACTTACAGTAGATACTAACTGTTAACCTCTTCTTGAAGATGCTCAGTGTTACTTGTAGTTACTACCCAATACCTGATTTGTCCAATCAATTAAAACTGGAATATTGGTGGTGGATTCCATTTCAATGAATTACTCATTCATTATATGTTGCTGGGCATGGCTTTACATATAAAATTTTTCTGTGCCACTTCACTGTAAGACTATTCTTATGAGGGGTTTGTAAAGGGCTTAAAACGTGCTTATTAATTGTTGTTAACTAGGTCATAAAGGTGTTAATAAGCAGCTATAGCACAAACAAACAGCATAGGAGTGATATTTTCTATCTGGTGAATATGAATACATGATACAAGATGAACAGCTATAATGCCAACTGTTGATGACAAAATAAGATCAGTACCCAGCAAGTTCTGATCTTTAACAACTCAGTTCACAGGTGAATGTGGACTCACTATTTGGCAAGCAGCAGGTCAGCATTTCCCCTTTTACTAGTGCTGTAACTGCTTATTGATGATTCATAAGGTGTTTATGACCTTTTATTAACATCAGTAAATAAATGCATGACCATAACCTGTTAAATTAGGTTCATATAATTATTATAATATGTACATAATATTAGGTTTATATGGACTGAGATTAAGAGCGCATTGCTTTTTCAGTTTTGAATATAATTATGGTTGTACTTGATGCCTCGCCCATCCGAGGAGCACTCCAGGTTCTGCGAACACCCAGCATCAGCTCCTCTTCTGTAAGAATTCTCAGTCTTTTCCAAAGCAATCCCAAACAAAAGTACGACCAGCTGTTTAAACAGTTAGCCTCTAACAGCAACGATGGCTTGGAGAAACCATCATTGGAGTTGTCATGACTTGAGGAGGCAACAATGAAAAAAACGTCCAACCTTTACAAGGAGGATCTCCTTTTCAACTGCTCAGTAAACTTCTGTTTTATTTTCTTATTCACTGAAATGTTTGAAATTAGATTGTTCAACTTGTTTCGTGAAGCTGAGATGAAAGTTTCAAATCAGTTGCAAATGAGCTGGCTTTACATTATGCAAAACGCTGCACAACAGTTTCATCGTGTACAGCCAGCCAAAGGCAAACTGCTATCTGTCTGTCTGTCTGTCTGTCTGTCTGTCTTCATCACAAAACATGTTACAAAAAACAACAGATCTGCTTAACAACAGTTTAGTTATACTTATAAGTTTAATCTGTTTTGGGTGCATAAAAATGTACAGATTTTACAAATGGATATCAGTGGAAAAATAAAATGGGAAAAACTTCGGATCTGGGCTCTGGCAGCTGGTGGCCTGGTGGTTAGGCAGCTGACCCTGTGTTCGAAAGGTTGTGGGTTTGAATACAAGGACTGCCAGTGACACCACTGAGTTACCCTCGAGCAGGGTACTGTTTCCACACACTGCTCCCGGGGCGCTACCTAGCTTGCTGCCCACTGCTTCACTTGGTGAATGGGTTAAATGTAGAGAAAGAATTACACACTGTTCACACTGAGTGCTCCGCTGTGGTGCGTTTCAGATATGACTATAAAGGGCCACTTTACTTTAAAGGAATTTGAAAACAAGGGCGTTCTCAACATTCATCAGTAATGAACTGTAAATGTAAAATTGTATGCAGTGGCTCTTAAACACAATGCATTGTACAGCTGGCATCAACACATTTGAAAGTCTGACTCACTTCAACAGGCCTGAGCAGCAGCACCAAGACAGAAACCTTTTTTTAGATTCTAATAGGAAGTCCCCTATTTCCACACACTGCCTTATGGAAGTCTGGGTTCTTGTAAAAGCTAATTTTAGCATCCGTGCAGAAGTCACACATCTTCAACAGGAAAAGAAGCTGACTTGCTTCCTTTTGCACTTGTCACCTGCTACGAAGTGAAAACTTCAACACAAATATAGCTAAAAAGATCTCTGACTGCTCAGTCATATCTATCACTATTGCTATTAAGATTTGTGTTTAGAAAATATCATGGGCCTTTCTTGCAGACACTGTACATTTTATAAGAAACCCCTCCAAACTTCCTAGTATACAATCCATCGGCTCATGTGTAATTTGTTGTCTGCCCTCTCATCAGTTTCTGACCACAAATATTTCTTTGGTGGACCACTCTCAAACTAGCAGTGATACTGATGTGTTGAATTCTCGTTAAATTCTTAATCCTGTCATTCAGCCTTACTTTCCTGCTCCACTCCTCGACCGAACATTATCTGGCTCTGCCATACCTACACACAAGGCAAACCCAATTCAGACTGGTCTCATTCATGGTTCCCCGCTGGTGGAATTGAGCTGCCAAAGATGACCAGAGCAGCAGAATCCCTCTCCATCTTCAAAAACCTCCTGAAGATTCACCTGTTTAGAGAGCATCTGCTCTCCAATCTATCTTCTTGCCCTACTCCTTACATAAAGATTTTAGTACTTAGAACTCTCCTCTGGTTCTCACACTGCTTTGGACAAAAGCATCTGCCGAATGAATGTAATGTACCGTGATGTATAAAAAAAAAAAGTGCCACCATGTCACTACCATGTCAGTGTCGCTGCTGTGCTAACAACAGCCTAAGACACAAATAACCGTGTCATTTCTGGTCCTGTGATATGTGTAAAGTGACTATTCTATCATAGATGAACACACCACAGCACACAGTGTGAACAGCACAAAATTCTACATTCACCAAGTGAAGCAGCGGGCAGCCAGGAACACAGCGCGCGGGGAGCAGTGTGTGGGGATGGTACCTTGTTCAGGGTACCTCAGTGATGCCACTAGCAGTCTTGGTATTCAAACCCACGACTTGCTGATTACAGGGTGATCAGTTTTGAAACAGCAGCATGCTTCAGAACTGTCTCAGGATTACTGAAAATACATACCATGATCATCGATATATTCACAGATAACACTGTGCTTCTTTTACATACCTATTATCTGATCAAAATCAGAAAAAATCACATGAAACCCCCACATTTGTGAATGCTTGTGTGAAAACACTGTGCTGTTTGAGCACATAACAGTCAGCAGGCATCCTCAATCAGGCAGAAAATTGCGAGCAATGCCACAAACACATTTCCAGGGTGCTACGAATCTAGCAGCAGCAGCACATTCTCTGCCTGGAGCTCTAATGGGTTTTAATGTGTGATTCACTCCCATTAGGGTTGTCTGTTAAAGGCCTAGTGCAGCTGTGCGCTGTGGCAGTGAGCAGTGGCACTGAGGTCAAAGGTGAAATGATAGTTAGCTAGGACAGGACGTACTGTAAAGAAATAGAACATTTGCCTATTAAAAGAATGCACATATTTTCATCATTTAACTAAATGTAGCTGATTAGCCAAACCATGATTTGTGTTTGCTTCTTTAGTTTTGCAGTGGCACTATTAAGCTATTGTGTAAATACAGCATAAGAGACCACTGCAAAAATGTTCAGTTTCTCAGATTTTATCTTTTAAGTATTTAACTGAACAGATTTGCCTTAGCTGTTTAGAACTGCTGACAATATTTCTCCTAATTTCCAAATACAAATATTGTTCATTAAAGCATAATTTTAAAGGAAATGACAAAACATCAAAATAAAAGAAATGACGCAGTGTTTACAGAACTTGAATAATTCAAAGAAAACAAATCTCTTGTTCACTTTTGGAAGTGATTTTGGCAATAATTACCTTTGACGTACTTCTAGTAGTGTTCTTCCATCCAGCTGGTCACATTACAAGAGGAGAGTGTTGATTACAGCAGTGTTTTTTATACTTTTCCTTAAATAAGATTTGATTCAGGTGATCACTAATCAGTACCTCATAAAGCAGAATGAGGTGTTTGTGTAGGAATTTAACAGACAGTGGCATGGAATGGTTGTCATACTCATAGAGATGCTGATTTAAAAATAAATTCTTGTCACATGCATGACAGTAAGATAATAAGTAATCTCAGTTAAACTTACTAAAACTGTACAGCATACTCTTATCTATAAAAATGGACAAAAGTATGGACAATAGCTTTGCTATGCCCATTGTGTCAGAAAACAGAGAAGAAATAACATAAGCGAAGTTTGAGATAAATGTGATGAAAAAGCCATGTAGTTTACAATGGTGGTGTAATTCTTGAGTCCTTCTCTTGAGACTGATCTCAGTCTTGCCCTGTACTGAGATTATTTTGACCTGGCTTTGCCAAAGTGGCAATTCAGGGGTCAAAGCACTACTTCACAAGTAGGCTCTAACGCTGCAGTTATGCAATAGTGCCCCCTTCTAGTGCCCAACTTTGTAGGCTAATTGAACATGATAGTGAGTTTTGCATGTTGCATGACAATATGACCAATCATTCCTTTCATTCTGATCAAATGAAATCAAATATGAATAAAATCAAGAGTCGACTAATTTATGCATTTATAGGATGCATTTATATTTTGATCCCATTTATGTTTCTTAAATTAAACAATGAAGAGATATGTTAATTGAGGTATTTACATTTCATTCCAAAACTGTAGTGTCATCCTTCTTCAACTGCGTATGCATGGTTTCACACTTAAAGTTTTTCCCTTATTATTTGATTTGCCGTCCAGAGGCAAATCAGCATTAAACAAAAAATAAAAAGCAAATTACCTCAAAATCGAATTGGTAAAGTTTCTTAGGACGATTTTGTGGGACAAAAGATAAAGAATCATTGGCAAAAAATAATTTCATCTCGATGCCCCTGGAAGAATATGCTTTACTGCAGTGCCCTGCTGAGGCCGAAAGCTTAGCTTAGTCATGGGAGGGGCCACTTGACTACTTAAGTCTGTTGAGTTTATTCAACTCATTGTTTGATGTGCGCAATTCACTTTAGTGTTGTGCACACTTGAACACATCAGATGATTGAGAATATGATGATAGAGAAATGTATTCGAAAACATACATCATCATTATCAATAATATAAAGCAACTTTGGGGCTCAAAACTAGCCTACGACTATACAATTTTCTTCAAGACATTGCTTTTGTTTTAATGACATATCCCCAAAATATGTCACCCTATTTGATCATCTAGAGTGTTGGTGTTGAGTCCTGAGAGGCTTGTGTGAATGTATGCTGGTGCTCGGCTCAAAGGTTCACTCAGCTTCTTTTTAGCATCTTGCAAGAAAGATTCGAAAGCACTGCTGTCTTTTCTGATTAGTCGCTCACCAAAAAATGAACACTTGGCCCACCCACTAGCTGGACAGAAATCCAAGATGTGGGGGAGAAAGCACTGACTGGACCCAAGATGACCATCAAGAGTGGGAGGAATCCTTTGGAGAGAGAGAAAGGGAGTTGCATTGATTTGGCAACAGAGAACACACACACACACAGCTGGAACACCACAAGTATGACCGCCAAGATCTAGGGGGTGTGTCATCAATGTCCAGGTATTTAGCCCCTTCCAAATGGCCCATAGACGATAAAATCATAAACTTTTTGGTATTGGGGGACATTTGGCTGCTTCACATGATAAGAAGAGGCCAAGTATGAATGAGGCCAAAGCTTATCTTTTCATTGCTGAAGTTACTTTTAGGGTTGGGTTAGGTGGAGCACAATAGTGTTTACTCACAATGATGGATATATTTAATGCTATATGTAGCAGTTTAAAGAGCTTAAAAAGCAGTGGTGTATAGCCATCATATCTAGAACCATGATATATCTTGAAAGTTAAGGAAGCATTGGGTGATGTTTATTTAAATGGAACTGAATCCATTAAAATGATTGGGAAATTTCAATCACTTCCTAATTATGTTAGTTGTCTGATAACCACTGTCCTGAAGGCCTAAACAATTGGGAGAGCTTGCTTGGCAGTATATACCTGGATTCCACAGAGGGGGAAACTGTGATTGGACAATTTTTCATTGACCTCTTTAGGATTTTTAACTTTTAACTTGAAGATGAAATAAGAATATCCCTGCAACATTTTGTCATATACTGAGGTGACTGAGGCTGGATGTGGCAGAATGAAAGAATGTTGCTTGAATAAAAAAAAGGAACCAACGATGAAAAAACATGAAGAAATAAGTATAACTGAGGGTAATAATGCTGGCTAAAACACATGATAAACAAGATATAACCAGGACCCAAATAACACGAGACATACTGAAACACAAAGTACTAGAAACACCTGGGAAAAGCAGGGTAACCAACCATACACAGGTGAACACATCATTCAGGATGCATGACTAAGCCAGGGACGATGAATGACAACAGAGCTCCGCCGTCGTGGCCCTGCAGGAAGCCAGCCAGGCTTACTTGGTGGATCTGTTCGAGGACACGAACCTGTGTGCCATCCACACCGAGAGTCACCATCATACCTAAAGATATTCAGCTGGCCCGCCGTATCCGCGGAGAGTAGCTTAAACTAACTGTGTTTAAGGTCCCCAGTGTGGAACTCCTCCCTGAACATTTGAGGAGAACACAATCCACTATCCACTGTCTGCTTAAAAAAGGACTTTAAACATTTATGTGTAATATAATTTACTCTTAAAATGATTACAATCTCTTCTTAATTTAATGTATATATTCTTTTACTTTTATAACTTCTGTAAAGTGACCTTGAGAGTCGTGAAAGGCGCTTATAAATAAAATGTATTATTATTATTATTATTATTAACAGTAACAAAAGCACATGGACAAAAGGACATGGAAAACACAAACAACAATAGACAGACAAGGCACAAGGACAATGCACAGCAAAATATAACAAAACCACACAAACACACCAATACTCACTAGAACTTGACATAGTTATCAAGTGGGGGTTGGTAATCACTTTTATTACTGACATCACCTGGGGTTTAAGAATACTCATTCAGGTTTCTAATAGTCATTGATGGTTTTTAGAACTTTTAATAATTTTTTTTCAGTAGATTTCTGCTGTGGCTCTGAATTCCACCGTGAATCCATAAATACATGTTTTGAGATGCTGTTTAAAGGCATCACTTACTATTTTTACTTACTTTTACTAACTTAGTTTTTACATAGCTGACAACTGTTTTTTTTTTGTTTGTTTGTTCATTGATGATCTAATGGTTGCTATTGTTGCTATATGACATAACATTGTCTCTAAGTGTTTTTCCAGTTGGTTCTGGAGTTTTATTCATAGAATCCATTCTCTAACTCTGTGGATTATTATGAGATAACTGGACACTAACTCAAATCCAGTCCTGGAGGGCTGATGTCCGGCACAGTTTGATAATTCCCCTCCAAACGCACAAAAACATACCAAATTCCTTACAACAAAAATACCACATTGTACCATTTCAGCAATGAAGCGACTGTTTTCATACTACATTCTACTTGATGGTAATCACCTATGTAGAAAAATTGACTCGTTTAGTCATTAATACACTCCTCCTGCCCTCTAATTCTGCCGTCATTTTGTCCCTGGACTTTTCGTCCATCTCCAACTGATCCTGCTAAAACACAAATCTTTTTTCACCAATGCTGAAGACTAATCTCCTCTCATTCTCTGTCTATTCATTACCCATTCCCTTGCCAATCCTCTTCTCCTCAGACTAATTAGATCTCTCTCCCCAGACGGCCCCCATCCCGTCCCGTCCCGCCGTGGACAAAAGCAAAGGCTCCAGCGCGGCTCTCTTGTCCTCAGCAAACACAAGAAGAGACAGTAACCAGGGAAGCTTGCTAAAGAAGGAACGAATGAAAGTTGAAGGGAATTGTGATGTTTATGGGAAGCGAAAGAGGAACTGAAGCTGCAAAGCCACAGAAAAGAAAGTGTTTGATGGCTAAAGAGCGCACAAATCATGTGCGTCTTTCATAACAACTAGTGTTTCTTCGGCGAACGTGGTGGGCTGCTGCCCAAGGAGCCACAAACTATTCGTCTGGCAGAGAAGAGACAGTATGCAAAGAGAAGTGTCGAACTCTGTGTTGATGCAAGACAAATGTCAGTCGTGTTTAGAACACATAAGCGTTTAGCTCTGTATGCAAGCTGAGGGCAATAAGTTCATCCCCGCTAGAGTAATGTGGGCAACTCAGTGGCAGCCCAACACATATACAGACACAAACATGCACAAAGAAAGCTGGTGTCCTAACCTGTCAATCATTTAAGGACATCTTGTTTGCTTTTATCAAATAAGTAAGAATAATAGGGTAACACTTTACCTGAACCCTGCTACATTACATTGGCATAATCATGCCATAAACAGGTATGCCATTACAGTAATGCCAACAAGACATGGTTATATTAGGGGAGATAACCTATATGACAACTGTTATGCCATGCTTATAAGTATCATTATGTCAATGTTATGTTGCAGGGTTCAAGTAAAGTGTCAGCCAGGATTTTCTTGCTAATGCTTGAGATATATTTAGCTTTAAAGTTTATTCCTCTGTTTGGAGGACAGGTTTTAATTATCTGTTTTCTTTTTCAGATGATTAGTAAAAGCAATCTGAGGTAATTGGTTGGTGCAGTCGATGTGCTGGCATTGTTGATACCCCATCCATCCATAATTAGGAGTCCAAGACATGCATAACTGGCCATCACATATGTTGTGGAACTGACCACGACCAAGAAAACTGTCCATGTAGAAAAAAACCCCCCAAAAGTAGTTTAAACAGCTGATGAAAGCTGATGAGTGCTGACATCACAACAAAAGGATGAAAGATTTGGCATTTGCCTGATTCCCAGCATAAGATGTGTGTTTGATTTGTTTTGTTTTTTCGAAGAAAATGGTTACACAGCTTCACTAAAGGTCAGTATTCACTAAAGGCCAGTATTCATAAAAAATGACACATATGTAGACCTTTCATGTCAACTGCCATAAAGCTACTTAAACATTCATCAAGGCTTATTCAACAAGCAAAACATGGGCAGCTGGTGGCCTAATGGTTAGGGCTTTTGCCCTGTGATTGGATAGTTGTGGGTTTGAATCCCAAGATGGCTAGCGGCATCACTGAGGTACCCTTAAACAAGGTACCGTCCCCACACACTGCTCCCCAGGTGCTGTGTTCCTGGCTGCCCGCTGCTTCACTTGGTGAATGGGTTAAATGCAGAGGAAGAATTTCATGCTGTTCATGTATGACAGAACGGTCACTTTACATGTTTTTATCAGATGTCATAACAGATTCTGTGATTAAATGGCATCATTTGACTAAAGCAGCCTCTATTACTGACGCCTGTCAGAATATGCTTTCATAATTGCTTATGTAGTTTTATATCAGTTGTCATGACAGGTTTACGTAGGTGTCTTGTAAGCTTATGAATACTGGCCTTCAGTAAAGTGTTACCAAGAAAAGCAGTCAGGGTTTGAGATATCTATGTCTCACAAAGAAAGCATGCTTCTTTATGTTATAAATCATTTTGAAAGTTTTTAAACTATATCAGTCATTCGAACCACCATAGGATGGTACACAGAACTTAATTTAGTGTATGTTCATTTTGTGTCGATGGATTCAGCAGATGACTGTTTTAACCCAACTTTCTGCCACAGTTGTTTGTCCCTAATGGGCTCAGAATGCATAAGCACTGGCACAGATCCACAGTACACCGGCAAAGAAACTTCCGACTTGAAAGTAAAAATTCTCCAACGTTTCTTGAGGCTTGAATTTAGTAGGATGGAAATTTGGGTGCCAATAAAAGCTCTCTTGTTCTTGTTGGGTCTTCTGATTGAGTAGAAACTTTTACTTATGTGTTGGCTCAAAGAGACAGTACCGTAGAAGAGCAGAGCTTTTTCCTCTACTACCCTTTTACATTCCTGCTTTGTGTGTCTTTGGAAAGTTCCTAGAATCAGGAACACAATGTGCTGGAGAGAATCAAATAAAGCAATAAGACATGAGAGGTTGTAAGTGATTTTACCAGTGAAGAATTGCCATAAGTCACAAATGTTGAATAATAAATAAACAGGACTATGTGTTTTTTAAATAAGCATTAAACAAGGGATAGAGCTTTCATACACATGCACACTGTATTGGGCATGAGTCATTACATAGAGTATACCGGACACATGGCACAAGAGGTCATCTTATCTTTCTGGAACATACATTATTTCCGAAGATGGGAAATTAAATGTTGTGACCTTTTCATGACCATTGACTGAATTTTAATCCCATGCCTTTCAATCTCCTTTATGCATCTGAACACTGTAGAAATCAGTGAAATGAAGCACTAAAGATGGTTATCTTAGTTCACTGGAAAGGCTTTGCATCCAACTCTCGAATGGGCTGCTTAATAAATACCATTATGCACTGACCTTTGGAGTTTTACTACACCATTTGATTCATCATTTTTTCCCCCATCGTCGTAATTTATAGGACAGAATGTTTTCTCTCTAGGAGTAAAAAAAACTGGAACACTCTCCGTCAAAAGAGGTTATTCTTCATTAAAAGCAGCTGTGGAGATAACAGGAGAACAGCAGAGGCAAAAAGGATGGAAGGAAGGAAGAAAAGAAAGAGGGAAGGATGGGAGGTGGGAGCTCAATTAATATGGAGATGATCCATGGCCTCAAAACCGGAATCTCCTCTCATCTATTTCCTCTGATCCCTAAAGTTTTAAAAGGTCCCATGTTCTATATTTTGCTGCTTTTCTCTGTTGTACTGTTTGAATTTTTGTTTATGTAAACCAATCAAAATTCATTTTTACTATATTCCAACTTTCTCTTTTACCATATTTCCCTTTATCCCTTAGAATGAAACAGGCTGTTTTTATTACTGTGTCTTAAAGATTTGGCTACCTTCACCATTTGGCTACCTTCAGCTGTGCTTCATTTAAATAAAGCAGTCTGAAATAAACTCCTTATAACTTGGTGGGGTTAAACATATGTAGACTGAATAGGTGGACATACTTTGATGAGCAATAACATTACCACGGACAGGTGAAGGGAATAATGAGGACAGGTGGACAATAAGGACCTGAGCATCTTTGACAAGTGCCAAACTGTAAAGGTTAGATTACTGGGTCAGAGCATCTGTAAAACAGCAGGTCTTGGGGGTTTTCCTGGTGTGAAGCGCTCAGCACCTACCAAACGTGGTCCAAAGATGGACAACTGTTGAACCAGTGACAGGGTTAAGGGCACCCAAAGTTCACTGATGCTTGTGGGGAAAGAAGGCAAGCCTGCCTGGTGCAATCCCATAGAAGAACTACAGTAGCACAAAATGCTAAAAAATGGTTGGATTATGGCTTGATGCCTAATGTTGTTATGGGTGACTGGTATACGTTAATGCATTAGTGTTAGTGGCATCACAAAAACAATTAATTTAAAGCAACCTGTTTATTTGCAGCTTAGTTTCTACACATGGACTGTGAAGTGAATGGTAAGATTTAACATAACAGTGCAATAACATACTGCACTAAACATATTTGTAGGAAAATCACTTTTTTCAGCACATGGGCACTTTAACTGTTCAGATTGTCCAAAAAGAGGCTGCTAAATGAAAAGCAGTAATTAGGTTAGCAGCAACCATTATGTAGTCTAACTGAATTGAAAACACCAGGAATATTGTGATTTATTTTCATATAAAGTCAGCTTGTGAGGTTAATAACTGTGCCTTTTGGAAGTTTGTGTAATTTGGCTGCAATCAGTTTCAACAAAAGGGAGAGAACAGCCAGAGAATAAGCTGGGATAAGGAATGGGAAGAGAAGGAAAACTGGGAGAAAGAGTCAACGCAGATTTAGAACAGGTATAGCAGTGCTTCGCAACCCTAATCCTGGAGACCACTGCTCCCAAAACACCTGATCCAACTAATCAGCTCATTAACAAACCCACCCTGGGTTGAAATGGGTGTGTTAAAGCAGTGAAAACACTAAAATGTGCAGGACAAGACAGCTCTAGGATAGGGGCTGGAACGAAAGAAGGGAGAGAACAGGGAGGAAGTTTGGGCCTCAAAAAAGGTTTTGAACATGGCCTGGAAGATGAAGATACAGGTCCAAAACTGCCTAAGAATCCTTGCTTGTGCTCCTAAGTTTGTGTGTCTCTCAGTTTAAAAATTACATTTTTTTCATAGAGTTTTTGAGATGTTTTGAGAAGAATTCATCATTTCAGACGTTTGCGTTTGTGGTTTTACAGTACTTAAACCATGGGTGTGGAGTCACCGTTTGGGTTTTACATGCACAAAAATCACGGAGAGCAAGAGAGAGCGAGAGGGAGCGAGAGGAAAAAACAGGAAATAACTGCTCCAGTAACAGAGAGGAGCATGAATGACAAAAGGAGAACGGGAGAAAGGGTGTTCAACAGATGTCAAGTCGAGATTCGTCAGCAGTTTCACTCACAGTCAGGGCTAAATCACTAACATTTTTTTCTAAACAATCATCTCTTCATTACTGAAATCAGTTTTCTTGTTGCAGCAAACTCTACCCTGTCCTGCAGGTCCACTTAGTTTTGGGATGTTTTAACACCAATATCTCATGACTGGTACATTCAGAGTAACTGTCTTTAGTACTATTCAGACAGGAACTGTTTTACGTGTGGAGAATGGGTAATTGTTGATGGTTGACAACTGTTGTTTATTAGGGCCCAAATTAGCCATGTCAGTGAACAGCTTTTTCTTTCTATAAAACAAACTGTAGTAATTACTCCATTACTCCTGTGCAACTTACCATTCATGTAAGTATCTCAAGGAAAAGAATGTTTCTTTAGAGTGTGGGCTTTTGTTGCCATCATGAAAAACCCTTGTACTTTACAGGAGAAGGAATTTCGAATAGAAGTTAATGAAATAAAACGTTTTTTCTGTCATTTTAGACTTCTAATGGTCCATTCATTTAACACAATGTAAAAGGAAACAGGCTTTTTCAATTACGTCAAAAATTAAGTTATGAGTTTGATTCCTGGTAATGCCACGGCCATCCAAGCCAGTATTCCAATAATGCACAACTGGCCTCTCTCTCTGGATGATCCTCTCTGACCAACAAAGATGTCTGTTAGCTGTCAACAGGATTTGCAGTTAGTGCACTTCTCCAGGTCCAGGGAAAATGTGTTACGGTGCCAGTAGAGGCATATCATAAAAAACTTACAAATAAATTATTTCACTGTGACCTAAATCATGTTGATATGTATATTTTCCAAGCATAGTATAAATATTAAAACATAAGCCCCACATTTCTATTTGTACCTTAATAACTGTAACTAGGCCCTGCCACTTCTGACAAGCTATGAAGAAAAAAATATAACGCTGTTTGGGGTATTTTTAAAGGGGACCTATTATGCAAAACTAACTCTTTTAAAAAACAAGTTATAATAGGTCTATGGGCTATACAAAAAATGTTTGTGAAGTTCTTTGCACAAAATCATTCTCACATAAAGAGATATCACCAGCTTAATTCTTGACAGTTTCAGTCCCTTTCA